>JAOPTO010001043.1:163781-648210 GCA_033822845.1 Tetrapedia diversipes | reverse complement strand
TCGCATAATTAATGAAGAGACCGGGCCCCTGGGAGCCGGGGGATGTCGATAAAATCGTCGATCGTGGGCAGATACGTGATCCTCTACGGGAACCAGAGCCGCTTCCTGGGAAAATCGTTGAACAGATGCTCGAGGCAGACTGGACACGATTAATCCATTTGGTAGAAATAATGAGTTAGAGGGAAGTAGTCTGATTTGGGTGGTACCAATTGATCTTTTTCTATGCGTTTGGCTGTTCCATATTTTTTTCGTCGATTATTATCGTTCATGGTTGATGCTTTTTGTGGAAGTAACTGATTGGATATTCAGCGTGTTTTCTGTTGTGAAAACATCGTAGGAATTGCGATGAGTATTGAACTCATCGTTGATGAAGTTTTTAGGAAATTGTCTTGGTGTTCGAAAATTAAAATTTGGATCGCATTTGATAGTTTGTCTCAGCTGATACGCATCGATTTCGAATTATATTCATATAAATTAATCTCGAGTATAGGGCGATATCATTTCCCTTTTAATTAAGTATCGTAAATTTTTACGGTCCCAGTTAACAATCTGCTTGGACAAGTGCCCCTTTTCGGGCACGAAACGTGTTAAGGACCGGAATATTGAGCGTGTACGGTACAACGGAAGCGAATCCTCGACATCGACAAAAATGATGCAGACAGGAGGAAGTGGAAGAGCGTCCAGGTGTGATAGTCGAGCGATTCGAGTGGAACATAAGACGGCATCGGTTCGCAGTTAGCCGGTCGTAACAGCGGTCGAACACGCGGAGAAAAACAGGAAAAGCGTGCCAGTGGTACGTTCTGTCGACGTTCTGTGGCACGGATAGTATCCGTTCGTGGAATTACATAACGCGACGTCCACGTGCAGCGTGTCTGCCGACCGAATCACAGGTAGAGTCACGAACACGGGGACTTTATTTGGTATGCCGGCGCGACATCCGGTAGCATCCGACGTTCAGTCCCCTATATTTCATAGCAAACGAGAACCGACCTTCGTACAGACGATCGTTGGATATAAAGAAAAATATATACGCAAACGAAAGAAAAATGCTTCGTCTCGCAGGAAAAAATTATGGAAACGAAAGAACAAAAATTTCCAAAGCGTTTGGAGAGCTTTGATATTCAATCCTTTTCGTTGAAACATTATACATCACTGATACTTCGTTTTGTATTCGTTCTACTTCACTGTTAAATTATCTACTATATATTACATTGCATAGCCATAATTTCAAGTGATTAAAGTTAAATGAAATTCAGTTGTTCGTTCTCTTCGTTATAAAAATAATTGCTGCGGATAAGACTTGAGGGGTACACAGGTACACGAGTCCGTGTGATCTTTAAGTCGCACAATTTTATGTAGACGGTTAACAACGTAATTTCTCCGTGAAACCGAATCCGTTCGCGGGGTTCGCGAAACAGAGGGAACCATCGAACACGATATCGCGCGTGCAACACGATCAGAATCACCCATCACGTTCGCGATCCTCTCGCAAATTGTCCGGACGCGGCGCACACGGGGAGGTTTTCAAAAATCAGCGAACAGGATATCGTGACAGATCGCAGCGTTCGCGGATCGACACTCGAGACAACATGATAATCGCCGTGGGTGGGCTCTAGTGTTACCTGTGCTTCGTGTTCCTGGCACGCGGGTGTCGCATCGCGAGGTCCACGACCTCTTCTCGCGTTGCATAAGCAACCGAATGATAAACGCTTGGGTCTCGTGCCCACCAAATCGCGTTTAACCCTTTTATCGTGTATAGTGGTCTTGATAATCTTCTGTGCTCCTATCTGTGTTGACTGCAACTTTTTCTTTCAATTTCAATTTTCACCGGAACCGAATTGCTTGACCTCGACTACTTCGCGTGCTTATTAATCGCATTAATGCTTGTTTAACCCTTTGCACTCGGCTGTCCCCTTTCATGGGACATGGTAATCCTAGCATATGATAGTTTCGCAAATTTTCAGACTTTAGTTCAGACCCGGACGTTAAATAGTCATATATGTAAATTTTAATATACGACTTAACTAAACTAAATGAAGTTTAATATACGTGAATTATAGTAAATATTTCGAATTTGAAAATTTTTGAAGTTTGTATCATTAAACGACTAACGGTCACCTCTCGAGTGCAAAGGGTTAAAAATTATGCAATCGTAATTGTTGTTGAAGAAATTGTACAAAATATAGAGTAAAAAAAAATAATTCTGTAAAAGATGCCCTCGTATATACGGGTTTAGACAATTATGTGTTTCCCGATAGTAATTTCTTTCAATTTCAGTTTTCACTGGAACTCTAATTGCTTGACCTCGACTACTTCGTGTGTTTATTAATTGCATTATGTTTATTTAAAAGTTGCACAATTATAATTGTTGTCGACAAAATTTACTCTATGAAGAATGTGTTGTAAGTCACAAAATGGTATAAAATGTAAAACGAGTATCATTATATCATGAAAAAGCATAATTCAACAGCATTTCTGCATGATTCAGTCGTTTGCTTAATTACCGTACGATAACTAACGAATTAATTGCTGGTAATTAATACAGACTCGTTAGTATGCGATTAACGTACTCGGCGTTCTCATGTTTTTGTTTCGTTTTGCACCTCCTCCGTTCAATGGTGATTTCCTCGAACTTGAAACTTTTTAAACTGAGGTAATTAATCGACGATTATCGGTGCTTGAACGTATGATTATTCCATTGTGAGTGATGTGTGACCGTATGGTATGAAATTTAATGATCTTCGAAAAAGATGAAGAATACATTTAAGCTAATTTTTATACTTTTCATGTCCATAATTTTATGCGTCAATATTTATGAAAAATATTAAAGTTTCTTGAAAAAATTAATATAATTGAAGCTCAATGATCAGAAACAATAGCTCAACAATATTTTTAACGTAACACTGAGTATTTTATTATTCTATTTTCTTTTTAGTAATAATTATTACTGTTTTGAAATTATTTTCATTTCAAGTAAAATCAATAATTTTAGATAAATAGTTAGATTAGATAAAATTTATTAAATCTGACACCAAATATTAATAAAAAGTATTGATTTCTTGCTAACATAAAAAGCTATCTCAGTCACTTTCAAACGCTATAGTAATCCGAACAATATTTCATTGCACTCCTCAAATTATCATATATGCATCGCATAATTCATATCGTGTGTCTTGTTATGCACAAAATTCCACATGTATTCGTAGAATCCATTCACACTTGATCCTCTGTATACTATCCCAAACATACGTGTTTACCTATCGCGTTAAGTTCATTCACACCTCGCCACGTACATATACTTACGTATAAAGTTCATTCGCCCCCGCGATATCATGTTCACAACATTTCTTTCGTGTTATTTGCCCTCGCGACGATTACTATATTATTTACCTTTTTTAATCATCCGGAAACTTGACCCGGACAGTTCAAAGCAACGAAGTTAAAAATATTAAAAGAGTAACAACTTAAATATCCGCTTCGTTTCCCAGCAACGTTCAAGTAAATAAAGAAACCTTACAGTCTGATATAATTATTTGTTACGCCTACGTCTCTCTTGCAATTTTGAAAAAAAAAATATCCCATCGACAAATTTTTAAATAATTCCTCCGCTTCTACCCGCAAAAAATGGACAAAAGTCCAACCCGCTGACTAAAACAGTTGGTATTTCAAAATGTTGACGTCCATAAGAAATTTGTATTACAATCTCGAAGGCCATCCATCTTCAACGCTGTCACTTCGTGAACGATCTGCACTCCGTTTCGGTAGCTCGGTGACAGTATCCACGAACAATTTTGGAACGTGACCGGGGCTAGAGACCGCGTGAAATCACGTTAGGAATTCTTTTGGCTGTCGAAAGAATGATTTCGAATCGAAAGGGGGTTTAGGAAAGGGGCGTTCCTTCGTTCAGGTTGGAAATGATAAAAACGCGATCGTAAGTGAGATGACAGAGGGTGGGCTAGAGTGTCGCGGACCTCACAGCGAGATTTTACGGGGACCTATAAAAGGAGCATGCCAGAGCGAGGACTTTAAACGATCGCCGTCTAGCTGCTTGGACGTTGTCCAATGGTTCCCTATATCATGCCAAGATAAATAACATGGACAAGGTGGACTGTAAGAAGGCTTAGCCTCTGTAACGAATGCATTGTAATAGTTTCTCGATTCACAATTCATTAGCGTCTGCTTAATGAGACCTGGGATGAAGTAATGTTGCAGGTAGTATCCTCCTTGGAGTAGAATGTGTTTTCTAAAGGATGTGCTCGGAGATCTCTGTAAAATCAATTAACAGCGAGCCTTTCTGGAAAGATGTCTCAGCGAATCGTTAAATGTATAGCGGTGCTTTGTTTAAAACAAGGAAAGAATATTTTACATGCGAATAATTAACAAACTTAAGATATAAGTTAATTTTTATTGTTACGTAGCCTTAGTTAGTACTGATTCCAAAATCATTTGGTATACAAAAATTCGCGTTATTCTTCGGTAGTTTGAAAGCATTTCTCGATTCGTACGCTTACTAAATTTTTCGCTGATCTTCTTATAAACTAGGAATTCGCGCTACTAATTAAAAAATTTCTACCATTGAATTTTTGTACCACTCAGTAGTGTACAATGCTTCCAAACTTTTGACCGGTAGCCTACCATTCGATACAAATTTGTCCCGAGTAAAAGAATTAAACAAATTATCGTCTCGTACAAGTTGCTCATCGAGCCCCACTATTTGTTTCGCAGGTACCAGATGTAGGAGCCGAATTAACGGGTGGCTGTTACGGTTTCGCCGCGAAGTATATGCACTGGCCAGAGGAACTGCTAGTTGGAGGTGCCAAACACAATAAGACCGGTCACTTGACCCGTGCAGCTGCGCTTCAGACCGTTGTGCAGCTGATGGGAGAACGGGAACTTTACGATTTCTTCGCCGGCACCTACAAGGTACACCATATAGACTGGTCCCAGGAGAAGGCTGCCCAAGTTCTCGAGACATGGCAACGAGCGTTCAGCAATCAAGTGAAGAAGCATCTGGACGCGAACGGTTCAGCGCCGTACAATTTGTATGCGTTCAGCACGACCACCATGAACGACATACTTGGAAAGTATAGCGAGGTGTCCGTTATGAAAATCGCCATTGGCTGCACATTGATGGTTAGTACAAACTTCGTACAAATTCGACAACGTTCCTAAAGATTGTTTTCATGTACAGCGAGAACATGAGCGCGTCGTTGGTTTAACCCTCGTTTGTCATATTTATTCTAGACTAGGTTTGATTTTCAGCTGCTATTTCAGAGACTATGAAAGCAATAAAGTAATTAGGCTGACAAAGTTTTAGAATATAGTTTAGCAAATGAAGTGACTTTCTCCAAAGTCAACCTGGGTTAACTAAACCCACAGCGACAACTGAGGGTTAAATAGAACTTGTTTATTGAATTAATTAGCCAAACGGTACAGAAGATCGTGTTGAACTTAAAAAATGATTTTTTCTACCATTTATGTTCTTAATGCGAAGACAATTGTTTCATTTTTCAGATATTGTATGCAGGTGTAGTCCTGCTCCGATGGAAAGATCCAGTGCGCTCCCAAGCTGGCGTCGGTATAGCCGGTGTGATGTTAATCTGCGCGACCGTGGCCGCGGGTTTGGGGTTCTGCGCCCTCCTAGGTATCCCCTTTAACGCGGCAACCACTCAGATCGTGCCGTTCCTAGCGCTCGGCCTCGGTGTTCACGATATGTTCCTGTTAACGCACACGTACGCCGAACTCTCGGTGAATGAGGTGCCCAGCGGGGAACAGACAGGGGTGGTGTTGAAGAGAACCGGCCTGTCCGTCCTTCTGGCTGGGATCAGCAACGTATCAGCGTTCTTCGCCGCGGCCATAATCCCGATCCCTGCTCTCAGAGTATTCTGCTTGCAAGCTGGTATACTGTTACTCTTCAACTTGGCCGCTATGCTGCTCGTTTTCCCGGCTATGGTCAGCCTTGACCTAAGGAGGCGCCGTTCCGGCCGCTCTGACATACTGTGTTGCTGTCTACCATCGAATGCCGGCAGAAACAAATACACCGCAAGAGCGGGCAACGGCACAGCCAAGCAAACGGTGACCAGAGCGATTCCTCCGGAGCGTCGCGAGACCTGCACGCAAATCTTGACGTCGCAAAACGCGCAGAACGAGTCCTGGGTCGGCGGGAACATCGAGGTGGACTTAGACAAGCAATGCAGCGAGGAAGACACCCTTACGGGGTGCAGCCAGGACGACTGCCTTAGTTTCTCGTTGACTCAGCTAGCTGCCAGGCATTACGCACCGTTCGTTACCAGGCCTGCGACCAAGGTGTTCGGAATGATGATTCTGATCGCGGTTCTGGTCGGTAGTGTCTGGCAAGCCATCAAAGTGAACGACGGCCTGGAGCTAACCGACCTGGTCCCGCAGAATTCTAACGAGCACGCTTTCCTGGCTGCACAAGCGAAGCACTTCGGATTCTACAACATGTACGCTGTCACCCAGAGGGAGTTCGAGTACCCTAACAATCAAAAGCTACTGTACGAATACCACGACGCCTTCATGAGGATCAAGAACGTGATCAAGAACGACAACGGGGGTCTGCCGGAGTTCTGGTTGAGTCTGTTTAGGGATTGGCTGAGAGGATTGCAGAGTGCGTTCGACAAGGACTACAGCAATGGCTGCATCACGCAGGAAAGATGGTACAAGAACGCTAGCGACGAAGCGATACTGGCGTACAAATTGTTGGTGCAAACCGGCCACGTGGACAATCCGATTGACAAATCGTTGGTCACTCAGGTCAGGCTGGTTGATTCGGAGGGGATCATCAATCCGCGAGCATTTTATAATTATCTGAGCGCATGGGTGTCGAACGACGTACTGGCTTACAGCGCTTCTCAGGCGAATTTAAGGCCGGAACCGAGGCAGTGGATTTACATCAACGATCACGAGCTGAAAATTCCGAAGAGCATGCCTCTTACGTACGCGCAGATGCCGTTTTATCTGCACAAGCTCACCGATACGAAGGAGATCACCGAATTGATCGGCAGCGTAAGAAAGTTGTGCAAGAAATTCGAGGAACGAGGTCTACCAAATTTTCCTTCCGGCATTCCGTTCCTGTTTTGGGAACAATACATGGATCTACGAAACTCTTTGGGTATTGCTCTATTAGCTGCTCTGGCAGCCAGCGTAGCTGTTGTCGGGATATTATTGCTGAACTTTTGGGCAGCAGTGTTAGTCGGCACTTCTCTGGCCGCTGTCGTTCTGCAGCTTCTTGGAATCATGGGTCTTTGCGATATAAAACTGAGCGCCGTTCCGGCTGTTCTGTTGGTCGTCAGCGTTGGGATCGCCGTGCACTTCACGGTGCATATTTGTCTGGTTAGTGTATAAGTGCGAGCAAAAGTCGAATTACGAAATATCGTTCGCTGTTTCGCTTGCATTCTATTTCCTTTTTACTTTTTTCCTTGTAGAGTTTCATCACGAGCATCGGAAGCAGGGATCGAAGGATTCGTTTGGCTCTAGAACACATGTATGCGCCTGTATTTCACGGGGCGTTAACAACTTTACTGGCAGTCGTGATGCTAGCCTTCTCGGAGTTCGACTTCATCGTTAGATATTTTTTCTTAGTGCTGGTGTGCCTTATTGGAATCGGTCTGGTGAACGGATTGTTCTTTTTCCCCATCTTGCTCTCTTTGATCGGGCCATCCCCAGAAGTGATACCTAATGACCATCCGGATCGTATTTCAACACCAACTCCACCTGCTTCGCCAGTCGTCAGAAGATCGAAACCGCCTGCACCTCCCAGAAGATCTTACAAAATTGATAATGCTAGGTTACACGCTGAGCCATCTCTGACTACGATCACAGAGGAACCAAACTCGTGGCACAGCACGCAAGAATCTTGCATTATTGTTCAACCGGAGTTGAAGGTTGAAACTACTTCAACTTGTGGCAATCAGGTACGTTATATAATACTAATATTAACCGTTTTGAAATATTTCTTCGCAAGTATAATTGAATTGAGAGTTCTGTTGAATATCTGCTGTCTACTTGCCATTTTTGCTACTGCTTGTATATTCAGAAGTTTTCTATTATTATCACTCACTCTCATGCTGATGACCACCGATACTGTAAATCCATGGAAGCATGATTAACGCGTGTGCTTTTGTTTTTAACTAACAGAATTGTAGCGGATCAGATACAAGTGGATCTAGTCGAATATCACCAGTGACGTCTACATCTCATATTACTACTAAGGTCACTGCAACGGCTAATATAAAGGTTGAAGTTCATACACCGTTAACCAGTAAGTATCTATTGTAATGTTTGATTTCTTAACACAATACTCATCAAGTTTCAATGTAATTTGTTCGAATAATCAATACAATCTATGCAGCGTAATACTTTTTTACGAGATACTTATTTCTATGTACAATTATTGTAGGTACAGTGGATCGTAGCGAGAAATGCAGGCACACGACTTCCAGTAGCCGAAGGAGCTCGCGCTGCAGTGCGAACGTTAATGCTGGGGAGTCTTCCGGTTCCAGTTCTGAACCGGATTCAGACTCTAACCCAAATAAACACTAATAATAAGTACCGGGAAGACCGGCAGCTACTGCTCAAATACCATGCAAAACGGGAACACACAGAAGGCTGACTAGGATAGATTTATAATTTCTTTCACTCTATCTCTTTTAGTAAAACGAATAGCGATATGTGAGTATCGAAAGTGTAAATAATAATGGTTTCATTTGAGATAGGTTCGCGAAAGGCTTTTTGTCTTAAACATGACACATCTCAACTCTCTTAATCTTTTGTAAATTAGTTATATAAAAGAAACTATCCACTGCCTTTACATTAATAATATGTTGCGGACAAATTTCGAATAACGTGAAAACCAATGATTAAAGTTTACCAGATACTCACACGTTGCTAATAATACAACGTGCTTGTCTTCTTTGAATTAAAGAACAAAAGTATTATGACTCAGAAATATATGTCTTTGTGCTCGCCCACAGAATTGACACGCACAGTGATACGTTGTATATAAATGTTCTCAAAGACACATTTATATCTGTATCATACATTCAATGCGGACAGTGCGTATAAATAGATTATTCAACATTTTATTTAAACGTATTGAATGTGTGATAATTTATTGAGATAAGTAAAATGATATTTTTTAACGAATCGACTTAGGAGCACGTCAAAGAAAATGCTTTACTATGCTCTGTGGTATACGACGGTTTCCATGAAACTATAAGGATATTATTTTACGAACTAGGCAAATTTTAACGTCTGTTCTATATTTGTTAATAATACGACGAGAACTGAAAAACGCGAGAGTTTCAAATGTCTATAAAACTTCTCCTATTAATTTTTTATAAAAGCTATTATGCAAAATAAATGCATGTGCAGTAATATTTTTGAAAACATTTGTCAAAAAATGTGTAATTTTGTCATACTTTCTTTTTTAAAAGATATTAATAGTATTATATGCACAATGTGTGCACTGGATTACCACAAGTAATAACACATGATGTTTTTAAGAAGTAATAAAATACCTGTAATAAGCTTTGTACCCATTTGGGTATTCAGATGATCGAACATTTGCAAATTACGTTTATGTAATACTGTTAGGGAACTTCTAATTTAGAAGTAATTATGAAGATATGTAGCTTTGCAACGTTTCTTGCAACACCTACAATGCGGTGCCTTGGAAAAGATTATGAAATTTTGAATGACTACTATTTATTTTATACGCTAACAGTTAACGTACAGTGTGTATATGACTTCGAGCGAGATTAAATCTAAAATATATTTATTATTTATTTTTACATCCTCACTTTGATATCACGACTATTTAAAGCAATTCGTTTTGTACAATGTCTACTTCGTATAATAATTTGTAAAAATACTTAATTATTTATGTCTCTCTATATAATATTTTTATATAAAATCGTTACTTAATTTAATAAAATAAGTCGATCTATCCGATTCGTACCTCTAATGTAAAAATGTGTAATATATTATTTCGCAGTTAATGTCTATGATTACGATTCGATAGATGCGTCATAGAATTATGTACAATAAAAGAAGTATTTTATGTGAAGTCAATTTTGTAAGAATACAGAATTCAAATAATGTATTTAATGAAAAAAAGATGCTCTATTACAGATGTAGAATTTTTATTGTGCATAAAAACACGTTTATAAGAAAAAGAATAGTCAATGTGCCTCCATTGTATATCCTAAATTCTACTATAAATTTTTACTCAAATACAATTATAGTGCAAATTTACATATCTTTTTGATCACATTTTGAAATAGCCAACAATTTTTCTAATTTTAAAAATCAATTGGAGGTGCAATAATTAACTTACTAGTACTCTTAATATTATAGACACTAATTATTTTTATATATTGAATATAGAAGCAATTAATTGTATGGTATATAATCTTTATTTGTACATAAATATAATGATAACATTATAATAATTTAAAATACACTTAATTCCTCTTTTCAGTTGTTATCCCTTGCATTTTGAAAAAGTTTTTCCAAAAACTTGTTACAATATCAATGCAAAAACATTCGTGTTTGCGTTTAATAATATACACTGACAATGAAATCAATGTTGCGTTTCAATTGCTACCTCTCGACTGTCATAACAATGATGTACATTTCGTGACACTTTTATGTGTTATAAAATATATTAATAATGTAAATATGTGATTTTTCGAAATATTCGTATTTTCGATTATTTTAAAATGCATAACATCAACGGTGAACAGGTACATCCATAAAAGATTATGATGGTGCTTTTCGCATTATACAGCGAAAAGAACTGCTTTTGAATTTTCCGCATCCCAAATCAGAGCACAGGACCTCACAAATAATTCCAATTTAATTTTATTTCAATTTCCTGCCCTGTTTACTAACTACAAGTGGTAATTATGAATCATGATATTTCGGACATTGTGGCGCCATTTAGCAGAGGACAGGAGTACTGCCCGAATTGTAATTTCTGTTATTGTTAAGAATTTCGGAACAAAAATGATATCAGAGGGAAGTCTTGGTCAAAATAAAATAGAACCACGCAAAAACGTTCAGAAGCTTTAGCTGTAAATGTGTTTTTTTACGAATTGAAAATTTGATCAGTTTATGGACATCGAAATGCTAGCGTCGCGTAGCGGTGAAACGGTGGTACTAATCGTCCGTATACCTGTCATACAGAGAAATATATTTTTAAATTAAATGTTTTTAATTAGCAAATCTTATTGAAAATTAGAAAGAAACTGAATACAGAGTAATTGTAAGGTACTCTTCTTTCATTTGAGATACGGAAAGCTTAAGAATATTACCTATAAAGTAAAAAATTTAAAAATATATTTCTCTGTATGAAAGGTATACGGGCGATTAGTACTACCTTTTCACCGCTACGCGACGCTAGCATTTCGATGTCCATAAACTGATCAAATTTTCAATTCATAAAAAGACACGTTTGCGACCATAATTTCTGATCATTTTCGAATAATTTTTCTTTGTTAAGTCTTATACTACTCTGTAATATCAATTTTATTAAGATATTGATTATAATAACGGAAATAATAATCTGGTCGGTACTCACTATCGCCGCTAGATGGCACCAAATTATATGGAAAATTAGAAAGAAAATGAATATAGATTAATTGTGAATTTAAGCCTAAAATTTATTTGAAATTGTGCTATGTTCAACAATAATTGAGTCATTCAAGTTAGACATTTCAGCCTGTATCTTTGGATGCTAAAGATCGATTACATCACAATTTATCACAATATTTAGTGCTATCATTCTGATAGCGCTGTTATCTTATTCTACTCAAGTGGTAAATGTTACATGTGACACTAAAATGGTAAAGCGGACAGGTGACCTACTGATGATTCTATATGAAATGGATAGTCTATCCTGTACATATAATTATCATCGTTGTCGTGAACGTTGTTATCGGCTGCAGTTACAAAAAATTACAATGAAATTACATATAGTGTCATCTAGTTTGATGATAGAAAGCGCAGTGTTTCTGTGATATGCAAATCACGCTTGCATGGGCCTAGCTTTTGCACATAAGGGGAATAGTCTGTAACCCTGTGTGGGGATACCCCTCTAACTTCCTAATCCTTCAACCGATGATCATTTCTTCAGTGGTCGGATAATAGAAAATATCGTAAAATGGAAAGTTTATTGTATACCTTATTTATGTTATAAGTACTCTACCAAAAACTATTTCTAAATTACATATGTGTAGAAAACCAATAATTGCAGATATCGTTTAAACAGACGCAGTTCTATACGATTTTGTATTATGATATGAAACTCATTGTAGAAATGAAATAACACTATTTATAATGTAATATATATAACATATAATTATTTTAAAACAATAAATAATTGATCGGCTACTGTTTTCTTGGTTTTCAATTGTCTTTTGTTTCATTACTAGTAACGGTTCGCAGTTCAGTTTTCAAAACATAAAATTACTTTATAAAATATACTTACGTAAAATTTTCAGTTTAATACTGCATAAATACTTGTAATAATTGAATTCAGTGAATTTAACGAATTAATTGTGTTTAAATAATATAGTTATACTGATTAATAAGATTTTTTAATAAATAATTTGTATAAATAAAAATGCTGTAATAGAACAACGTATTATTACGGAAAACAACTGTACCATAGAGTTGGTAGTGTTTTAGAACGAAATATGTACGTACACACATATACAATTACAGCACATATATTTAATTGAATAAGATATATAATTAAAAACGATAATTTTTGCTAGTATTCGGATACTGTTTAAGCCAATGAAGGGTGGCGCTTTAGGACAGTCCGGTTTTTGAGGAAATATGGCGGATGTCGAGGTGAGTCTGTCACGTGGAAGTTCATAAACTGTATTATTCTCTTATAATTACTAATTATTTGTAATTGATTTTATTATAGTTAACGAAAGCATTAAAAGATCTGCCAAATCGAGTTCAAACCGCTAGCAAAAAGGAGCGGCAACAGATTTTGCAAAATGTCGTCAATGTGTTGTCAAATCCTGGTAAGGAATGAAAATGAACATGATCTTTTGATAAGAATTTATCACTTTTTAGATTGAAAATACTTGTCAGTAGGAGAAAAAGCTTGTATTGTCTCCTATAAATGTACCTCTAAATTAATATACCAAACAAGATAATACTGTATACATTTAAATTTAGCTGTAATAAATATACATTGTACAGTTATGGTATTTACAGTTTTTATACAATTTTCACATATAATTATCACATTTAATTTTTAACTACTTTCAAAGAAAAATTGTTGTGATTATAAATATATATATAACTAATCATATATATTAAACTTATATATAAGGTTAATAATATGAATTACCTTTGCAACCATAATTGTTCAGCTTTCAATTATAATTAACTTTTCAACTATAATTTTTCAGTCTATGATTAATATTGTCAGAAAAATAATTTTTATTTCAGCTTTTTTGATTATTATATTGTATTAATTTTAAACACTTTAATTAAACTTGGTATTCAAAAATGTTATTTTTTATATACCTGTATTTATAGGCATCAATGAGAAAATTGTTAGTGGGATTTGCAAAACCATATCTCTTACTTTACATCGATATAAGGATACTACTTCCCAATCTTACGTGAAAAATTTAATTGAGGAGTTGTTGAAAAAGCATCCAGAAGCTGCAATAAAACACATGTCAAATGTTATAATAGAACAAGCTATATGGCATAAAACTGTAGTTCCTACGTACGTAATTGCATAAATAAGTTATTAAATACATTTATTTAAAAAAAATTTTTTAAATAATGTACTTAGCAAGTTCTTAATAGAATATTATATTTTAGACTGAACACAGCTTTAACTGCATATCTTGCATTAAAATGGTCAAGATTAATTATTCTACATGGATATAAAAGGAATTCAAACATTAATTCCGAGTTACCAAAACTTATTGAAGCACAAGCAAATTTAAGTGCAGCAGCTTTGGCATCAATGGATAAGAAATTAACAGAAAAAGTATATGTTCTATTAGCACATCAATGGTCAAATGTAAAAGATATTGAAATTCTGTATTTAGAAACATTAACAAAACTAGAAGTTGGTAATGGTGTAATTGTTCTTGCTAGTTTACTCACTAAGTATTTAGTAAATGTAAAGAAAAATGAATTAGTAGAAAAATTAAAGGTAAATCTATTAAATAATAAATTTATTTTATTATCATAAATTTATCTATTGTTTACTTTTTGTGATAAAAATTGTTAAATAAATATTTGGTTTTTTTTTTACAGATAAACATCACAGACGCTTTCATAAAACTAACTATTAGTTGTAAGAAAAAGCCAGATCTATATGTTGTTCATAATGCAGCACCTCTTCTTCGTAGAATATCTCATGATGAATTTAAAAGTCAACTATTACCAGCTTTACAAAAAGCTATGTTAAGGAATCCAGAAATTATTATTGAATCAGTTGGATATATTCTAAGTGGTTTAAGTCTTGATTTGAGCCAATATAGTCAAGATATAAGTAAAGGATTGTTTGCAAATTTACATTCAAAAGAAGATTTAGTTAGGGATGAAGCTGTGGGAGCTTGTCGTAGACTTGCTCTTCAGTGTTCAGATACTACTGCTTTGGAAAATTTGTTGTCATCTATATTTGCTGTGTTTCATGGATCAGAAGGAAAGCTTACAGTTGCAGCTCATAAAATTTCTGTACTGCAAGGTGCTGGCAATCTTAGTTACAATGCAGCTTCAGGAAGTAGTATTGAAAAATTAGCTGAAGTAGCTTGTAATCATTTTATCAAAGTTCTTGAAACTGAAGTCCATGAGAAAACTTTAATTCATGCTCTTGAAATGATGAGCTTATGGTCTGATAAATTTGCAAATAATGTTCCAAAGGGTGTAGTAGATGCATTTAAAAAAGGCATGACTGCCAAGACTTCAACTGCTGCAGTGCGTACTGCTTATATTAAACTCTTCTTTTCTACACCAATAGTTTCTTATTCTGGAACAATAATACCATTACTCATAGAATCAATAACCAAAGCTATGCAACAGTCTGCACAAGCAGCTGCAGTTACAGAGGGTTTAATGGCTTCTTACTTGTTAATAAAATTTGTTCTTGCTGATCAGGTGGAAAATGATAAACAAACTATATTATGGAATGCAATTGATGAACAAATATTCTTCTCAGAAAAATTTTTGTCAACTTGTGGAGATGATATTTTATATCATCTTATGCAACTTTGTGAAAGACTAATAAGTGAATTTGGAGACAGATTGGATGAAAAAGCCTTAAATGGTGTTTATAGAGCAATTGTAGCATGTGTGACAGCTCCTAAATATAAAATAAGAAAACGCTGTTTACCATTAATTAAGAAAGTCTTAAGTGGTTTAAGTACATATAAGCCTGCACAAGAATTGTTGATGGAATATAATAAGTTCTTAGAAAATGTAAAAATAAAATCTGAAACTGATAAAGAAAGCAAAGATGACTTTTCTAGTTGTGAAACAACTGGTAGGTGTCTTGCAGATGGATTGCTTGCTATTTGTTCAGGGTCCTTTTTGTTTGAATTATCTGCCATGCAAATGACAATGGATGCATTGATACCATCTCACCATCCTGCAATTTTTAAAGCAGTACCAAATTTATGGTTCAAAATTGCAAAGAATTTCAATCTTGTACCAAAAAACTTTTTATGTTCATTCAGTTCTGAAATAAAAAAAATGCTTGTCCAAAATTACAAACCTATTTCTAGTTATGAAAATGCATTAACAAAGGTGGTATCAATTATACCAGATATAATATTACCAGCAATAGTGTCAAATATTACAACTAAACTTGATGATCCAGAAATTTTAAAAATCACTAAAGACGAATATTTTATTTATCTCACTCCGGAAGGAGAATTATATGATAAAAGTATACTACCAGTAAATGATGAAAATGATATTTTAAATTCAATGAACATGAAAAGGGAGAGTAAAGTATATTCATTTAAGGAGCAGCAAGAAGAATTGCAGCTTAGACGAGAATTGTATGAAAAACGAAAAAAAGAAGGAAAAATAAAAGAACCAAAATTAACGCCCAAACAAGAGGAAATTCTTAAAGCACAGATAGCAAAAGAAAGTACAACTCGTAAAAGACTGACAGAATTGAAATTTAGAATAGATAATGTCGTATCTTTAATTATATGTTCTATACGTGGGAATGGTCAGGAACTTTCTTTTTACTTAAAAGACCTTCTACCTCCAATTTTAAAAAATTTGGGGTCAGTATTAGCTGCTCCAGCAATGTCTGACCTGTACATTCGTTTAAAAGAAATTGTAAAAATTGAAAGTCCTGTTTTAAGTGATCTAGTAGCACATGTTACATTACGACAATTACAACCACAATGTGATCTAAATGTAGCTTGGGAAGATGAAAACCTTGATACTGCAGTAAAAAGAACTCTAAATCTCTTGCATACAATGACAATAAAACAGAAAAAATTATTGACTGCTCCCACTTTTTGTTACGTTTTTCCGTTTATAAAGAAAACCTTGTTATCATATAAGGATGATAACATGATTGCCCAAGGATTACAAATAATACAGGAACATGCTAAACAAAGAGGAAATTCTTCTGATTTTAGAGATACAAGACATCCTCAATTACTTCCACGGAAATATATGTTTGATTTGCTAATAGAATTAATGGAAATTACAAGTGGAAGAGTACAAACACATGCGGTAGCAACATTATTGGATGTTGCTCAATCTGGTAGTGGTCAACGGGGTGCTGCAATAGCAACTAGTGAAGATATAGATTCTTTAATTGGGGCATTGCAAAATTCCTTACCTACAACAAGAGATGCTGCATTAAGAGCTTTAACAGTTATAAGACAAGCCTTTCCATCTCAGAAGGAAGATCCTGATCAATTATTTCATCTTATTAGGAGAATATGGATTGCAAAGTATGATATTTGTATTGAGAATAAAATTCTTGCTAACGAATTATGGAATGCGGCCGATTTAGTACGGCCAGATAATCTTGCTAACGAACTCATTCAAGATATTGCACATCCCGTGGAACCTGTACAGCAAGCTGCTTCTTATGCTTTAGCAGAAAGCTTAACTGACTTTCCTCATTTAGTACCAATAATTTTGGACAAATTATTACAACTTTATCAAGAAAAGTTATCTATGATTCCACCAAAATTAAATGATTTTGGTCGCGTAGTTGAACAACCTATTGATACTTGGGGTCCACGACGGGGTGTAGCACTTGCATTGGCTCAAATGGCACCTCTTTTTAACGCTGATACAGTACTTAAACTTGTACAGTTCTTTGTTTCAATTGGATTAGGGGATAGAAATCCAGCTGTACGTACAGAAATGTTAACTGCTGCTGTAGCTATTGTTGATCTTCATGGCAAAGCAAATATAACTTCTTTATTACCGGTTTTCGAAAATTTTATGGATAAAGCTCCAAAAATTGGTAGTTTCGATTCAATCAAACAATCCGTCGTTATTCTTATGGGATCATTAGCAAGACACTTGGATAAAGACGATCCTCGTATTAAACCGATAGTTATGCGTTTAATTGCTGCTCTCTCCACACCATCACAACAAGTACAAGAAGCAGTAGCTAATTGTTTACCACATCTCGTACCTTCTATTAAAGAGGATGCACCAAAAATTGTGGATAAATTAATGGATCAGTTATTAAAATCAGATAAATATGGAGAACGCAAAGGCGCCGCTTATGGTTTAGCAGGTATAATCAAGGGTATGGGAATATTGGCGCTAAAACAACTTGATATTATGACCACATTAACTAATGCCATTCAGGATAAAAAGAACTATAGGCATCGAGAAGGAGCTTTATTCGCTTTCGAAATGTTGTGCACAATGCTTGGTAGATTATTCGAACCATATATCGTTCATGTATTACCACACTTGTTGTTGTGCTTTGGAGACTCAAGTCAATATGTTAGAGCAGCTACTGATGATACAGCTCGTGTAGTTATGAGTAAATTGTCTGCACATGGAGTAAAACTTGTTCTACCTAGTTTGTTAGCAGCATTAGAAGAAGACTCTTGGAGGACCAAGACTGGTGAGTAATTTAAATATTAATAATTATTTAAAATGATAATTATATTGTAAAAATCATATAATAACCCAATTATCATGTATTACATATAATATAATCATATAATTTTTCCATAAGTATAATATATAATTTTTTTTTTCTTTAAGGTTCTGTTGAATTATTAGGTGCAATGGCATATTGTGCACCAAAACAACTCAGCAGTTGTTTGCCAAGTATAGTTCCAAAGCTTATTGAAGTACTCAGTGATTCGCATACTAAAGTTCAAGAGGCTGGTGCAGAAGCTCTTAAAGTTATTGGAAGTGTAATTCGTAATCCAGAGATTCAAGCTATTGTACCAGTTTTATTGAAAGCTTTACAAGATCCTTCCCATAAAACCGCCACTTGTTTACAAACTCTTTTAGATACACAATTTGTACATTTTATTGATGCTCCATCTCTAGCTCTCATTATGCCTGTAGTACAACGAGCATTTTTAGATCGTTCAACAGAAACAAGAAAAATGGCAGCTCAAATTATCGGAAATATGTATTCTTTGACTGATCAAAAAGATTTAACTCCGTATTTACCGACTATCATTCCTGGTTTAAAAACAAGTTTATTAGATCCGGTGCCTGAAGTGCGAAGTGTATCTGCAAGAGCGTTAGGTGCTATGGTACGAGGAATGGGTGAATCTAGTTTTGAAGATTTACTTCCTTGGTTGATGCAAACACTTACGTCAGAAACAAGTAGTGTCGATCGATCAGGTGCTGCACAGGGTCTTTCAGAAGTTGTAAGGGGATTGGGTGTTGAAAAACTTCACAAACTTATGCCCGAAATTATCAGTACAGCAGAAAGAACTGATATAGCTCCTCATGTTAAGGATGGTTATATTATGATGTTTATTTATATGCCAAGTGCATTTACTACAGAATTTACACCTTACATTGGACAGATCATTAATCCTATTTTGAAAGCTTTAGCTGATGAAAATGAGTATGTTCGTGAAACAGCCCTTAGAGCAGGTCAACGTATCGTTAATCTTTACGCTGACTCTGCTATTATGTTATTATTACCAGAATTGGAAAAAAGCCTATTTGATGATAATTGGCGTATTAGGTATTCATCAGTACAATTACTTGGAGATTTACTATATCGAATCTCTGGTGTTTCTGGAAAGATGTCCACAGAAACAGCCAGTGAAGATGACAATTTTGGAACTGAACAATCGCATTATGCTATTATTAATGCACTAGGTGCCGAAAGACGAAATCGTGTTTTAGCTGGATTATATATGGGTAGATCAGATGTTGCCTTAATGGTGCGTCAAGCTGCTCTTCACGTATGGAAAGTTGTCGTAACGAATACACCAAGAACATTGAGAGAAATATTACCAACATTATTCACTTTACTGCTTGGTTGTTTAGCTAGTACAAGTAATGATAAAAGACAAGTGGCAGCAAGAACTTTAGGAGATCTTGTTAGAAAATTAGGTGAAAGGGTGTTGCCAGAGATTATACCTATTTTGGAAAAAGGTTTACAAAGTGATCAAGCTGATCAGCGTCAAGGTGTATGTATTGGATTATCAGAAATTATGACAAGTACAAATAAGGATATGGTGATAACTTTTGTAATCAGTTTAGTTCCAACAGTAAGGTAAGTTTCTGATTACATCTAATAAATATTACAATTGAAATGTAAGGTAAGGATTAAATTGTTACAAAAATTATTATTTATTTTTTAGAAAAGCGTTATGCGATCCATTGCCAGAAGTTCGGCAAGCAGCAGCAAAAACTTTTGACGGTCTACATTCAACTGTAGGGGTTAGAGCATTGGATGATATATTACCAGCGATGTTAACACAATTAAATTCACCAGATCCAGCAGAAGCAGAGAATACCTTAGACGGTTTACGTCAAGTAATGGCAATCAAATCTCGAGTTGTTTTGCCGTATCTAGTACCTCAATTAACAACTCCACCTGTTAATACAAAAGCATTATCGATATTGGCAAGTGTAGCAGGCGAGGCGTTAACAAGATATCTTCACAAAATTCTACCAGCGTTATTGACTGCTCTTTCTAGTGCACAAGGAACCCCAAATGAAGTTCAGGAATTAGAATATTGTCAAGCGGTAATTTTATCTATTACTGATGAAGTTGGCATTAGAACAGTCATGGATCAACTTATGGAAGCTACGAAAGCAGATGACCCATCTAGACGTCGAAGCGCTGCAACCTTGTTATGTGCTTTCTGCCGTGATACACGTGCAGATTATAGTCAATATGTCCCACAATTATTACGAGGTCTCATACATCTATTTACAGATGATGATAAAGATGTTTTACAGATGAGTTGGGAAGCTCTTACAGCAGTTACTAAGGTAAGATTACCTTTATGTTTTGTTCATTAATCTTGCATAATGTAATAACTATATAATTGCTTTTAATTTAAACCTAATTTTGAATTAAATTTGTAGACTCTGGCATCTGTTCAACAAATTGCACATGTACAAGATATTAGACTAGCTGTTCGATTTGCAGTATCTGATTTAAAGGGGCAAGAATTACTACCAGGGTTTTGTTTGCCTAAGGGAATTACTCCTATTCTTCCAATATTTAGAGAGGCTATATTAAATGGTCTACCAGAAGCAAAAGAACAAGCAGCTCAGGGACTTGGGGAAGTTATAAAATTAACTAGTGCCTCAGCATTACAACCAAGTGTTGTGCATATTACTGGACCGTTGATTCGAATTCTTGGTGATCGTTTTAATTGGAGCGTTAAAGCAGCTGTTTTAGAAACACTTGCAATTTTGCTTGGCAAAGTAAGATAAATCAATCAACTTAATATAAATACAATATTAAGGGAAATAGTAACTAAACAGTAATACTTTTTGTTAGGTTGGAGTAATGTTAAAACAGTTTTTACCACAGTTACAAACTACTTTCTTAAGAGCATTGAATGATAGTAATAGACAAGTGAGATTAAAAGCAGCTTATGCTTTAAGTAATCTCATTGTAATTCATACTCGTGTTGACCCACTGTTTACAGAACTTCATACTGGTATAAAAACTGGTGATGATCCAGCTATTAGGTAAATTAAAATTTTTAATATTATTTGTATGCTATTCATACATTTATAATGTGGATTTAATAATGCATATGTATGTTATTCAGGGAAACAATGTTACAAGCTTTGCGAGGTGTACTTACACCTGCTGGTGACAAAATGACAGAGCCAATGAAAAAACAAGTTTTTGTTACTTTAAGTAGTATGCTTGGCCATCCAGAAGACATTACAAGAAATGCTATAGCTGGTTGTTTTGGAGCATTAGTACGGTGGCTTAGTCCAGATCAACTGAACATAGCATTTAATGAACACTTATTATGTAAGTTTACTTAAAGTAAATTTAATTAGTGTATCTATATTTTATAATTTGATGTAATCTTTGTGGGACTTTTTAAATATCTGCTTATAAAACATGCTTAACAGTATTCAATGAATAATTTGTAGGTAGTGATACTAGTGTTGATTGGATGCTTAGACATGGACGTTCTGCAGCGTTATTTGTCGCATTAAAAGAATCCCCAACAACTGTGTATAATAACAAAGAAAAAGATCGTGTTTGTGCAGTGATACTTTCATATTTGAGTGCGGATCGAGTTCAAATAGTTATGAATGGTGTGCGAGCGTGTGGTTATCTATTCCAGTATCTTATGAATGAAGGACAACCTATACCTCAACAAATTTTATCTCCTTTTGTGCGAGTAAGAATATTTTTAAAAACTTGCTAATTTAAGTTTATAATTTCATGCATAAATAATTTGTTGTCCAATTTATTTCAGTCAATGAATAATAATAGCAATGATGTAAAACAATTATTAGCTAAGGTTTGCATTCATTTGGCTCGTAACATACCACCTGAAAAAATGTCACCGGAATTACTTAAATCTCTTTTACCTATGCTGGTAAACGGAACGAAAGAAAAAAATGGTTACGTAAAAGCCAACAGTGAACTTGCTCTTATAGCAGTGCTTAGATTGAGGCAAGGAGAAGAAGAACATCAGGTATGTAAGTTATAGAAAAAAAAGTTCAAGTACCAATTATAAATTTATTTATAAATTTTTTAATTATATTTTTCAGCGTTGTATGGCTTTCTTGGATGTTGGCGCAAAAGAATCTTTGTCAGATGTAGTCAGCAAAGTATTGCGCAAAGTTCTATCTCAGCCTGAGGGCAAAATAGAAGAACTAGATGATACATTACTCACGTGAGAGATATATATCCTAGGGCTCATTATGCTCTACATCCATTCTAATAGTCGTACTATAAATGGTTATTCGAACGATTTTTATAAAGAAACTTACTGTTCGTGTACTAGTTGCATTATAAAAACGTTAGTTCATTCAACATTGTATCCTGATAATCAATTAAACAAAGTAAAAGGTAACAATCGCTCGATGGCATTTAAGTTACTTAAACTAATGTATCCTATTTACCGAGTATTTCAAATACAGAATGTAGATACTTTTATGAAAAATATTTTCTACTGTCGATTTATTAATAATCTGCTATTTATATTTTAATTGCTAGTGTATTGAATTTGTCTCAAGGATACATACTTGTAAATGAATTGATAGAAAGTAATAACACGAAACGTATCAAACATGGATATTAAAACAATAAAAATAATTTAAGATATGAATTGAATTTCGAGTTTGCTGTATATTCGCGGTATACCTTCTTGATGTATGTTTAGAATTTTTTGGTATGTTTCGTTTATATTACAAGTAAAAAGGTTAACAGTTATTTTTAAACAAAAATAGATAACTATTTCATTTTTTAAAGGAACTACACGTTGGTTAATTTTAATTTGAATATTAGTAAATCGAGTAATATTTAAAGGAAAATCTAGTTTACTTGCTATCGAGGATTCTGACAGTATCACGCTATATCGTCACAAAAGCGTGTTTCAAAGTCCCATACTATAGTTATATGCATCGGTATATAGTCTATATTTTAGAATTACTTATAACGATTGTTGAACCGGCTAAAGCCGTCTCGTAACAACGCGATATTTCTAAATCTATCATTAAAATGTCTTCGTCTTCAAGTACATTTCATTTTCAACACGTCACAATACAGTTCTCAATTTTTGAACTAAATAATCGTCTAATTTGTCTATGATTAACACTACTTGCATTATCCGTAATTCGCGGATGTACGTATTTTGTATATATATACCGTTGTACGTTACAATTTAGCGGATTAAGGGGATTTTTGTACTTTTATATGTAAGTTTTTAAATACTGCATAAACATTACTTCTATAATATCAAATTAAACTTTGGTCTTTCATATGCATTTTACGCGTAAAAACGTTTTTTACATAAACTTGATATAATCAGTTATAAAAGTCTCTGTACATGTATGAAATTTCGAATATTTAAAACAAGAACCCGAGGGTTTTAGATATTTAATTATCAGTTAATTTGTTCGATAAAATTAGACAAGTTTTAAAAAGATTGACAATATTTTTTGCATTTGTTTATAAGGAAATATAAACAAACTAAAAACACAATTCTGTAAAAATTAATATGTGTTTATCATGGCTATATTAAAATCAATAAAATTTGTGATTTTAATAACTCTAATAGTTATAACAATAAATTTTATATTTTAATATGCCCATGTTAACTATAAAATAGATTTCATGGTTTCGTATTTCTAATTTATCTATGTTTTCTGATAAACGAATGTAAAAAGAATAATTAATTCTACAAAATCTATCTAACTCTAACTAATGACGTTAATGTTGATGAAACGTTTAAAATCTTTGTACTTTTTCGGTATTTTAAATTTGACAAGCGTATAAAGACTTTTGTGATTGAGTATATATAAAAGTTATTTTTTTAATTTCATGAAATAATTGAATAAATACAATTATATAATTAAAAGTTCCTTTCTTTCAAGTAGGAATTTTCAGTATAAGAATTGTTAGATATATCTATATTTTTTATATTCATTATTTTAATTATTTTTTATGTATAATAATATCTTTTTGCAAGTATTAATAATTTTAGTAAATATCGAGAAATATTTAGCCTATTTCAAAGAATATTTAAAAATCTTACATTTAGATACACAAATCTTAGATATATTATACAATATTAAACATCTCTCAAACAAATGCAGAAGACGAAGATACTGACAAATGGTAATATATAGATTAGAAATAAAGCGTAAACACTGTATTTTAGGAAAGGAAATTCACATCTTGTAAGCGACGTAGTCACACGTTCTTGTTCTCTTGACTTCCTAAGCCTTGGGACTTTCGTGAAAACATACAAAGACTATACATATATGAGAAAAAATCGATCACGTTTCACTGCATCATTATATGACAATCCATAACGGATTCGCTTATTCCGATAACACTAAACATTTTGTTATTGCTCGCTCAAGACTGAATCCTATCCGTGGTTATAAAGAAAACCAACTGCCACGTTCTTCTCAAACTTATGATGTCTAACGAATCAATTTCCTATCTGTACCTGTTGCAAAGTTCAACATATTTATATATTCTACATTATTCAATTACTTTTACAGTTGGATGCATTAAATACTGTTCATTTATTTCTACTATTTAACTTTCTTTTGTTTTTATAGATATCACAATTTGAATTTTAAGTTTCCAAATAAGAGAAAGGCACGTACATTTAATTTAATAACTTTTTGTGTCATATAGGAGGTGTTATATTTGTTTTAAATGTTTGATAATGACAGATTATTTGTAAGCAACAATATTGAGAAATTATACTGTAAAGCTTTTGTTTCTAAATTAACATAAGAAAAAGGATTTATGATTTTGATAAGTTTTTAGTTAATTGTGTCTGCGCGGATGTATGTGATACAAGTGAAATGATGCGCTCAAAAAGATTTTTTCATTTATACCGTTATTAAAGGACGAAGTTTTGTTAAGAACGAAATACGTTCAAACTGGAAAAACATTGGCAATGATAGATAATTTTTAGTTTATATCATTTTTAAGTTATTTTATCAATTGTTCTTGTAAACTTATATCGTTGGATTTTTATTTTTATTTTGTTTTTCTTCTTTCTAGAACCGTACTAATTTGCCAATGTAATTCTAGTATACTGTCTAATATATTACTTTATCTTCTTTTAACTCCATTTAATTATAATTTTATATAATGTAAGTATATTTTTAAAGCTAAAATGCAATAAAAATTGTTTGGATTTATTTAATTAAGATTTAACACGATTGTGGTTGTTTTGAAAATTTGATGGCAAAAAGAGAAGTATGACAAAATACATACAAGAGAATAAATTTTATTATTACTGTAACAAATTACATCAAAGTTCTGTTTTTAATTTTTGTACTTTTCTGCGCTGTTTGATGATTTCGTCCACTGATACGAGAAGTCCTTTTTTCTTCTAAATTATTTCCTTTTAACGATGTAATTTCTATATGAGTTTCCTTCATTTGGAGTTCTTTCTCAATCTTTTTTCTGAACAAGAGTAATTGCTTCGTTACTTCTAGTATTATTTCATAGAATTCAAGAAACGTCAGCTGTAATATTCAATTTTTATATTGTAAATTATGCATAATACCGTATACGATATGTCTGTAAAATATATTGCATTTAAGTGAAGAATAGTTAAGTTAGAAAAGACACAATTTTTGTAATATCTCTAAATAACTATCGGTTAAAATATTAGTCATTCATTATATTAAACACGATATTCAATATTGATTTATGGATAAATATTGATGTAATAAATACATTTCAATCTATTTATGATGCTTATAATACTCTATACTTTTGATGCAGTTAATAATATTTTTACAACTATGAAGTTACTGTTCAGACAACTGATATTCGGTTTCAAGTAATTTACATTTTACGTTACTGTTCGTACTTTTCGTTAATTCATTTACTTTTTAACACATTTTTCATCCTAACATACGTTACGTTAAATAAAAATTGCATAATAGTAATAACATTTAATATATATAAGAAACATAATTGTTCACTAGTAATAAAATAATTTATAGTTATTGGTATTATGCAATTTTACTTGGGAATAATATACAAAATTAATTACGAATGATCGTAGAAAATAAACGACTTGACTACTGCTACGTTTATTATTTATTTTTCATAAAAATTTCAAAAAAATGAAGTATAAACCTGTGCCATGGAACCTGATAGTATAATGTATGTTTAAAACTGCATACCTGATATCGAAAATTTTGAATACCAAAGCAAGTACAATCAAATAATGATCGTTTTGCCAACCGTTTAGTTGGAAATGCTTACTAAATCTGATGAAGTGTGTGAAAATTCTAATTACAATGATACACACCTTATAATCCATATTTATGATTATACCACTATCTGCATCTTTTATTCCAGGACATATTACTGCCATAATTTCTATAATTTTCAAAACTCCCAGTTGTTTAAAGACTAGTAATTCGTTAGCTATAATAAATGTTATCATTTGTAAAGGCAAATAATTTAAAAGAGAATTTATAGAATATGATATTAGACGTACATGGATCGTTCTCACTTTTTCTTGATATATTAACTGTGCAAAGAGGTGATGCCAAAATTTTATCGAGTTTCAATAAGTAATTGACTTTTTCACCTATTGTCACGAAATTAATTCCATCCGGAAAATTTTTAGCAGCGTCAACAGTCGTCAAAGAAGGTTGCAGGTCTGTTGTACCTACATCATTAAAGTATTTATATATATCAATGTAAAAATACCATTGTTTTAGGAGCTAGATCTTAAGCAGATTCTGCATGCATGCTGTGAAATGTACAAACATAATTGTTCACTACTAATAAAACACTTTAAAGTTGTATGTTTTCTGTGAATTCTTAGATGCGTTTAAAACGATAAGATGATCAATCCCTAAATAAATTAATAGAATTGCTCAAATGTATCTATATTGTTTATATTTAATATCTTCTCGGTTTTTTTTTATAAAGTTGCATAAATCATAAATACAATTGGTTAAGTAAAAAAATTGAATTTAGACAATATAAATACATCAAAGTGTCTCAAGTTACAGTAACAAAAAGTACATAAAGTAACAAACATCTTAAGAATTGTGATAATGAATAGTTCACCTTTTGGAACGCACGTTGATCGAAGAAAATCTTTTGCCGAAGGTGGATATTCAATTTGTCGGTAAAATTTGAATACACAATGCATAGGTAGTAAATCTCGATTTTCATTGTATATATTACCTGAAATAAAAGGTACTATTTTTGTTACAAGATCTAAGGAAAACATTAAAAATAATTAAATCTGTTAAAAATATACTGAAACGAATGCACTTAAAAATAGAATAAAAACGTATTTTTTAAATTGTGATTATAAAAATTGATTTTATTTAGAACTACTAAAAGATTATATAAATACAAGTTAAACTGTCCTAAGGAACACTTTTTACGATAGAGGATAGTTTTTACATACCAATATGATTTCCAGCATGAGGGAATATATCATTTCTCAAAAATATATGCAAACCAGAGGCGAGTTTACCGTTCATTTCCTCGACTTCTACATAATTATGTTTCGTGTACATATGCCAAGAAACTTCCAACAACGCGTGTAAGAATTGCCACATTTCAATCTTCTCGAATGGATCGTGAGGATCTTTTATCAATGTGGCCTCATTTTTTGCTACAATTATTTTAATAATACAAATTTATAACATCATATTTGTATTCAGGAAATAGTATTCTAAAATTCTTTTCAAATTTTATTAACGATTATAATTAGCAGTAAGGTAAATGAATATTATAACATTTACCGATGCAGTTATCGATTTCACTCAGACTGAACTGCTTTTTATGAATACCACAATCTCTCCATAGTTGCCATAAACATAGCCTACTCATTACAAGATTACATTTTGGTGCTGATTTAGCGAATAACTTAGCATAATCGTTATAAATTTGTCGTAAACGAAACATGTGCAGCGTTAAACAATTATATATCCATTGCTCTTCGTATTCCCAGTTAGACTTCATCGTTTCTGTTACGTCTGATTCAATAGTACGTGTAACTGTGCCTAGATAAAATTCCTGTTATATTAAAAACATTTTCTATTTGATATTTTTGCAAGTATTTTTGTTTCATACAGTTCGATGATTATTGTAAGCAATCCCCCTTTTTTTTAATCACTTTGCATATTAATAAGTAGTAAGAAGTATAAATAAGTAACCAGACGAAGTTAGATGTGCCAAACAGGTGCAAGATTTGTTTTCACAATCGTAGCATTTTCCAGACGAAATCAAGAGATCAGAGGCTGGTTCCAACCTCTTTGGGTCCAATAAACGAGTGATATGATAAGATAAACATGGAAATTGTTCTGGCTTTAGAATAGGAGTTATCGAAGCTTCTGTCAATTTATCGGGTTTTTCAGTAAATCTATAAAGGGTTGAATGGATCATTTTAAACATACTTATTTTATTTCATTATGTTGAATAAATGTTAAATAAGAGGAGTGGAAATTTTATTATTGTAAACTGTATAGCTACAATAAGAAATGAACACCCTTACTGTGGTTGTATTTCTTGAGCCACGCATGAGCTTTTTTGTTTATCCTTCGTTTCCGTTTCCTCCTTTGAACATCCATTCACGTCAGAAGTGCATAAAATGTCATTCAGAAACAATGGATTAGACTCAAATTTTTCACCATTACTTCCTGAGGTAAAACAAAAATATTTCTAATTTCGTATTAATTCAAAATTACGTATGCGATCTGAAAAGATCATCGCCTCACCGATTATAATTCCGTAACCGTGCTTTTTATTATCCTTCCAATAGCCAGAATATTTAGCCCCATTAGCCGAGTTCAATTTCATCTCTCCTACGATGGAAATTTGTTTATTACAGTCAACTCTTCTGTAACACGTTATTAAAAGTGTAGTATTATATGAAATCATATTACACGGGACTGAAAATTACTAAGAACAAAAAACAAAAGCGGGTTCCAAAGATTAATAAAACTATTTTGAACGTTATAGTTGATTGTAATTAACATATGTATTAATTGATTAGAACTAATATACATATATTGAAATTTATTGTTTTATATAATTTTTGTATTTGTTATCCCTTTTCACAGACAAACACCAATATTGTAAGAATGGGATGTTGCAACGGGAGTTTCCGCAATTTTGTAATCGTGTTACAGAAGTATAGCATAATACGAGTGCTGACTTCTATCACAATTACATATAAAATAGAAGAACAAATTCACCTTTTCCATGACGCATTCCATGTCGCCAATAACCAACATACGAAGCTTCTTGCGGCCACGTAAAAGTTTTATTGAAAAATCCATTCCACACATATTCTCCATAACTGCAAACGTATTATTTTTTGACGTTGAATAGAAACACAGAATTAGTTAAATCTTTTGTTTGAACAAATACGTTTCATTTGATTTGATTGTTATAAAAATAGGGACTAACGAACCCGTTCATTTCACCGCATTTCCATTCTCCACGATAAACATTTCCGTTCGTCCAGACCATGGTTCCGATGCCATCGCGAATTCCATTTTTCCATTCACCTACGTAACGAGCACCGCTTGGATAAATTCGTAATCCAATCCCATTCATTTTATCCATTACCCAGTCGCCATCGTACGAGCCATTATCTCCGTAACGAGAATAACTTTGGTAATAAACGCATTATTGTTCGTAAAGGATTCGTGTAACAGACGATAATTGTCTGTTCAAAGTATTGTAAAGTTATCGACGTTAAAAGACAAACTAAACTAATGAAGTAGAGTTGTCAATTATAAGCGTAAATCTGTATATATAAAAAATATGTGAATGCGTAATTGCTGTATTGTATTATTTACTTTTATTAAAAATTATTTGATAAAACATAACATTGTATGTAAAATTATCAAATTTATGTTCTAAAAATATATATCAGTATTTTATAATTTACAATTTTTTATATTATATTATATGGACCATATTCTTACCCCTTTCCGTGTCTTTGACCTATGTACCACTGACCAGTGTACATGTAACGATTTTCACTATCTACCATAATGCCTCTACCATGTCGATAACCATTCTTGAAGTCTCCCTCGTACCAACAAACACTGTTCCACTCTAATAAACCTTTCCCGTGCATAAGGTTTTGTTCAAATTCTCCCTACGAAGAGTTACTTACTTTTATATGTACAGTGGCTGCAAAAGGTATTCGTACACCATAACTTTTATTAACAAATGCACCTTTGAATTAATGAAGATCAGGTAAATTCAATTTTTCATCATTAGATAGTACTTCTATGCAGCTATATATTTTGGTGTTACAAGAATCAAATATTGAATTTAATTAAAAATATGCACATTAAAAGATATGGATATTTACGAATACTTTTTGTAGCCACTGTATATACTTAAAAGTAAAATTTATGCGATGTTACGTAATACCATTTTATTGATTATTCATAACAGTTTATCAAAGAAATATATCTACATAAGAAATTAACAAATTTGAAATTATTACTTTATACCGAGCACCATTAGTCCATCTATATACGCCTTTGCCCTCCATCATTTTTCTACTAATGCGACCACTATATGTATTATTACTGATGAACGTTATATTTGCAAATTCATCTCGTAGTGTTAATTTCCAAGGCCAAGTTGAATTAGATTCGTCATTATTATTCTTTTCGAAATTATTGTTATCACCATGTAATTCATTTGCATTTTCGGATTCGTTTTCTCCATCGATGCTTTCATCGTCACTGTACATTTCCTGGGAGTCATCATCAACCTTCTTTCTAGGCTTTCTTCGTAAATATATTCCATCCCATCTGTATTTCATAAAATTATTATTTATTAAAGTATTGATTGAATGATTATTTATAATAAAGTCCATGTATCATGAATACGTACAATTTATTAATTATTATATCATTTCCGTTATGATTAAACTTAATGAACAGAAAAAATTGGACTCGGTAAGATAAGGAATCCTTTAAGTTAGTAATTTTATTTGTTCTAATAACTTACAAGAATTAAATTTAAAAATGTTAGAGTTTAATTAAAAATTCAATGGCAAAAATATAATTACTCTTTCACGAAATATTTCAATATGTCATTGTAAAGGAGAAAAATGAATTCTTCTTTAGCATTGTATTTTCGTCGTTTCTCAGCGAGGATATCTTCAAAAGGTAATTCTGATTCTTCACCTTCCTGTTCATCAATATCTTCAAATTCTTCTTCCTCCTCATGTGATTCCAAGGGAATAATTTTCTTGCGACATTTTTTCAAAATAGCCTCTCTCAATTCAATATCCATTTTTTAATATACCTAACTAAACATAAAACTTTCACTAAAATTCTTTAAAGATAATTTAATCTCTTAATAGATTCTAACAACTTATGTTTGTACATAATATTTTCAAATCCAAAAGACATGAAGATGTCAGACATTCAGGGGAAACATTTTACGTAATCATTTCGATAATATTTGACACTATGTTCAAAGTAATTTTCAATTCATTATTAGATCGTTCCATGACAAAACATTGATGAAATATTAAGAAAAACGATTAATATATTGAAATTAAAAATTCAGAAAGCAAACATGTTGACAAATGATAAGACACACGTAAGATTATCTTCGTATTTGAAATATTGTTAAATTTTTATCAAGCGTAAAATTTTAATTGCTGTGAAATTTGTAAAATGTAACAGAATTAGATGAAATAAAGATAACATTTATTTTTATATTAAAAAATGTGATAAATGCATATCTTATGGTTCACTGTTATAATACAGGTCGCTCTTCCAGTTTGCGAACATGAAGTTAAAGATCTGGAGCCAATTATTTTTCATGCTCCAGCTACTTATAATGAAAAAGTAAAGGTTCATGATTGGTAAGTATGCACGTATATTTATTATTTATTATCATTTAATGCATAATTCATATTTATAATTTTTTGGATAAACTTTGGGCATGTTTGTTTAATCGTTATCTACGTAAAACACTGTACCCAACTTTAAATTTGAATATAAATTGTAAATAAATTCTATATCTTTATATTATTTAGGTAATTTTTTATAAAATTGCACTTTATATCACATGTACAACTATAATACTGCTTTTGACACTATGAAACACTGTTTTCTGCGTTACTAATATAAAGAATGGTAAAACGCACCCTCCTTTTATCGAACATAGCAACGCACCTTCCCATCAACATAGATTCTGAAACGTTTTCCGTCGCGGTCGTTTCTGATCGAACATGTAGTTGTGTTCAAAAGCAAAAATTTGTTCTGGTCATCGAAGCAGAAATTCAAAACCAGAAATCATACAAACATTTTGATAGTTTGATATTAAAACCAAAAATATTGTAGTTTAACAAGAACAGGATAAATTCATACACATAATATTATTAAAAGCTTCAATATTCTCTTACAGTGCATTCATTTACGGTTGTAAGTATATTCGATTGTATTTGAAATTATCAAAAGGTGTATAATTAATGACTTAAAATGTATTTATAATTACAGTGGATTTTAATGATTAATTTTTTTTCAGCAATTTATCTACTTATGACCAAACTGTTTCTTTCTTACAGGCAAATGCAAACATTAGCGGAACCCAGAGATAACAAAGAAATATTTCCGCCGAAAGGAAATCTTTATATGTCGTCGTATAAAAGACTAGGCCCTGAAGTTTCTTGTACAGGAGTTTCAGAAACCCAAGCTATGTTATCTCAGATAGAATTGAAAGATCTATACAAACCACTTTATCCGCACCGTACATTGCTTAAGATGGAGTCTTTTGCATCTGCAGAGTACGAATTAATACAATAGTATTTTGTTTAATTTTTGCAAATAATAATATATTATCAATTATAGCTATGTTATTCGCGTTGAGGTGACAATTATTGTTGCTCGCAGTTAATGGAAAATAATAAGTATAGTTATTATTGCAAGGCATTCAGAAACAGAAATGTAGGATTTTATAAATTTATGATTGTAACTTTCGCGAAGGATATAACATTACGTGAATAGTTTCAAAGAATATATTTTTACGGTATAATGTCTGGTCGATCGAAATATATTGCAGGGCAGACGAAGAAAAAGAAGCGACGCTGATGGATATAATGTACGATGCCGAAGAAGCTCGGTGCATGGATTACAGAACAACCATGGAAATTCATTATAGATCACCTTACCCCATGAGACCAAGAGCACGACCACCATCGCCGCCTCCGCAACCATGGCTTTTGAATCGACGAACCATCGGCTACAGCCTTGACCAGTTGGAGAAACGAAACGGAACGTTCACATTTTTAGACGACAACATGGAGCTTCATAAAAAGATAGCCGACTTAAAACAAAGAAGATATAAATTGCACTCGTTTCAAAAACATCAAGAACCTCCTGATCTTTCTGGTGTAAAAGAATGCAAAGTTGAAAATTAAAATATATAAATAACGGTGGGAATATATTTTGTCAACTTTATCAAAATAAATAATTTTTGATATGATTATGAAGCACACCAGTGTATCAATATTTATTCGTTTACACTGTTTTCCAAATAATTATTTTTTAGCGACTACTTCAATTGCTAACTTTTGTAGTTAATTCGAGAAAGAAAAAAGAGAGGCAAAACAACGTAATGTACAGATATTTGCAATGTAAAATATATTTTATCTAGGGTTCAAATAAAATGTGGCTCTTGCAACAGAGACAGTGAAACAACATTGCACAATTGCTGTATCTATGATCAGTTATTAGTATCAACACTAATTATTCACGACTCCTTCCAAATCGCATATGACCATAATCGTCGAATTGCTCCCGTTTCCCGAATCTCATGTGGCCATAATCGTCAAACTGTTGCCGCTTATTTAGATCTACAAAATTATCTTCATCGAAAAGTTCTTCCACGGTATACCTGTGTACAAAAATACCAGTAAACACTTTTATATGATAATATGTCATTAAAAATGTACAATCCATAATGTAATATTATTTTTTACATAGTCGTCGATAGTTTGAATATTTATAACGAGAATAAAAATAAAAAAGATTTACTATTATATGGAATATGTTATTCTACATCTAATTTTATAAGTATATTTAATCATATTGCGTGTGCTTATTATATTAAATTTTCTTTTTATTGAACATATAGTGAATTCAATAAAAACAATAATTACCCTTGCAATAAAGGACGGTTGCGGAACCTTCGATGCACGTTAATAACGTGTTCTGGGGCTGCTTCACACTGCTCAGAACACAAGCAAATAACTGCCATCGTGCAAGTTAAAACAAACGTTACATTCATATCTAGAAAACAAACAAACACACTTCTGTTAATTATGAGCTAGTTAATTAATAATCGATTTTTAATCCCTTTCATTCGAATTAAATGCAATGTTATTACAAAAGGTTGATAGAGCACAGAAACACTAGTTAAAGCATTAAGGAACACCACTTGATGCAAACAGACACAGAATTAATATTTTGCGTTATTTTCAGAAGAAGACGAGCTGCAAGTTCACCTGTGTGATAAGGGGCTGGAAATCGCCGGAAGAATGCACGGTCCACAGGTTCCACGTGGCTTTTTATACACGAACTCCATCATCCTCGGAATCCCGGGGGTACGTTCAGCTCTTTGAATTTTAATTCACGTAGCTCTGACCTGATAAACAATTTTCTTGGACGCATAGACACCACCCCGTTGAACGTTCAATATTCCACGATGGTATCTGATGATTGGCAGCTCGAATAATCGTATTGCCGTCTTACCGTCTTAGCTTTTCCCTCTGTAAGACAACGGAGGCCACTTTATCGACACACGAACTCATCTTCAGTTCGAGAAACTCTGGATGATCCCTGGATGATGTTGCAAATTGCTTTTGCCGGCTTGAATGAATTTTCGTTCACATAACAATTTCTATTTAACTGGAATGCCAGTCATAATACGGATTAATCCGCAATCAAACAAGAATGTCAAGAATTATTTCGTAATTAATTTCTTCTTTGTACTTCTTCTTTCCTATGTGAAACGGACACGAATATCTCAAATTATTTTATACGACTATTATATAACTTTATGATAGTGAAACATAATTATGCCACCACATATTGTATGAATTCAAATGAAATGCTATAATAAATAAGATCACAAATGAAAATATATAAATTTTAAATAATTATGGTTACGAGTAACTTTCTGTTGGAAATTATGTTCATTTTTCAGTATATCTAAGTTAAACATTGCCTCAGTGAATTAAAATTCAATATCTTACAATTCATATCAAATATGCCAAGTCAGTATTGACGAACGAAATACAATTAGAAGATGGTAATCGGTTTTCTGTCAGTAATAGTAAAAAGTACTGTTCAATATAAGATCATAAGTTTGAACTGAAATACTTAAATAAAATATTTGCAATCACATGCACAACAGTTTGAATATTGTATTAACACGACAAAAATATAATGGATCATTCTTATACCTTGTCGACAAGGTAAATTGATTACACTTTACTTAATGCATATTTAATTCTCTCCACAGATGGGACCTTATAAAATCGTTATTTTAAGAATAATAATTCGTCAACATGTCAATTAAGGAATATTAGACACCAAGTTCCAAAGTATAACATAGACAAATAGTCGTTATGCAGAGATTATTAATTAATTAAAAAAACTCTACAAACCACATTAATTACAGAATTTTACACGATTTACATTATTCGTAGAGTGGCATAATATTGAAAGGAAAGTTAATAATAGGCAGTTACAGCTTGAAAGATTTCGACGGTTAATCCGTCAATGCCTGTTACTTAAGTCGATTCACGCAATCAAGTTTGCGGATGCACCTTTTTGCTTACTTGCAACGAACACAAACGGGAATTCGCGATAAGCCACCAAGACAGAGAAGCGGGAAACCAAATTTGACGTAAGTTCGTAGGAAGTCACGGTCACGGATTATGACAGTTCTCCAATGGCTTCGGTAATTGCAGTGCTTCCAAGGAACCCTATAAATCACACTGATGTCTCTTTGAAAATTCAATTGTTCCCTATCATCCGACCTAAATTCATCATCCCTCCCGACGGCAGTTGGCTTAACCGTTCGCATGTAGAACACACGATCCACCGTATTTCCCCGAGTGTTTGGTCCGTAGCAGTGATCATGACCGAGGATGTCGGTGTTATGCTACAGAGAGGCCTATCCGAGTGGTGGAGCGAAGAGACCGAGTACATTTTCCAACGGATCGAGAGATGGGCCGCGTACGCGAGGGGTTATAATCGTTTGCGGTCCCAAAGACTGTCAAGGGGTCGTATGACTATGCAGGGAGGGCAGGAGCCTCGCTGGAGCATCTCCTCGAACAAGCTGATCATCAACAACGACTCCTGGAGCCCGCGTTTTCACACGTTGAAGAAATCACGGCGAAAGTCCAGGCCGGAGGAGACCAAGATTAACTGCTGCGGAACCTTCAACTACCAGTCGAACAGCAACCTGGACAGCTCTTGCTTGGAGTCGTACAGGTACGATCATAGCATCTATTTCAAGACGATCGGCGACCTCAAGAACGGCAAGAAGGACGTGGATGACGCTAAGAACGAGCAAGAGGACAGAATTTCTATCAGCAGCGAGGAGCTCGTCGAGTGGGACGTCAGCACGATGTCGGAATTCATCGCTAATCAGCTGCTGGAAGACAGATTCGTTGCTGATGATGTTGAAAACGACTTCGAAAGCACGGAGAGTCCTAGCCGGGATGCGAACGAGCTAGACTCTGTGACTTGGTTCAATGTGGACTTGACTAAGCTCGATCTGAACGAGGACGACGTCACCGACGAGCAGAATAACAAAAATAGTCTGACAATGTCCGAGGATGAAAAGGAAAGGAACAATAATTACATAGAAACTAAAGGATTCATTATGGATGCAAATCTGAACAATGAGCTACAGTTGAGCTTTGTGGACGAAGATGAAGACACAGAAGAAACACAATCCGAGGAGGGAATCGAGAGATTCTTAGATATTCGGAAAACCAGGAGAATGTCCCGGACATTCAAGAAACCTTCGATCGTAGGCGATAACGATGTGATTTGGCCGGGCGTCTTATTGAACTACACTAAGAACATCAACCCTTCCATTTCTCCGCATCATTACGATAAACCACAGAAATGAATTGCATAAGCTAGGCAAAAGAAAACCGAAAATTTCATTATGTAACACATCGTGGGAACGTGGTGAATTTGTTCTGAGATCTGTAATAACGTTCCAGCAATACATATTACAAGCATACAAAACTACCTCTGTAATATGCTCGGATTTATTGAACACAGTTTTTTTGTATCAAACACACACTGTTCATGGTTTTGTTTACCTGATCCCTTATAATTATGTATTATGAGAAATAAATCATCTTTGTATATAAATTGTGTTATTTAACCTGTATCACAATTACTTATCCTGATATCGTAACCCCTTAGAGACACGTCAATGCAATATTTTATTTCAATTCGTTTTCAGTCAGTTTACATTATCGAATTTTGTTTCTTAACATTGTAATTATAAAAGGAAGTTCCAAGAATTTGTTTAATAATTTTAAGAATGTGAATTGACTGAGAAAACAGTATAAATGAAACTGTATTAACGATGGCCCTTTAGTGGATTAACAGCAAAATAATAATGATTTTTAACGGACATGTAATATTTTATAAAGCTAAAAAATATTTAACATAATATTTCATTAAATTCACAAAAACATGAAAGTGTGTTTTAAATTAATGTTATTTGCGTATCCCCATTCTTCAGCCACTTGCCAAATAATGGTTTTAATCATTTCTACAAACAATATGATTTCAGAAATTACTAAAATCATGTAACATTCGCTATACCCCTTTTTACTTATTCTCTCGGTTAATTGAAATAAAGTTTGTATAATTGAAATCGGTTCGTAAAAATTCGATTTCTATAATATATTTTTATGATTAAATGTTTAATTAACACAAGCTGGCCACTGGCAGGACGAATAGTGCGCTACCAACGCGCATGCACCAACCAGTCAGGCAGGCCACGCATGCAAACACGTAAGCTCGTGCAATCCCCCTGCAAATCGATCGGCTTCTCACTCGTTCCGAGAGAGTAGTGCGTAATAGTTTCCGAAAATTTGAGGAGACGTTGACCCAGGGAACAGGACGAGAAGTTGATCCAGAAAAGCGATGACGAAACGTTTGGAAACGGTGGCCACGATGGCTTGCATGAAGACCCTGCTGATGTTGTTCAACTGTGTCTTTTGGGTAAGGAAAAAGCTGTTTTCTTGTACCGTAATCCACCCCTAACACATACCTAGACTCGAGAAAGCCTGCATCCTGAAACGAAACTACCCAACTGTTGCACAATACGTTGTACGGTCTTGCTGCCAAGCTATCATTCGAAATCATTCCTTTCGCTTGAATTCATCCTTTTCTTTTCCATTCGTTAATGATAATTGTCATGTGTACATGTCTTGTTGAGGATGACGCATTATTGTTTAAGTTCTTCAGGTCATTAGAATTCATCTTGATTCCCCTGCAAAGTTTAATGAAATTTCGTTACAGGCCGATGAACAATTTTAATGATACATTGTTAAGTAATTTATTGTCAGAAACATTGAAAATTAAACTTGAAAACTAAGCAAAATGAAAGTTAATTATTGTTAACAAGGTATTAATGACGAAAAGTGTGGGTGAAATATTAGAAGAAAGCAATCAGGCGAAACTATTGTTACAGTATTAAATTATACTTAAATTGCTGAAGCTTTTCATTATATTTAATTATTTATTCAAAAAGATGGTTTAAATCATGAAAAAATTCAATAATTACCTATGTTAATAAAAATATCAGTGAAGATTATGTGTTACTAAAGACATTTCCAACAGGATAATATTGGAATTTATTTTCATTAATGAAACTTCAGAAATGTATTGATAATGATTTTATAAATATTACAATCGAAAATATTATATAAAAATTTACATTGATGATTAATTTACAAAGCACCTGCAATTTAAGGATTTAAATATTATTTTTCTTATTATAAAAAGATTAAAATTTATATTTTCTTACCTGGTATTAATAATCTACGTGTTAGTTATTATCGGTACTTTTGCTATCAACATCCTGTAGCTACACGCATGTTATCGGTGTAACCCCTTTCCTAAAAAATCATTAAGCGTATAACATCTGTTCATACTGAGCTTATTGTTAGTATTACATTAAACTTAACAAGAAAAATATTATATAAATTATAAATACATAAAATTTTTTTACGCAGAGTAAAATAAAATGTATTATTAAACATAATTGAAAAATGAGTATCAGCTCTAAAATCTAAAAATACTTCAGAAAAGCGGTAACCAATTAATAAAGCTGAAAACACGACAAATAAAAATATTGATTTCTTATTTATAATATTTCTGTCCTTATTTATAGTACCTCCATTTAATCAGATTTAAAATTTTGTAACATTTATAGTTTATTTTGACAAAATATTACTTTAAAATTTAATTAATGTAACTTCGTGAATTCAAACATTGCATTTCGTGCATCGATCTGTAAAAGAGATATTAAATGATCAAAATATGATAAATTTATAAATTTTTCAATAATTAGCTTTCTTTATATATTTTCGTTCGTAGCAGTTTTTAGAATTCAAATTCACTCAATTGTTTAAAATAACACAAATCTGTATGATATTATTAGAATACACGAGTGAAATTGATGTAAATAATTTATCTAGGCGTTTGGCATATTGATGCTGTGCATCGGTATCTGGATGCGAATTCAACTTCGTGACTACGTGGACGTAAGCGCAGAATGCAGCAGAGCAGCTTTGTTGGCCTTAGCAAGTTTAGGTGCGATTTTAACTTTGACTGCAACCCTCGCCTGTTGTTGTACAACTCGCGGTCATCCAGCTCTTTTATATCTGGTAAGTGAAACTAAACCCTCAGTCAGATAATGACAACCGTTTCATTTAGAAAGTCCACCTCGAATGTTTGGCTTACGATTAAGGAAATTTTATCTTAACTTTGCTAGAAGGAAGGTTGTAAACTTAATTGAATTTAACGTGAATTTAGTACATATTTCGAGATGTTTTAATGACTGATGTGTAATTCTGAAAGTTGATCGACATGGTAATTTAATGTTCTTTGAACTTAATTTCGATGAATACTGCAAATGCAGTAGTGCCTTTCATTTTAATAACAGAAACACTGAAGTCAGTACTGTAGGATAATTGTAATTATAAATTTTTTCATTATTTTAGCTATGAAATTTTAAAAAAAGGATAGTGTATTGCATATGCAGTGATGACCCAGCAGAGCAAAGCGAAGTACTGCATATGCAACAGCTATTCGCGAACGTACTAAAAAATGCACGTGGGTGTATACTTATAATGCTAAGTGCTGTATAACTAAGAAGATTTTGTTTGCAGTACGGTGCATTTTTAGCTGTCGTTGCATTACTGGAGCTGGGAGCTGGTGCATCAATTTATGCTTATCGTATCGATTTAAATGAGAAATTCGATCAAGATCTCAACGAAACTATGACCGTTTATGGACAGGACCAAAGAAAGACCGATGATATAGACACTATACAGTCTACTGTAAGTTACTGAGTTATTTAAGTTAAACTGTATAACTTTTTGAAATAAAGCACTGTTATTAGATGACACCCTGTTCGAACAATGTAATATTTAAATACAATATTCTGCTATATAATCTTCAATGAATAAAATATGTATGTTTTGATTTACAGTTACAATGCTGTGGCAACAGAGGTTACACTGATTGGTTGAACATGTATCCACCGAAAGAAATCCCGCAATCTTGTTGCAAAACACCGAAGGAAAAATGTGACACCAATGACCCTGACGATCTTAATACTCAGGTAAACTAAAAAAAAAAGTAAAAATTATAATTTGTAGTTTGTTGAAAGTTTTTGAACGTTAAATGCACGTTTAATTACTTCACTCACAGGGGCGGATTTAGCAGATGTCGAAGTCCCATCGATTGAAATCGCCAGGAGTCCCAAACTTGAAGGGGACTGAAATAATTTTTTCGTTAGTCGAGAAAAGAGAATCGATCAAATCTTTTATGCTATAAGTCTTTAGAGCTTCGAAAATTTTACCGCCAGAAACTTCATATTGCTAAATCTGTTCACTTCTCCTTGTATTTTCACTAATCGAACATATACTATTATTATTATTATCAATTATTGTCAGTTATCTTAAGAATATTCAAGTCATTCGGCTACAATTCAAATTCAAATTTTCAGGGTTGCTACACTCGCGTATTGGACCTTATAAACGGCAATATCGGCTTGGTCGCTGGAATAGCAGTCGGTGTTGCTTTCTTCCCACTAGTAGGCGTCTTCCTAGCCTGTTGTTTAGCTAGCAACATCAACAAAGTCAAGTACGAGCAGGTTGCTTAGAGTTTGCGTCGCTCGCAGAAAAGCCCGCCGTACTAGTAAGAAAGATCCTCTCCGCTTGGAAGAACGGCGCTCCTAAACAACAATCTCTCCACTCTATACTGACAATTTCGAAAGTTGCACGATCGCGTACCGAAGTGTCTCATAAAAAACGAAACTATTACATATGGATACTACATTAAAGTTATTGTTTATGTATCATTATATGATTCAGTATTTGAATAGAATCAAGAACGTTTGAAAACCAAGGTATTATTGCAACACGATCAAATTCAAATGAACAAACATTTTGTCAGGTGTTCGTACCAATTTCTTTTTATATATGTTTTATACACACGTTTATAGTTTCGTTTATTGTCCGCAGCATTGATTTTATTCATGCATAAGAAAAATTAATAATTCGTTTATTTATTGCGTATCAAGAAACAAAATATCGTGAACGTATAATCTTCAAGTTTACACGAAAAAGTGTTTGTGAAAGTATAGTTGTTCTCGGTGTAACTGCAAAAAGAAATCATAGGAAAAAATGAATAAGTAGAATCGAGTGAGCCGTTCGATAAAAAATGCAATTGCACGAAGAAATAGAATTATACGAAAGACAAATCAGTAGTATCGAATAAGTTATTCGGTGAAAGATGCAAGTTCTTTGGTGCGTTTAATTAGCACACTTTTAATGCCTTCTTTTTAAACAAGTCAATGACAGTGTACAACGCATGTGATTTTCATGTTAATTGCATGACATACTATTATACTTGAATGGCATTACAAAACAAACAAAACTTTTCATTCAATCCAACAACAATGAAAACACACAACAAATGCATATGATTTTTAAAACACATTTCTATGACATAAATTATGAATACATGAAACAGATCCTATTACTGATTTAAATTATTACTTAGAAAACTTTTGCCTAATAAAACACATCATAAAGTTTTCCTTATTTTTTTCATAATTTAAAGTATAATTTAGTGCCCATTTATTATTAACATATTGTAAATGGAACGGTACCAAAGAATGTTGTATAATAATAAATTATTAGTAATTAAATTGAAGATATATTAATGATAAAATATTTTAACTAACGTTCATCGTTTAGCAAGCTACAAGATACAAATTACGAAATAATATCTGTTAAAAGTGTTATTTTTTAATAAGTATAAAATATATAAAGGCATAGAATAAAAGATAAGATCTGTTTCATACGTTTAAGGTTTGAATGTACCATAAACAAAAGCTCTAGCTATAATTGTTAACAAAAGAGGTTCAGTTAACTACAATAGTACATAAAAGACTTGAAAATGAACTTTTTAAATCTATTCTATTAGTAAAAGCTATTTTAATACTAATTAACGATTATTTCTTTAATTTTATGTGTTACTGTGTTCAACTCCCTATACAACAAATCTATCAATTTAGTATTAGAATTACCGTTTACACGTTTAATATAATTATTTTATTCTGCTTGCGATAGATGTTAGCTTACTTGTTAATTATACGTATCTATTAAATAATTTTCGACTATTTTAAGATCAAAAAAGAACAGCAAATGCTTCTACAATTTTACATCTTTTAACAACTACATCTCAGTCAATAATATTCTAGGTTTTTTAAATACGAAAAACTAACGCGATTACCTCTTGATATATAAGCAAATATTATCTCGTGGCATGCATTTACCTCATAATAATATTTCTATGTTGTGCCACAATACACGTGTGGCCGTTTACTTGATCGTAATTCTGGTAATATAAATTACTTCACAAAAATTACTATCAATTTCTCGTCATATCTCTTTTTAAATAAATCTCTAATTATATATGTACTATCTTTCGACATTAAATTTTGATGTTAGAAGAGAAACTTTTTGATAATATTAATTGTGACTTTGCCATCTTATGGAGATACATGCATATGGCATACGTAAAGAATATTTTTATTGCTTTGTACTTTTCGTATAATCTTCTTAGTCGACATTTTACTTCATTTTTTCGCGAACAATGTACAAATGCAATCTGGAAGAAAATGTAATATCTATCACTTACGTATCATTAAGTTATTTAATTATCTTATTACTTAATTATGAAATTGTATATTATTTTTTGCTTTGTATTAACTTAATAAAACAATTTATGTAAAATAATTTACGAATTAATAACTTAAAAAAGGTGATTTAATAAAAAAATTGTATTTTCTTATATTAAAATTATATGTTAATGTTTTGCATTTACTATTGCTGCGAAAAAGATGAAGCATGCAGGAATAATGAAGCGACGAAAATTGAATAAACATTCCTAATTTGGAATTGTAAAAAATTAAAGGATTAATTTTATGCATTAATAAATTACACATCGAAAAGCAGAATCCCATAACCTGTCTTGTGCTATTGTTTATTTTATTTAATATCATTCAGAGTATTTATTTATAAGATAAATGAGTATGCTATCATTATATAATGGCAATGTCAAAACGAAACGTTAACTGGCTAATTAGTAATTTTAATAGAATATTTATATTTCAAGCAAGGTGCATTTAATATCGTAAAAAGAATAGATACGAAGATTAGATGTGGTAGCAAAGGGTTTTAGAAAAAGAAAGTCGTGAAAATAGATAATAATTCGTGATGAATAAAATTTCAGGTTGCTATGGGGCAGCAGTCCAGTTACAAACGGATGAACAGGATTCTACAGTTAATCGCTAAAGTCATTTTATAGAGATATTTTATTTCACGTTGAAAAATTTGAATAGGAAAAGTATCTTCTTTGTTATTTACAGTGAAGGGTACATTAGTGATCTTTGTATAATGCGTTTTATATACAGAGGGGATTACACGTGTAGGAACTTACTTTTCTCCTGAATCGCATTTTCAAATTACAATAAACAACTAAATAACTGGTAAAATAATTTAAGTTATTTAATTTAAGTAACAAGTTAAATAGTTTATGTAGCTGGAAAACGTATATACAAAATAAGTAAAACAATTTATTAATAATTAATAATTTATTCCGTTCCCTTAAATTTTAAATAAATTCAAAATTGTTACTCGTTATTCAAAATAATATTTACAGAATTAATTCATGTATGCATATATGTAATATTGATAATATTTCAAATGTTTACACAGATAATTTTTATGCATGAATATGTCATCATGACTTTTATGTGAAATGTGAATAAATATGTTAAAAAACTAGAAATTGTATACTTTTGAAAAAATTGTTTAAGAATATAAAAATTTTCATAACTAGTAAATTGATGTTTTAATACTCCATCCTATCTTATAATGTTAGCTATTGCACTTTCCACATCTATATATCACAAAAAAATGCTATAACGTAAGTTATACTTACGATTGATTCATTCGTTAAAAATTACTCCTAATCCATTATATTATTTTTAAACAATCGAACTATTAGCAGGTTTTGGCGAGCTTTTCGAGTATACGAGGTAACGAGAGCGGCGCACAGTATCTGTTGACTAGCGATTGTTAAGAATGTTGGTTTTCTACATTAGACTTTCTTGAAAACTAGAAAATAAGGTTTTTAAGTAAATGCTATTGAGCCTACTAATTTCCTCACACTTTATGAATCATTGTATACTTTCTTATATATAGATATAACAAAATAACCCTTTTTATGATTATCATATATTTCAAATAGTTCAAACGAAGTTCTTTAAAATGAATATTACTGCTTTTCATTACGCATGTCAGTCATTTAATATACATGTCTGAACAGAACTGTTTCATTATATGGTTTATAGGTATTGAAATACTATCGTCATCTAATGGTGAAAGGGTAGTACTAGTCATTTAAAAAGCAACAGTAAAAGTTTCAATTTTTCAACTTCTAAATAGGATTTCTGAATTATTATGCGTCTATATAAAAGAAACATATCTTAATACATTTTATATATGAATCATCTTCTTAAATTTAAATTCTGAGAATGAATAATCTGTTTGAAAATTATGTAGGTTTGTTGATTTGGTAGGCTTGTAATTACTATTTGAATACAGTACTAACCAACAGAGCGCAGGTCGGTTTCGATCTTTTTCTTTCATCATGGCGGTGAGTGTGTAATCGTTGCTTTAAAAACATATTTTATAATCCTTAAATATCAAAAACATCAAACTTAAAAGTAACATTCTTCATACGTTATCAAAAAATAAATGTTATTACTTTATTATTAATAAATTTCTTTTTCACTAATATGTTAGTATTTAAAATTTCACATATGACAGTTAAACAAGGTTTATAATTAAGCATGATTCTTGAAAATAACCTAAATCTTTTCCATAATGTTTTAAATGTAGTTTCATTTTTACGCATAGTATTGAAAGTATAATTTTCATTAAAAGTAATGTATTACCAAATCAATTTTCTTACAGGATTCAAAAAAAGCTTCAGAAAAGAAAGTCGAAAAGAAGATCGAAAAGAAAACCGTAAAAAAAGTGAGGAAGGAACCAAAAGATGCTTCCAAGAATGTGATGCGTGAAGTACGCATTCGTAAACTTTGTTTGAACATTTGTGTTGGTGAATCTGGAGACAGACTGACCCGTGCTGCAAAGGTATTTGCTGATGGTTATTTATAATAGTATTTCATTGTTTTAGATTAGAATTGTCTGTATACTTCTACAACTATGTGCATCTCATAATTTTCTCATGAACACAAATGCTTTTATATAAAACTTTTTGTTTAAATATTTGTTTTATATTGTGACTAAAAGTTGTAAAATTAGAGAAGTAAAACTTTTATTTTTCATAGGTTTTGGAACAATTAACTGGACAACAGCCTGTTTTTTCTAAAGCAAGGTATACTGTTCGTTCATTTGGCATTCGTCGTAATGAAAAAATTGCAGTACATTGTACAGTACGAGGTGCTAAAGCAGAAGAAATTCTGGAGCGTGGATTAAAAGTAATTATAACTTCTATACATATGCATACAAGAGTATTTAAATTATGTTTCTCATTTACAAATATTTAGTATTTCCTTTTTTTTTTATAAGGTACGAGAATATGAATTAAGAAAAGAGAACTTTTCTGGTACTGGAAACTTTGGCTTTGGTATCCAGGAACACATTGACTTAGGAATTAAATATGACCCTAGCATTGGTATCTATGGTTTAGATTTCTATGTTGTACTTGGACGGCCAGGTGAGCATATTCTCATTTTGTCTTTTGTATTATTAATAAATGATATGCACATTTACTGGTATCACAGTTACTACTGTATTAAGTTGTACCTGTCTCTATAAAACATGTGCTAGAGTGAAGGCTTCATATTTGCAACCCATGCCCACTTACTATACTGGGTGTGTTACTTAATTGAAGCAACAATTTATAAATTGTTTTGTATTATTTTTTTATTTACTGTTTTATAATTTTTTAAAATTATGATTATAAAATATTCATCAAGCGACATAATATTAATAAAAAAAATAAAATCAATTTATATGTAATCTGTATAATATTTTTTGTAAGGTTTCAATGTAGCTCACAGGAGAAGGAAAACTGGAAAAGTCGGTTTCCAACACAGACTTACCAAAGAAGATGCAATGAAATGGTTCCAACAAAAGTATGATGGTATTATTATAGCTGGAAAGAAGTAATATACATATTTTGTATTTTACACAGTTCTTTCATAAAAATCTTAAAAATGAATTGTGTGTAATAAAATCTTTTTAATCCTATCATATCCTTTACTATTTGTAAATATATCATATGCTTATCTTTTAAATAGTAATTAATAATTATGAGCAAAATAAAGAAAGGTAGGTTATAAAAAATATTTATTCAGTTTATATATTTGAATCTTACATATTTTATTAATAACTAGTACGATATATCAGAGCATTAAACATATAAATAGATTATTTTGACACATTTACATTTACATAAAGATTAAGACCATTGCATAACCACTACCACTGAAGATTATCGTATTTGTTTTAACATCTATTTTTCAGACGCTTATTAAAATTTTTCATGAAAAAAAGTTATAACAGTAGTATAGTACATGAAAATACAAAAGGTCCTGTTTTATTACTATTTGATTCTATTACTTTCTGTACATGACATGTATTTATGTCAATTTTGTTTGCAGAAAATTATGGGTAAATATAAAAATTAAATCTTTATCAAGTCTCTTAACTTAAAAATTTAGGCCTAGTTTTAAATTATGAGGAAGGAACTTTAAGTTACCAGTGTACTTTTACAATGAAGACCTTGGTAAAGTTGTAAACAATGATTTGAAGATAAAAATGATTTGTTTCATATTTCCCAGTTTCTTTTTAATTCCAATTGCATTATTGTTAACTTTTATGATATGCATGAAATATATAAAACTTATGTTTCAGTTAAGAAAAGATAGAAACGAAGAATGTTCGCATTTCTGTTATGTATGCATTCTAAATATTTTCTAAAACAAAAATAAAAATTTAATATTCATTTAATTGTTACATTGAATTTTTAATATTTACTTTTGATACTTGTTCATAGAATGAAATTATTAAAGGTATTGGAAAAATAAGCATTATTACACGAATTATTTAACTTCTATCAATTAAATAACTAAAAGGTTTATAAATAAAAGTTTATAACTAATATAACCGTTAAATTTTGTAGTAATAGTAAACAGTTGGTATCTTTAAATATTATTTTCCAATACCTTTAATTCTTTTACGAAAAAATAATTTTAATTAAACTCGAAGCAAAAAGTTAATTTTTCTTTAGAAATATATCATCTAATTGTTAGTCATATTTAATAACAATATATCAAAGCATATATTCTTTTGCAATCTGTGATTTAACAGCTTTATAATATCTACATTTATCTTTGGTTTTAATCTAATGATAAATATAGAGAATTATATTAAAACACGTGAAATAGAGCTGTAACAGATATATAAGAAATGTGCATCTTTTAATTTTCATGTGACATCCATAAATATTTGCACTATAATACTCTCATATCTACCTAACTTGACATAAACAGGCAGATAAAAAGGCAAGATATTTTCCTCAGTCTCCAAATTGTTTCCTTACCTGGACGCCATTATTTTCACTGACAATAGAATATTTATATATATAATATATTTGTTAATAATAATTAGAAATTTATATATGTATAAATTTACACAAACTATGTTCAGGAATTCAAATGTTTTTATAACTTACAATTAATTAAATACAAAATTTATGTCGTGATAAATTATACACATATGTTATTGTTTTCTACCTTTCATCATAAAATTAATAAACTTCTTTTCCTTATCATAAACGAGTAAATGTATTTAGTCTTTTGCATTGGAATAAATAAAATAAATATATCTCATATAGTTACATAGTTTTCCAATGTTTAATATATCCAATAGATATCACATACCATATCATGAAATATACGTTCAATATATCGCACATGTAATACTACAATTTGTACAATATGTTACATAATGTAATGAGTGATATTCATTTATAAAAACATTTCAGTAGTTTGTATAACAACTGTAATTATTATTCAATGATACATTGACTAATATATTCTCAACTATTACAATGCAAAAGATTAAATCATTTATTCAACTTCTTCCATCTATGTATACGTATATACACTTTATATCGCTTCTAATTCTTGCCAACTATTTGTATGAAATAATTGTATAATAAATAAATAAAACCATGTACAAATTAATTTAGATAACTTATAATATGTTCTACTTAATTTGTACAATATTTTTAATTTCTGAAGAAATTATTTTTAATATTGCAAAAATTATATTCGTTTATATTTATCAAATAGTGGATAATTGTTTCAATATTATGATGCTACAGAATGTTTATGTTGATATAATTTAATAAATAAATCAATAAAAATAACTTTAAACAGTAAATTTTATATATATTTAGACATAGCACTAAATTTTTAGGAATATATGTATATACATGTTTCTAAATATATAAATATAAATAAATTATATATAAATTATAATGCACGCTATTTTTGGTTCTATCATATTTGGACACTCATATTACAGAATACTCTTTATGCTTTCATATCTGTAAATAAATAAAAAAGATAGCTGAGAAATATAATTTATAACTTGTGAAACTCATCTGTCATAAATATGTACGTGCCTTGTAACGAATACGAATAAGTTTCAGATTCAGTTATAAATAATTATAGAAAAGTAGAAGCTAAATTAGAAGATAAATAATAATTAGAAAATTAGTAGCTATATAAAATGTTTATACTATACAAAATTAGAAAATTACATAACATGAAATAAAAATTTTCTTATCATCAGGAATTATTATTTTTCTCAAACAGCAATTAAATGTTTGGTAATATAAACATGTAAAAGATGTACGATATAATTAACTGCCATTTGATATTACTTTATAAGTTATACAAAATAAATAAAATTGATAAAGACAATTGTATGCAATGAATTTTATTTGAATATTTTTTAACCGTTTGATTTGGAAAAAAGATTAGCGCATTACACAACATGCAATTCTCGTATTCAATTTTAATGGAATATAAACTTTTCAAGTTTAATTGTCAGTTATAAAAATAAATATAGCAACATTACGTGTTGATATATTAATACAAACATGCAATTCATAAATGACATCTATGGATTATAAATAAAATTGAATTAAAATGTAATTCATACCTGTTCATATATTCTTGGATTAAAATTCACTAAAAAAAAAAGGGAAAAGAAAAGAAGTAACAGATAATCTCAAGATCCTACATTTGTTTGCACTGAAATTTAGCGATTGCGAAGTTTTGCAGCATGTTACTTTCTTGTTGATCGATATATTTTATCAATATTGTGCTTTTCAGTTTCTGTGAACCCTAAGATGCTTTCAATAGCGTTCAGATGACCGTGATGATTTTCTTTATCAGTAAGGAAATAGTAAATCGCCGATTTTAGGAACTGCAACGTGATCTCTGGATCAAGGGCACCTTGATTATTTCGTGCTTCTATGATACGACGATACATTGCCTGTTGAACAAATTATATTTGCTAATAATTTTATTAATAATGTTTTTAATGCATTAATCTATGTGCTCTTTTAAATTGTACACATTCCTTGGCAGTGTTATGGTGAACATTAGATCCAGATATCATTAAATAAAAAATGAATCAAACACATCAAAGAAATAAAAAATCTAACAATGAATTATATTTATAACAATTAGTGGTTGCAGATTATTAAAATTTAAATACACAGATTTATTTTTAATAAAAAATTGTATCAGTGAAGATTCATTCATTTCCTTTCTTCTGGATCTAATATGATTGTAGTATTGTCAATTATATGCAATGGTGTAAGCATGTGATGTTCAAGCACGTGCAAACTTACATTAACTGAAGGATAATAAGAGGCTGTTTCTTTCAAGTGCACAGAATTATCTCTGCAAACCTAATAATACTGCAGAATAAGAGGAATAAACTACATTTGTGCTTAACAATTGGCATGCAATCGCTGTGGCGAAGCATTTTAATAAATACATTTTTTCACGAAAATATTTTCATAATATAATTTATAAACGAAGACACGTGAAACAAATTCTTGCCACTATTATAAAATAAAAGATATAACGAACTTTTAATAATTATTAAAATAGTAGTAATTTTATTTAATTTTGTTACTAAATACTTTTATTTTTATATATACAAATTGTTATTTTTAAATATTCTTACTAATTGTTTGTTAAAATATACAAATATTATTTATGTTGAGTTTTTGTTTATAAATATGTATATATAAAATACATAAATACTTTTATATCTGTTTTTTCAATAATACTCGCTTCTAATATATATATATATATATATATATATGTTCAATTTTGTAAGGAAGTTTTCATTAAATATAACTGACTTATATTAATTAAAATTAATACAACTATTTTTATACGCTACTACCATGAAAAAATTAAATAATATGCTATTTAATGATAAACTATTTACCGCTATGATTACACAGTTAGTTCATTTTCTTTTTCATGCTTGGAAAACGGAATATGTACGGCTTAATAAAAAAATTTCATCGACGTTTAAAGAAATAAATTATTATTTATGGAGGTGTATTAAAATATAATATGTGTCAATATTTAGGAAATCCTTTTCAATAATGAAATCATTTGAAAAAACATCAATATTGATATACAATAAAGTATAAAAAGGGGAACATACAAATAATAGCAAAGATCATTTAAACAGTAAAATTTACAGAATTAGCAGCTATACTTCTGTTTTTCGTTTTAGGGGGAAATGCAGACATTTTAACATCGAACATAATTCTTGAAATTATAAAAATTCGCTATGTTGCAAAAGAAATCTCAAAAAGGCAAAACAGAGAAAAGTATTTGTTTTGTGCATTTGTATGTGAACAAATACAACGTTAATGCATAAAAAAAACAACAGTGGATGAGAATTGCATCACGTGGCAATTCAGCAGAAATACAGACCTTACGTGTGCCAAGGAACCAGAGAGAAACAGCCTCCTGAGCACTTAATAAACTTTGGCTACGATCGGCTGAAATGTGAGGTTCAGGCGAGTAACTTGTGTCCTGGAGTGTGAGCGGCGACCAAAAAAAGTGGCACATCATTAGTACAAGAGATTTGTGGACAAAAGAGATACACAGAAAGTGGCGCACGAATGAGAGCGATCCCCAATTTTTTATTTTTATTTTTATATATTTAGATTTTCATATCACTTTTACATTAAATTGTTAAATATCTAATGATATCAAGAAAGGTGTAATCTTTTTGATATCGATACGAAGAAACTTCAAATTCATGGAGAAAGTACACGATGAAAACAGAATTGTACGACATAAAGAGCACAAAAGCAGGAAGAAATCGGAAAAAGCAATGTGATAAATAGGAAACATCTATAGACAATACATAAAATATTGTTTGTTTAACAAAACATACGTTTTAAATTAAAATGTACCTTCAGTATTACAGACAGTAATTACTTGATGTGTTGTTATAAACAATTAAATATACATTGTTCCTATATTAATGATGTATTTTAGTATTATTATGCAATCTTGCAATCAAGTTTAGTATAACGTGTTAAAATGAAGTACGTGCTATTTAATATAGCCATAAAGACAAAATCTCAATTGTAAATGATATCAGGCATAAAAAATTTTATTTTTTCACTTTTAATGTGCACTGTGTATAACACTGCTATTATTATATGAACAATATAAAAAAGATAAATATAACGATCGAAATAAAAATATTTACCTTGATATTTTCTAATTCTGCCTGTGTGATTGTTAATTGTTGAAGTAGCTCTGCAACAGTAACCTTTGGTGGTGCATGATGAATTATCTATAATTGTACATAGAAAAATATAATAAAAGTTTAATTATAGATATTACAAACTTATATCTAAGCATTAATAATATACTTTAAACATTATAAAAATTAAAATTAAAAATGATCATGTATTTAAAATAATGATAATGTTGATCATACCTGATCAGCTTGCTCTATACGCGCCGCTTCTTGACCTTTGGCATACATTTTCAGGTACATTTGTTTATTTCTTTCCTCCTGGTCATTTAACAAAGCTTTCTGTTCAGACAATTCTGCTTTCACAACATTTAATTCCGCTTCCAATTCACGAGCTCGAGCTTCTGCAGCATCAACAGAGGGCCTCACTTCGCAATAACGTGTATTTACTTCAGACAATTGATTCAATAAACTTTCCACCTAAAAAGTTATAAAACAATTCATATTAAATTCCTTTAATTAATTCGCGATTCACTTATTCTTCTTCAGGAAACGTGCAAAATGTCATTTTTGAAAACATGTGGACTCAATACAATTTGACATCAGGGTCTAGATATATTGTACCTTATCGTTATGCTTCTGTTTCAGTTCCTGAAGCTCGTCCACGTGTCTGCGATGCATTTCCTCGATTCTACTTTCATAAAGATTCACCAACTTGCGTCTTTCCTCATCTCTTTCCGGTGTTTCCGCGACCGATTTCGTAAACGTGTCGGGTGTACTGTCCTCGAGAATTTTATTAGGCGTTGCAGCAACGTGAGCTGCCTCTGTTTGCACCTCTGGTATATATACAGAATCTTTCGAATGGACGGATCCGTCTTCGAAGTGGCCCGAGTCCGCAAGAGAGGAGGGTAGATCAGAAGCGGCACGTTTCTCTGGAGTTTCCGGGCTGGCGACCTTCTGCAGCGCAGCCTCGTCCGGCAGATCTTTGCTCGGAGATTCTGGCGAGAAAGGATTGTTCTCTCGCACAGTGAGGGCATCGCTGCTGTCTGTCCTTTCGTCTGGACTGTTCAGAGAAGCTTTGTACAATCTTAATTCCACTACTTCCTTCGTTAATCGAAAGATCTCGCGATCCTTTTCCTCGATCTCCTTTCGTGCTTCCTTTAGCAAAGCCTTAAACAACACGATTTGATGATGATACATCATTTGTACAACTGATATAGAGCGCATGAAAAATAATTGTACAACAAATTTTGAAATGAAAATATTTTTACACAATTTTATTAGATCATTTCATCTTTACATAATATCAGTACATGTTTTCCTGTTCATTGTTAATATACAAACAGTGTTAATTAAGCAACGAAGAAATTTTTCTTTTTTCAACTAATGCAGAATAAGAAAAGGTAAATGTTTTTCAGTGCTGCAAAGAAAGCGTCAGTATTATTTGTAAGATTAACCCTTACTTGAAATTTTCTAACTTGTTTAGCCGCTCTTTGGGTAGGCGTGAGGTACTGTTCATTGTCACCGGTGTGGTTTGAACAGTGGACAACGTATTTTCGTGATCTACCAGACCATGTGGTACCGTTGAGGGCAAACGTAGCATGATCGCATGCGCTTGCGGTACTGCAGGCACTTCCGTAACTTTTTACACTATCCGCGTCACTGTCATCAGCGATTCTAGTGTTTGATCCTCCGGAGGCCGCGTGTATAGATCGCGGCCTCGCCGGGGTCAATGAAAGGCTCTAAACAGAAGAAAAGGAAACGATAATTTCATCGAGCTGCGATAATGTCAGTTCGTTTGTTGAAATTATGATTGAACGACTGAAGTCTCTTCGCAACCGAAAATCACTGTTACCCGTTACAGAAAGGAACAATCATACATTCGATGAACGTGAAAATAACGTTACTGCAAAACGATATTATTCATGCAATTCGTTCTGATTAAATCGTTTACATAAAATAGAAGTAACGTTTGAAAATAAGAAATGAACAGATTGGAATTATTACCTTATTTTCATATTTATGATCTAATTGATTATACTCAGTTTGATCTTTCACGAAGGTGAGTTACAAATGAGCTTATAATTATACGTATAACTGTATCTTGTATGTGTGCGTGTAAGTTAAATTTTCATCATTTACACCTGCTTGATTTCTTTACAGTTCAAACTATATTCTTTCTAATGGTACACTATATTTATAGAATATGTAAATGATATGTCAAACACAGTGGCTACAAAAGTTATTCGTACATACAATTTGTATTATCATATGTACCTATGAATTAGTAGGGATTAGTTATATTAAACTGTTTAGATTGTATTTTTACGTGATTATATACAATTAGAGCTACAAGGATGGAACACCGAATTTGATTAGAAATATGGTTATTGGAAAATAGAAGTATGCACGAATACTTTTCGTAGCTATCGTGTTTTAATTATGTCAATACAAGACAGAACCTATTTTTTAATATTGTTTATTACGTGTGAACTCATCCAATATTTTTTACATAGTATATCCTGTATTATTTGCAAGTATTAAATCAGTATCAAACATTTACAATATAATTTTAAACGAAAATTTTAGTGCAAATAGTATTCAAACTTGAACATTACAATCGATGAAGTTTTGTCAGTAAAACGTAATCTACTAAAACTATATAACACACTCGTTTTACGGCATAAGATACTTTAACATGTTTTTATGTGTAATCATGTGTTGTTGATGGTACGTGAAAAATTTTATTTTTCAAGTTATTTATTTTTTTTTCTTTACACAAACTAACGAAATGGAATTGATGAAAAAAAAAGTACGAAACAATAAAATAAAATAATATTCCAAACTTTCATAAAACAAAAAGCATCTATTAGAAACAACTGCACACTTTTGGCAATTACCTGATCAAATTGCGAAGTATTATTAAACTATTGGATAAAGTATAGTTAATTTTTGTACATGAAAGAAAGAAGATCAGAGAACATGTAGTTTGATTGATGTATCATAAAAACCATACGTGAAAAACCATAATTAGTTCATAAAACTTAGTAAATAGCGTCAACAAGAAGAATTAATATAAAACCAAATTACTTACACAATATACAATTTCTATCTTCGGCGATTTTTAGTTCATAAGATTTTTTTCTTAAATATCCCCATTCATTTATTACGATCACAGTACCGTTAGGAATTAGAAAAAAAAAAAAATGTTTACACCGTATTTTCGTTATGGTCAGTAAATACCTATACATGTATAGTAAAGTTGCATTCAAAGAATTAAACATAGAGAATAGTTCATTGCTTTTATACCTGGTTGACCTAACGACGAATCACCTTAGGCTTAAACAGAAGCTTTCTTGCACTCTGACTAGTCTGGTTTGAAAGTAAGGCAAAATCAAAGACCCCATTGAGCAGAAAGATATGAGACTCTTCTTTAAAGGCGAGAAGCTTGTGGAATCTGCACGAGAACAGTTTTCAAATAAAAATAGCTAGAACGCTATGGAAATTACACGTTTTTCAATAACACATTATGTTTAACAAATGTTTGGGTTATAAGTAAATTTTAACGTGCTATCACTTTAAATGAAATAACATAGATGCAAATTAAATTTTGGTTAGAACCTCACCAAACGTAATTTAAAACATTAAATTACTTGAGAATGTCGCAATATTTTTTGCTAATAGGATTCTTGAAACGAAAGTAATTTGTCTCGTAACGTTGTATACCCAGCTGAGCTTTCAATTTATACATAATAAAACGAAAAATAAATTTGTTGTCAATGTTTAACGTTTACGCTGAAAAAGTAACAATCACTTATCAGTGCATAAATATTATCAATGAAGTATCTACATAAAAAAGTATTCAAAATGATAGCAATATACATGTGCTGCTGCGTATAATATTGTCAACATTTTTTATGTAATTTATCAAAATTTTCATCTATTTTTTCTTCGATAAAACATCGTTCGATTAAAAAGCTCTGATATATTATCGATATCAAACGCAAACAAAACAATTAAATAAGAAATCAACGCTCACTGAACGGCAACTGCATGAATTTCCATCTCGTTGCAGATCCATGCGACGTTAACTTTAGAAAGGCAGAAATCGTTTTCGAGATCGACGTAAAAATAAACAGAAACATTTCACAATTATTTTCTACCGTTCCACGGTCCGGCAAACATAATTTAAAACGGTAATCATTGCCTCTCGGGATTAAAAGAATCGATAAATATCAAGCTCGATCTCTAATCTTTTTTCGCTGGTACGTATTACGATCTAGAAGTAACGGAAGTGAAGGTTTCGTCTGCGCCGACGCGCACCTCGCAAAAAGGTCAGACTGCAACCGTATTTCGTAGCCTATCTTGAACCTACTTGAACCTAGACGCAATTAATAATTCAAATTCTGTTTAGCTAAGCGCCGGACATCTTTTCATGCTTGCACGAGCCCCTTTTGTTTTTGTGCCCATTGTTTCCGGGAAAAGCAGCACGTACACTTGCTATAGAGACTGTAACGCGTTCGTATATACAGATCTCACTCGCAAGTTATTTCTTACCAATTGGGGCTAGAGAAAACGGAAAGCCGTTTACTTAATGATTCAATTTTTCTGTTCCACCGATCAGGTCGAGGGTATTTTATAAAACGGGACAGCGATGAGATTCGGCTTTGGCAGCCTGCCTATATTTACCACGTTATCTGAACGGCTCCAGCTTTATGACTTTTATTTTATGATTATTAAAATTAATTAAACGACAAGTTAGTTAGTTGAATAAAAGATGAGCAATGCAAATTTAAACCGTACGAAAGAATATGAATTCTGATGATGATTTTGTATCGTTTGAGTTAGAAAATCATCATCCGGTTATTAACATTTCTGTTAATCTATCTTGAGGTGTATATTCATTATATCGTGCTGTAATGAATTTTCATTATCGAGCAAGTTGTATGGTATACCGTAATAATATTAAAGATCGTTAAAAGATTGACACGAAAATCTTTTGTAAATTACATTACGAATTTGTTATGAAACAAACAAGATACTTATCGATTGAAATAAACCATTAATGTGAGTGTGAATATAACATTGAATAGTACATACGTATGAAATAGTTGTAATGGTTTTACGACAAATAATACTTTAAAAAAAAAGTAGAATATAGTCATTTATCCGTACTTCCTACATTTGTATACCTATCCCGTTTACGTGCAACGAATAAAAGACATTACCATTACCACGAATACCTATATATTTATAAACAAAAATATATCTACTCCTATTGACCTTCCATCAACAATCATTGTTTCTTCTTTTATACCAGTTTTATGAATAATAAAACAAATTAGTTCCTTCGTTATCTTGAGCAGTAAATTTTCACTACTGTTACAATGGTAACAACTAACTGATTTCTAATGACAACAACTAATTCTTTATCATCTTCACCCTTAATACGTTTCATGTTACATTACAGATCACATAAGAACAAACAGTGACCAGAAACTGTATAGTCAATAAAATACGGATGCGAGTACGCATCTACGATCTGCATCGAATGAAGAATACGACGTAATATTGCGGATGAGACGTATGTATGTATGTAAGAAAATCATGTTCGGCGTAGTTCAAAAAAATGGGGTGGCGTAAACAAGTTTCATATTGCAATTAGCATTGTTCAAACAGAAATGAAATACTCACGAGGGATCGTTGACGGGGTGAGTCGGTTCCATTCTCCGTGATGACTGGGAAAATGTGATGGTCCAGGTGATGATGTTGCTGATGGTGCAGAAGGTTGAAACGGCGATACTGTTGATACGATCTACTCGGAGTCGCGGTGACCGCGGCACTGGGTGGTGGTGACGGGTGATTCGGTAAAAGTCGTTCACCGCGCATGCGCATACTGGCCGAGCGGCGCAGACCTGTGGGCGAGGGACGCGGAATACGGGAATCCCACGAAGAGGATACCGTGGATACCGAGGGTGACGGAACGGTACCCGGTGCACTTCCTGTCGTGTAAACCACGCTGTTATCGGCATTGACCTTGATCGTGTTACTGTTGTTAGTACATGCTGTTGATTCTGACGGTGCCAATTCCGTCGAGGGTAGTTCAGTGACGTTCACGCGAGCCGAGATGACCGGGGTCATCGATTGCGGGGAATCCACGGACCTCTCGCTGCCATGACGAGCCATCCTTGTTGGTCCAGCTTACTTTACCGTTTTGTTTAATTCCTGCACATCGAAAGCAACCTTCGTCTAGTTCTGTTTGTTGAAGAACGAAGGCACACGCTTTCGTGGTTATCGGTAACGCGATAGATTCTTCTGAGATTCTTTTATGAAAATCGGTCTATACGTGCCATGGATATCGCTGTTTCGTTTAAATATTTCGTGGAACTTGATCCATTTTTCTGTACCACGGAACATCATGTTAATTAAGAGTAGATCTAACATATTTCTCTCTTTTATGAAGCTCTTATCTTCGTTAAGAATATTTTTAATTACGAAAAATTAATTGAAGCACGACTGCATAAAGTACCCTAGTATATGACGTTTTATTTACACTAAGTATTATCGATATCATATTTCAATTTTTTAAACTGAACTATTTAATCGTACGCTAAATGTAAGGAACCTATCCCGTTTATTAAACGGGATTATACATGTAAAAGCGGTACCAGCTTGTTCAGGAAGTTTCAAGATCTCCATTCAAAGGCCGGAAATTCACTACAATTTTACAGTGCATCAAATTACAGTATTTGTGGAGAATGAGTCAGCGATGCGAAAATATTCATTAAAAGTAGAATCTAACGGCAACGCATGCTCAGACCATAACATTATTATCTGGCTTATAGGTTTCAAACGAATACTGGTGTATCCTGGTAAAAAAGGATTATTTGTATGTATAGATGTAATATATATATAAAACTTATTTGTTTCCCTGTAAATTAGCATTGTGATTAACTATAATTTTAGAAACTGGATAACAATTAAAAGGTACGTTTTAAAAATAAGCATCTGATACCACAATAATATATCGTGTAACGATATTGAATCATGTGAAGCTTAAAATAAACTTCTATATCTTCTAAATAACAATTAGAATTCTTTCATGAGGAATATTAATATGAGCTGTAAATTCAAATAATTCAGATAATTATATCGTGCAGATTGGCCTTGGAACAGAAAAGACTTACTGTATTGGATAATTTACTATAATGAAAGTACTTCCTTCCGTAACAGATTTGCTCACATATGCATTTATGCAATTTGAATTTACTATGATCGTACGAGCTCGAAACACATACGATTTGTCAAAAAGATTTTTACCGCATTGTGTAAATATAAATTAAATAGAAAATATAAACGATGTTTGTTAATAATTTATTTTCTTTGTAAATTGCTAATGGTCAACAAGAATGTTGTATGTTTAAAGTAACTTCAAAAGAAGAAAAGGTAGGTATTTTTAAGTGCGTAAACGTCACTTTAAATATCACAACAAGTTGGTATAAAATAAAATGTATAATAAAAAATGCAACTGACGAATTTTAGAAATCTGCATGTTTTGATTATAAGCTTTCCATTTTTTATAAATCGTACTAATTGCAAATTATCCTATAATACGATACTTGTTGTTCATTACAATATTAATGAATAAATTGTATAAAAAGTGCTATATTGGAAGAGAAACTACAAAAAATGAAATGCTTTTGAATCTAAAAGAATGTTTCATACATAAAATCGGAAAATAAAAATCTTTTTCTTTTTTCTGCTAAAAAAATTATTAGTTTCGTTTAGTATACTTGTGCATCATGAATAGTAGCATGCACGCTATAAATATTTCGCACGCATCGAATTCGAGCATAATTTAAAATAAAAAATATTTTACATTCTATAAATAGACATCATTTACAACCTCCACGCACTACTTTGAATTTACATCTTAAAATGTATTTATAAAACATAAATAATAAAGCTATTAGCATGCACATATATAGAAACTAGAAATACAAATTAAATATTAAGTATTACATATCCCATATATATATTATTTCAAAAAAGTAAAACACGAAATTACATAAGAAAATATTTATGTTAAATCATTTCATAACCAAGCAGTATTATTAAATTAATTACGCTAGACAAAGAATAGTTTAAGTTGAGTAAAATAATAAAATGCTTCGATAAATTATACTCCTTAATTTGAACTGAATTTTAATCCGCGAATGAAATTTTTCGGTTAGATTTTTAAATTTAATTAAAATAAGTATAATTTCTATAATTGGAAATAGGCATTCAAATGTCATAAAAAATAAAGGTAATTAAATTTTAATTAACCGTCAAAGAATTTATACCATTTATACCATGTTTTCAAATTTTCAGTATTTCAAATATAACATCGAGCAATGTCAACGACACGAATATGCACTGTCATCTACCCGAATTAATTAAAGATGTTGTAAGTCTCCAAAATAAATTTAACTTACTATCAATGATTGCAAAGATTCTATATAGTATACCTGATTTATTATACCGTATAATTCTAAAACTCAATTTGAAACCTGCATTTGTTGGCAAACATATTGTTGAAGATTCTTTAAAGTGCACATAAATACAGCATTATCGATATTATTCTTACATGCATTTTATCATATTAATCTTTTCAATGTCAGTCCTTTATGCTTATCGTTTTTTATAATATGCGCTTTACGATTCTTATCGCGCACCTATACGATTAACACAACGCCGGTGAAAGGCAAAGTAACTTTTTAGTATGTAAGTACTTTTTACACAATGTCGATTACGAAATAATAAAGAATGCGGAATTCAAATATCCAGCGTTAGCGATAGCACGTTTGCCACTACAACATATTTTTTATATCGTAACTAAAATTCATTACGGTTTCGTGTCATCGTATTGCACTCAACCGACACGAATTAGAGCAGGGAAAGGCCTATTGGAATAAAGTAATCGATCATTTGGTGTCCTATTTCAAGAACATGCTGCGGCATTATGCAGCGTTCACAACATCCTTGAAATTGTCAAAATAATCTTGTTTCCTACAATTTTGGTTTAACTGGACGATAATGAATGTACATATTAACACTATTATACTTTACAAGTTTCTGTCCAGCATAATCATTGCGCATGAGAAAGTGAACTTTGTAATCGTGATCCTTTTTTAAGAAGTCTACATCATATATTTAATGTTTGTTACATAATCATCTATTCATCCTGAAAAATTTTTATGAAAAATAAAAAAAAAAGATAGAAATTAAATGGAGAAATGTGACTGCTTCAAATTGAGCAATTTATATAAATAAAGTTCGCATACATTTCGCATACAAGCCGATTTTACAAGGTTCTTATTACACACTGCACGAGTTAGGAATAATTAACAATTAGAAAGTAGTAATTAAATCAGCTGAGGAAGCATACCTTACCTTTGAAACATGAATTTCAAATTGTAATAAGTTCCTTCCCTTGTAGAAATCTTCAGAAACCGCCAATATTTGTTATGCACAAGTGTATTACAGTTACTACGATCACAATCTTAAAAATGAAAACTAAAAAAATTACAAATAAGGAACATTTGGTTTCTGTATTAATTCGTGCCACGCGGGCTTATCGCGTGTAGAAGTTGAACATAGCTGCGAGTACTAATTCAGCGGTCATAGATCTCTTATACAATATAACTTATAAGAACATGTTCATGGTAGAGAGAGTTAATGACTATGATTTATTTAAAGGATATTCGATGAATATGTCACTACACGTTGATTAAATAGTGATAATTCTAACATTTTTATAACAGTTTCAAAACACATGGTCACCGCCTGAACGTCAACCACCTACGATCTCAACGCGACTCAAGGAAATAGTACATACTACGTTATAGCGACAAAGAATCACGAGATGTCGCGTTACGAGCACCGACCATTAACAATGTCCTGATTTTGATGTAGTTGCGCCATCTAACAAACCCTCCCATACAATAAAATGTAACCAATTGTCGATAAAATACTTTACTTTAATAAGAAAGCTTGCTTCCTTACCTGAAGTATTGTATAAAGGTAGTGATCTACATGAGTCGGTATTCAAAATCTTCAAACTCGCTTATTAAATAGGTATCAGAATATATACATGTATACTTAAAACTAAATTGTGAGGTGCTGTTCTTTCATTTGAGATACGGAAAGCTTAAGAATATTACCTATAAGGTAAAAAATTTTTAAATATATTTCTCTATATGATAGGTATACGGGCGATTAGTACTACCTTTTCACCGCTATGCGACGCTAGCATTTCGATGTCCATAAACTGATTAAATTTTCAATTCATAAAAAGACACGTTTGCGACCATAATTTCCGATCATTTTCGAATAATTCTTCTTTGTTAGGTCCTACACTATCCTGTAATATCAGTTTTGTTAAGATATTCATTATAATAACGGAAATAATAATCTGGTTAGTACTTAGTGTCATCGCTAGATGGTACTACAATGTCCGAAATGCAGTAATTCGAAATAAATGCTTTTAATTAACAAATCATACGGGAAATTATGAAAAAGTTGAATATAGATTAATTGTGAGGTTCTCTTTTTCGATTTGAAATCTGTAAAGCTTGAAAATATTCTCTATAAGCTGAGAAATTTGAAAACGTGTTTCTCTTTATGACAGGTATACGGGCGATTAGTACTACCTTTTTACCGCTACGCGACGCTAGTATTTCGATGTCCATAAACTGATCAAATTTTCAATTCGCAAAAAAACGCATTTAGGGCTAAAATTTCTGGACATTTTTAAATGTGTCTGGACAAGTTTGAAGACTTTCGATACTAATTCCCTTAACCCGCCGTCATTATACAATACCTTTAAGCCAAAATAAAATTATTCGAAGATTTCTTTATAATATACGTATTTATTTATTGTATCATTTCTACATACATCTACTCACACTGATTAACTTCTTTTGATTCGTATTAGAGGATAGATAAATATCAAGTAATACTCTCAATTTTGCAAAATCTTTTTCAAGTATTCAAACAAAGTACAATGTTTAATTCTTGCTACTTTTTGAACCTAGAAATATTAAACAAATTAATTTCAGTATATATGAAAGTATGTAGTTTATTTCTTATTTGCATTGCAAGATCATTTATTTATGATCAGTTCAATGAAAGTTTCAAATAACACATGTATAATTACGAACATTGTAACAAACTTTCTAAAACAATTTAATTATTTAAAAGGAATGCACTAATGTACTAAATACTAACTGCTGCATAATCTTAATTTAATTATAATTTAATAATTTTATTGTTTAACTTGTAGTTTAACATAATGTAAAATAAAATTTCATGCATTATAAAACTTGGAATAATAAATATTTTTAATTGTGAATTGTATTAAAAATTAATTTAAAACAATTTTATAATTTACCTGTTCTGAAGCTTATATTTTACCAGCAGTATTCACGTTTCGAACGAGAATTAAGCTACTGGACAAGGGTACGATGCTGGCAACACACATTTTTGGGTAGTTGGATTAAATCGTAGATTGTTTGGACATGTAAGATTATATCTGATATAAGTTGCACCATCCAAGTAACAGAAATAATACTTTTGACACTTGGGATCTTTAAGTGCAAATCTGCCATTCGCAACACATGGAGTTTCAGTTGTTGATGTTGAAACTGTCGATGGTGTTGACGTTGAAACTGTCGATGGTGTTGATGTTGAAACTGTCGATGGTGTTGACGTTGAAACTGTCGATGGTGTTGATGTTGAAACTGTCGATGGTGTTGACGTTGAAACTGTCGATGGTGTTGACGTTGAAACTGTCGATGGTGTTGATGTTGAAACTGTCGATGGTGTTGATGTTGAAACTGTAGATGGTGTTGATGTTGAAACTGTCGATGGTGTTGATGTTGAAACTGACGATGATGTTGATAACGGTGTCGAAATCGATGTTGACGTCGATGACGGTGACAATGTTGATGGCGTCGTTGATAGGGTTGACGACGCTGTTGACACCGATGACGACGTTAATGTTGATGAAGGCGTCGATATCGGGGTCGATGACGACGTTGACGACGTTGATGGCTGTGTTGACATTGATGTGGATGACGGTGTTGTGGTAGCTTGCGTGCACACGTAGTCCGAAGGCGATGTGCAATATTTCAACGAAGGATCAAATACCATCCCAGATGCGCACGACAAATCGTACGATACGAACTCAACTCCATTAAAAATACACATGTAGTAATTTTTACAAGTTCCGTCCTTAATTTCAAACATTGTTTGCATTATACACTTCCGTTTAGAAGGAACTAACTGAAGTAATCCACTGGGAATTAAAATGAAGATCAGAAAAATTTCGAAAGACACAAGGAATACCTTCATTTTTGATTACTTGGCTCCGTGGAGAATGAAGATATGATGCTTGTTTCGACCGTTACGGCAAATATATTAACTTCACCGCATTTATTGTTTTATTGTGGAATATTACGAACTTTTGCCAAATACTGAGCAAATACACGCTGCAGATAAGAGATATGGGAAGCATTATTATGCTCTATGGTATATAATTTAGCAGCACATAGCTAACAATATGAATCCTCCACGTTCTTTCATTGTTTTTCAGAAGCGTCATCGTCATTGCCAATGATCCAAGATCTTTCTTACAAGATTGAGTAATAAGTATCTCTGATCAAACAAATTTGTATTCTGCACTTGATTTTTAATTGATACGAGCAGCAATACAAATAAACATAAATACCGACTCACTGAATTATTGTTATACTTAAATGCAACATTGAAATATCATTATTCAACAAATAATTAAAATTTATTCATTTAAGATTTATTTAAAACAAATGTAACATCTCACTACATAACTTTTAAAGTTTCTTTTTTAAATTTATCATTCATTTTAATCGAATAAAAAAATTCTTCATCGTTTGACGAAAAAAAAAAGTCAGATTTTATTTCGAATCCATTGAAATCATCGTTTGAGTTGGTCAGTTCGACAGTTTCTTCGAACAACCCCAATGTTCAGGTAGGTCTCCTCCAAAGCCTCACCGTTCTCCAGCAGGGGGTTCGCAGGTAATAGAGTTTTCGTGCAGGCATGCTTCCTAGGAGAGAGATCGGTGGGTAGAAGAGGAGTTCGATTGTTGGAGAGCAAGAGAAAGGATAATGCTGAAGAAAGAGAGGAAAAGAGAAGGAAGGAAAGAAGGAGCAAATGTATATAAGAGACTTGCATGGAAGACGTTCCGATGGACTCTCTCTTTGACCCTACCGAAGCGTGCACCTTTCTTCCCGCTTTTTTGTCGTTTCTCCTTGCTCTTCGAGGTTTCCTTCCACGAGACCCGGCACGTTGGATCTGCACGGCGTCCTTGTTCTTCAGCCTTCATCCTGCAGCGATAGAAGCGATAGCACTCCCGCGCTGCGCTCGTTTCAGTTGTGTGTTATCAAAGATGAAACGTTAAATTTGTTCTCCTTTCTTTTGCTGTTCTCAAACGACGCTCATTCAATTACGTCATCTTTTTTTGCAACCGTTTTTCATTGCAACAAAAAACAAGTGTGGTTCTCGTTTTGATCTGATCTTTGTGATATGTTCCCAACGAAGAGGACCTGAAGGGAAGCCGGTGAAACATGAATGTCCTTCGAGTGAGTATTGACTGTGGCTTGGAAGATCGAAGGTTCTTTGAAAAAGGACGAAGTTTTACTTTGAATAGTGATGAATTCGGTAATTAAAGCGTGCTGTTTTAAGTATGTGACGATTATTTGTTTATCGATCGAACGATATAATATAGACGGAATGTATTATAAATTCGTTTCAAAACGAAGTTATTTCTAATTGTGAATTTTCCTTCGGTTCAATTTTTTTTTGTTTTGTTTATAATTATGCAGTTGCGGTTAGAAATGAATGGTTGGAAACCTTATGCATATGTATTTCATTGATTTTGTATTGCGTCCGTGAGAGTGGATGTTCGACTTCTTAACTATAGATCTTATGAGGCGAAAGCTGTAACGATGAAGATAAATTTCTTTTCTTCAAATAAGTTTACTTATGCTGCAGAAATATATTTTAAATAACAATTTATTATTACTGATTTAACTACCTAATTCTTTTATTTTTATTAACGATGACTTTCCGAGATTCTTTTGTTTCATTCATAAATTACCCAATATCATTGAGAAAGTTTATAATACAGTAATTTTTATAGTAAAATGGAAAGCCAAAGTTATTCAATTAAATAATAGAATTTATTCTTCATTAAATAGTGAATTATTTGTATTTGCATGACAAAGTAGAAAAATAACAAACGGTAAATGCATATGATGCATTCTTCTGACAAAACACATGTACTTTTTACACATTTCTTTGAACAGAATTGCATACAATAACAAGCACTTGGTTTATCATGCAAAACATACCAGGGGAAAGTCAAAAATTACCAATTCGAAGTCTACTAACACGAGAATCCAGCGACATGACCAAATTTCAGTATTTCAAGAGATCCACTTACGATTAGTCTACTTTTCACATGAATTAAATCACTTGAAACTGTCGATACTAAATAATGAGGCATTAATTTCTTCTATACCATTCAATCGAAATTTCACACATCTATGACAATCACAATTACTATTCCAACTCGTTCAATATTCAAATATAACACGAGTGCCTGCAATTAAGTTTTCCTAAAAAGATTGAAAGATCAGTTTAACATCTTCGCTTCGTTATTAAATTACTTTACAAAATTCATCGTTCAAACTGTTATACGAATAATTGCTTGTCTTTCGGCAATCTATTCTCGAGAATCATAAGAAGGATTATAACGTAGCACTTAAGAGTTCGGTTTGAAATTCTTTGCCAACGTTAGAAACTGAATATTGTACTCTTCCTGGCGAGCTTCCAGGAAACGATAAATTAATCTGTAGGCATGTGCGTTCGCAAAAGCTGTCGAAAGTCTGGGCTGATTTGTATACACCAGGAATTGTCGTCTCGTACACGATCCAACAAGGCCGTCGCGTCGTGAATGATGCGAGGAAAACATATGCTCGACGCTTTCGAATGATCGCCGTTTGGCGTAGCGCCAACATAGGAGCGAAACTTCCGTCTACGACCTGAATCTGTCGCTTTCCGTTTGCACGTTTCTTCCCCTTATCGCAGTGTCAATACAATTTTTCTTCGAACAAGTTTTTACGATCTTATTTACGAAATATTGATGTGATTCATACACAGAACGTATTTCAATGATTGTCTCTTATTTGCAAATTAACGGGTTACATAATGGGTGTGCAACGTTAAACGTTATTCGCCTTTCTTTATCTCTGCAAAATTGTGGATGTTATAGCGTTTCATTGTTCCCGGAAATTCGTTCAATACACGTCTGATAGATAAATCAAATTAAATGTGGCGTGTACTAGAAACTTATTAATGCTTTAGTATGTGTGTACAGTCTGAAACAATCAAATTTCATACATTGATAAATTACGTTAATATTGTGAATGCACATCTCGATTTCATATGACCTGTATGTTTTCATTTTCATTTAACCGTGTGATGAATTATTGTAGTTTCTATATTAAACAAAATGGATGGCTTTTGATAATTTTTGTCATCAAACTAAGCTAACGATGATTTTTGTCATGCTTGTCTACACGATAACACTCTCAGCGTATGAAAAATCTTTTTATCGAGGCAATACCTTTATCTGAAAATCAATAAAGATCCAAATAGTTTTTATCGTCCTACAATAATTCTTGCACACCCTATGAATGATAGTTTCAATGGTGACGATAACATTTTATATTCTGTATACCATCAATTGCGTTCGATTCATGGAATAAAAACTTTTCGTCGTTAGGTCAGAATTTCTAGTAGATTGTCTAGTAGATACGTTCTTAATAAATGACCATATTATTTCAATTTGAGTTCGCTGAGCGAAAGAAAATTGCAGTCTCATTATTGGCATTGAATAGACTCGATTATCTTCGGCGTTCGTTCTAGCACACGTGCTTCTCTCACACCAACACCTTGGTGAATGCGAATTATACAGATTACATGCAACCACATATTACATCTTCTCACTATAGGTCGACTCTCGTAATACCCACAGCCCACTTACCTACATTACCCCTGCTACGCGAGTGTCTCTCTTATATACCTGTGCTATTACAGTGTGTGAACCATCGACTCCTCAATGAAAACCAGATCCGTCTCACACAGTTGATTACATACCATGCTTCGATAGCCAAAATTAGACAGTGTGGCTTTAATGACTTAATTATTTGCATATGTTAAGGTAGTAGAACTTTCGTTTAGGTAAACATCAGGATTGAACTACGAGGTGTTATAGTTCGAATGTAAACATTTCATAAAATCATTTTACTGTATTTCTTATTTTAGAAATTGGAAAGTAAAAAGTAATGGTTCAGATAAAATTTTTTAACGACAGATAATGAATTTACAATATTTAAAACATTTAAATGTATTTTCTAGCACTCACCTGTTTTCAGAAAATACTCAATCCAGAAAAAAATAATTATAATGATCTTCGTGTAGGAAAAAGATAATTGGTTGCGTATTTATTGTACTCGTAGATGTATTATTTTGCATTAAGTTAGTAACAATTATTTTTAATTAATTCAATTGAAAAATGCAATAAGAACCGGAGAAAAGTTCCTCTTCCGGAAACTTGTTCAAAAGCGATACTACAAAGTGATACTATTTGCTACTTTCACTTGAGTAACCATTTCCCATCCGCTGTTAAAAATATAAAGCACTTTGATGTTAGTAGGTTTAAAAGTGATATGAGGGGACTTGTATCTTCTTTTTCCGTTTGTTCACTTTCTTATGCAGTTCCGGTTCTCGTGATAAGTACGGTCATCCGCGAGTTACTCTCATTCTCTCTCACACGTCCGCATATTTTACAGTAAACGTAAAATAGTACGTGGGGTTCCACGGGAACGCCATTGAATTTGTAACTCGTGAGAAACTCGTAAGCAATAGCTAGTCGCTAAAATCTTCTCTGCGCTCGATTTTATGCTATACATGCTCCCCTTTCACTTCTGACCCTTAGTTTTCGATAAATTGATTAACTATTAGTTTACTAACACAACTATTGAGAAAGTTATTACATCCTTTAAAGCATCTTATCTACAGTTATAAAAGTAATTATATTTAGTTGGTTGTTAAAATTTTGCTTAAAAATAATGCTTAAAAACTAGAATACTACATCAATTTAAACAGAGAACTGTTTGATCCTTGTTCACTTTTACCATTTTGTAAAGTATCATATATTATATCAAATTCAATGTAAGTAATTAGTTAAATATCAAATGTGAAAATAAGATAATTTTAATATAATTGATACAGAAATGCAGAATTGGTCTAATCGCTTAATTCGAGTGAAACTGTGTAGTTCTAGCATAATTCAAATGTGGCACTGAATGTTCCTCAGGAAGTGACCGACTTTAGTTTACCCCGTGTTTAATTTCCATGGTTATTGACTACTGTGAGAACTGTACAACGTTTTCTAAGAGTACGTGTTCATGAATTTTCATGTCCTAGTAGAAATGTGATATTTATCATTAATCATTATATACTGAATTAAAGATATCTAATTTCTCGTCATACACCTCAAACTGTTTCGCTTATTTCAATTCATTTGTTGCATACAAAAATTATTTAACGCATAATAAACAAGAATGAACTCAACATTCAGTTTTAATCTATTCGAAAAATTATCTATTTCCAGGTTACATCAATATTGTTACTAGTCATCTTTATATGCAGTACATCATGCTTGAAAAATGATCGAAGCGGCTCATCCTTCTATGGTGGTCCAAACTTTATCCGGCGTAGTCGAAGAATCGAATTAAATGAATATTTAGTCCCACCTCCGCGACCAAAACAACATCCGGTGAGATCGGGAAGAGTAGCGAATCCTTCTCATGCAGAAGCTCCAGGATACTTTTCCCAATTGATGAGTTGGTTGAACCCTTTTAATTACGGTTCTCCACCTCCTACACCTCCACAGTCATCACCGCATCCTGAAGCTCCCTATCCACCACCACCTCCGCCCCCTCAGCCTCGTGGTCCGCCAACATTTAATCCACATCCTGTCCCGCAACCCGGTCCGTCCCATCATCCCCCGCTTGTATCACAATCAGGCGCATCTCAGCACCCTCCTCTTGGTCCACCTCCTTCAGCTCAACAACCTGGACCGCTTTATCCACCCCCCTCTGCTGCACATCCTGATGCACCCCTTAATCTTCCCCCTGGTCCGTCCCTACAGCTTTACTACGTCCCTTCAGCTAATTTTCAGAATATACAACACCCTCCTCCACCTTTGAAAGACAATCGTGGCACGTACGCGCCGCCGAATAAAGGAAAGCCTTGTAATCCTTGCAACAGGATTCCTTGGATTCCTATGCAAAATGGTGGACCACATCCGGAGAGGCATCAGCTTCCTTCGCAACTTTCAAACGGTTATCTTCCCCCCGGCCCTCAAACGAATTATGATGCTCAACATGCGGCTTCGCATGAAATTAGAATCCCGGACGTGTCTCAAGTACCCATCGAACAAAATGAACAGCAGTCTGTTTACAACAATCCAATGTTGTATCCTGGACCGGTGCCTCCTCTCTACAAAGCAGAACCTTTTGATCGACCATCTCAAAGTCCTTCATATGCGGCAAACGAGGGACGTTTTGAACTTCCGTCCTTACCTGTGGCACCGTCAGCTGATCAGGAGCACGAGAATACTAACGTTAACAACGAACGTTACAATATTCATGCCAACAATGAGTTAAAGTCCATCGGTGCAGAAATCAGTCAGGGACACATAAGTGCCATATCTCAGAATCAAGAAACAGAGATCAGCAGAGGACATGCACATCACAAAGAAACATATGATATACAGCCTTCTATTCCTGGGCCATCTTTCAATCAAGAATATCATAATAACCCACAGTTGACAGCGAATCAAGGAAATGTCGGAGTTCTAGACGAATATAAACAGAACACGTTCACTAACTACGGTTCGTCGAATCTCGAAAACCACAATTTTGCTAATCAAAACGGCGACGAGTACCAGGATTCGTTCAAATCGAATCCAGCTCACAACACGGATCCGAATTATTTGCCACCAGATTTAAACCCTTCAGCCAGCTTTGGAAGTTCCACCTTTCATAATCAGGATAACGAAGGTCTGAATTATCAATATTCCGACGATCTGTCGCCTAGTGGCAGTGCCATTAAGGATTCCCACGTAACGACCCAACCGCCTCTCAGTACTTATTCTGCGAGAGAAAAGCCGATACACTTTGAAGAATCGCCGTTATTGGATTTGTCAAAAAAGGGTGAACATCCAACCGATGCACAATGGTCAACAACCACCGTTACTTACACTAGTATCGATGAGATATCTGATAATACACTGAGAACGACGACCATCGATTATAATACAGAAACCGATAAAGTGTCGTTCGAAGAGTCGTCGAATTTTGTCAGGCCAACCGAATCTTATTCCTCGTCGGATATTCAAAGCATCAACAACGTTTTCGGACCTTCAACATCTGCGGTCACGAGTTTCGGGAAAACCAACAGGGACCATCGCACTGAAACGTCGACGATTGGTGGTCAGTATACTAATCAGCAGGACGTTTCTTATATTCCGCCGACAGGCAACCCAGGATACCTGTGGCCAAGTTTGGTGCTGAACAAGGCAAACTTGAGCAACGACCCTACGAAGAATCGCGCGTCTTTGAATCATCTCGCCCAAGAAAATAATTCTTTTTCGGAAATTAAAGATTCCGGAAAGCAAGATATTATAGATGCAAAGGACGGGAAGGATAGCCATCAGAGGCAGCAAAGCGTCAAGCGAAACAAGCAAGTAAGCAAAACTTTTGCACAAATTTGTGACAATAACAACATCCTTGAAATTTGATGAAGTTTCTAGGTAAAAATTAAATTCTTCGCTATATGAAAAAGGAAATCTTTAAAAATGTTACGTTCGTTGTGAAATGATCATAATATGCTTTATTGACGGAAATAAGTGTAAATGTAGATTAAGATAATATTATTTTAGGTGCAGGTTATTATACCGTACACGTCTGAGTACACGCCAATTCCGTTTCAACAATCTTACGGAGATTGGAGTGTCAAAACTAATTTTGAACGAACGCAACCAAGGAAAATCCCAGCTCGGGACCAATTGAATTCCGATAAGTATCTACAACAAGAATCTAGGAATGATCGATTGGTTAATCAATTGCAATCACATCTTAATTTTAATGATTCGAATAAATCAAACACGAAGTCGATAAGACCATCTGTAACTTCAGCAGTAGATTCAAGGAGTGCCACAACAAAAGCAAATAATTCTATCGATGTACGCAGATTGCAGAAAAATATTGATAACTGGACGATACAAGTAAGTTTACGAATGCATTAATATCTTTTATCATTCATAAAATATTTAATTAATTCTTATTATATTCTACCAGATATATAGATTTAAAATTGTTTTCCTTGTTTATTTTATTATCGCTTTTATTGATGTAAAATTTGGAAAATATAATCATTAAGACTTTACAAATCTTTATGAAAAATTTTGTTACACTATCACGTATATCGTAGCGTTAGTAAAAATGATTTCTTATTTTTTTTTAAATTGTCCTCTCTAGGATAATGTTAATATTAAAGTTTACAGCAATTTGTAATATACATAACACATATTAAATGATTAATATGACATTTTTATTTAGGAATATTCAAAACCTACAACATTTAGCACTATTTTACCTAGCTCCTTACACCCTTATCTTTCTCCATCGAAGAAAATCCCAACGGAATACTTAACAACGACGGAGCCAGGTGACCATACGAACGAGTCAAAAGATCATCATGAAAATGTGAAAACGTATTCTCTGGCTGGGTTCAGTTTCAACGAAGTAGAACACGAAGGCTCTGCGAGCAATCGTGTTGAAGAAACCCGAGCGGTAATTTATTATGTGTTAACCTCACAAGTTCCACTTTTCACCTTCTATCTGTCTACAACTACTTCTAATTCATCGCTTATCATCAAATTTGTTGTAACATTGATTCGCACCATCCATATTAATCATTACTCGAAACTGCGAGTGTTTATGCAAATTCAAATTTCGAAAAATATAATTAAAGGAATAGAACTTAGAAAGAAGTTTAGTTTCCTTTTAAACATTTCATATCGTATAATTAAATATCTTTGCATATCATTCAAATTTTTCACTGCTCTGTTATGTATTTAGATTTTTTGCATTATGCACAAAAATCCGTAATTTATTAATCATTCACGCTCCTTAATAATAACCCTCGGTTGTCGCATCTATTCTAGTCCTGGTTTAATTTTTAGATACCATTTAAAAAATAACAGTGACATTAAATTAAAGAAATTACTGAAATACAGCTAGAGTAAAAAATTAACAAATTAAGCGACATAACAGCCGAAAAATACCTCAGTCGTTTTAACACAGAGCAACAACGGAGGGTGAACGGCCGTTTTTTATTTTCATGGACATGTTTAATTTTCATTTCAGCCGATCAAAGTTGCACGAGTAGACAGCTCGAAAGCAACAGCCAGTGGTTTGCAGGGCGTGAATGAATCAATGGTCGAAGGAAAGTCGACATGGGAAGTACAGTCTGCATCGCCTGCGAATAAAGAACGGATTTACGTGGTAACGCCACAGTCGATCCCAGCGGTGTCCACGAAGAACAGTATCGAAAGTCAGAAGGGGGAAGGGAAAAGCGGAAATCTGCCGAGAACGAGCGAAGCGATCGTCGACGACGGAAATAACAGCAAAAGCAATCTCAGCAAATTCGAGACGATCGAGAAGGCTTATCAAGTACTTCCGCAAGCGGTGAATAATCTCGCAATAGCATCCACGGGAAAGGAAAGCGTTCCCTTATGGGGGATTATGGAGCACGAAGAATTTGCTTCGTTGAATTTGGACGGAAACGATGAGGAAGCGGTCGAAGACATTGGGGATGGACCGGTGCTTTATTCGGGGCACTCAAAGGTGATCATTTATTGAAGGCGCTTCCAGATATCTAATCATCCACGATAGAGGTTCCCAAAACGTGGGTCCCGATCTATTAATCGGTCGTGAACTCGTTTTAATAGATGTATGTTTATCAAACAAATGAGTCTGGATCCCTAAAAGTTTGGGAACCCCTGATTTACAATATTGTGCGAATTAATACGAATGTTTGTTTTATTTTATTCTACTGAAAACTATCGTTCGTTGGCCATAAAATTAGTTTTAAGTAGAAACGCAATATGCCATGTAGAATTTTTAATAAGAAATGTATCCTTCTTTAATATTAATGAGTTTCGTAGAATTTGATAACACGTTAAACTGGTCAAATAATCGCACGTGTTTACATTAATTTGCATAATTCTTTAGCCATTCTCATTCTAAAAAAGCTACAGATTCATGATAGCATACGCAAAACCATATCCTAAATATTAAGATTAGTTCCAACAGATTTAACATGTTTCTGTTAACAAACTTCAGGCGTTGCGTTTAAAATAGTAGGCTGCAGGCTTCGCTTTATCGTACAATAATCAACACCTATCAACGTTTCTAATTCATAAAGTATGCAAATCATTTCGTATACAACAATCTAATAATAAGCTGACACGCAGTAATAATAGCATTGTTCATAGGTGTCAAGAGCTAAACGATGACATGCAACTACCCTTTAAACGTGGAGGCTGAACAATACAACGAACTGTGAACCACTTGACTGTTCGCTAATAATTTAGAAATTTTAAGGACTTCCTGCTGTTCGATCAGTGTCGTAGAACATGAACGAAATGATTTTAGTGTTGTTAAGTGCAAGATTCAAACTACGGCCAGTGTACACTTACGTATAGTTATGTTAAGTCAACGAGTTAGGTGTAAAATAAGTAGATACTTTTGTAAAAAGATGCGTAACACGTTAAGTTCCAATTTCAGTTCTTATTTATGTTTCGCATACGAGGTGGGATGAGCATACCTAATTAATTAAGCAAATACTACAGAAGTGTATCTTCTCGTCCAGGTAAATGCTATCCGATTATGTGTTGCTTTGTAAATACACGTGAAAATAAATATACGGTAAGTTTAATAAATAGAATTAAACAAGTTACAAGTACCGATAAACGTACGTGTAAATTTCGTAACTGTAATTGTACGAAAATTAAAAAATTTAGCAACAAAAATTTATTGCGAAATGTTAAATAAATTAGAACGAAAGAAATAAATTAAAATTACTTTCTTTAATAATTCTACAAGATGAAAACTTTCATTTCATCGTTCTTAACTGAATACCATACAAAAATGATTCTCTGAACGGCGTAGCTGTACGTGTTTTCACGTACTGTCACTTTCGATGATTTCGCATAATTGGAAGTCACCCAAAAAGCGTTAGTTATTTGTATTCAGATGCCACAACGGATGCACATTCATAGGTATTCCGCGTGCTGTTGGTTCGACAATGTTTAAGACTTTCCCGATTATATGGTGAAAGGAGATCGTATTCCGGTTCACGTTTGTTTCATCAATTGAAAAGTGCGAGCACTTCACCGTGATTTCGTGACTGAACTTCGAGACGACGCGACGGTACACTCTAATTTCATTGTGCTTTAAAATGCTACAGAACGGCACATGAAAGTATTTAAACAAAACTCACACATTTGCGGTCGAACGTTCTTACACGTGTACTCGCGTATTAATCTTACGTGAAGTGTGTACTGTGTAAACGTAAACTTGTACAACAAAATGGTACTCTCGAAACATAATAAAACAAAATCTGTTACACGCGAGACATGACTGAGTACACAAAATAATATTGATGGACCAATACGAATGTTTTACGATCGATTAAAAAGGTGCGCATGTTTAAGATGATACGGTAAATATACTTTTGGGATTGAACTTGAAAAGATTTGGTGTTATTATGGTCATTTCTGAACGCCTATACAAACTCGTGCAATCGTCTTACTCAAATAAAACTCTTAATCCTTTGTTACTCTTTTAACGGCGTGCGAGAACTTTTTCCGGAAGATTATGGGAAAAAACGAACTATTGTTGCCGCGAAAGATCGTGATTGTTAAGAGGCCTGAGTTGAGGTAACGAAACACTTCACGTCATTAAGTCTGTTCCTGCGGCGAACGACATTGAACAAGCACATGACCTTAATTAAAGTTGAGATGATTATAGCAGTTGTCGTTCCGTGTAGAAAGTGCCGCACGAGTTTTTATTTTACAAACGCTGAAAAAGATATAGGAGGCTACGTAAAGCCTTTTTTCTTTTCGAAATAAAACAGCTTAACGTATAAAAAATATAATTCCTTTATATTCTAAATATCATTTCGAATAATGATTATTATACTATGGAGACTTTTGTATATATTTTTCGAAATATTTCTTTCCTTCTTGGTTTTGTCAACTTCTACCTCCGCGTCTAAAACTCCCATTTTCTTACATAATAGGTAAATGAATTACCTTTATGATATCGAAACATCGAGTTGACAATGATGCGTTTATAAATGTAGAATGAATTTTTCAATACTTTTTTGAAAGATGCTCGCGATCAAGAATTTTCTTCCTGCTTTCTTTGTTTTATCATATTTCTTCGTCGAATTATTAATATCTCTAACGTCCATATTATTACTGTAACTGCTGTCACACAATTTATCACGATTATACAAGGTGTGTAATTTCCAAAGGCATCGCGCATTACACCTGTAATAATTATATACGTCTAGTTTAGCATAATTCATAAATATTATTAAAGATACGTGTTTTATGTTTGTTGTATCTTCTTGTTAAATAAAACGATATACACACATACGGTAGACTCTCACTTAACCGAATCTCTGGCCGGATAAACGATTGGTAGATTTATCCGAAAATATGGAATGTGTTAATAAGTCAATTGTTTTAGTGTCAAGAAAAATGTGGTCGGTTGAAACAGGGATCAATTAAAGTGAAACTGGATATTGATTGGGAGTCTACTGTTTGTATGTATCGGAGTTTCAACAAAGTTATTAATTTACTTTTGCTTTACATACCAAGCATTGGACCAGCAGACAAAAGTATCACTCCATTTACAATCATTTGAATTCCTGAAGCGTTAGGTAACCTGTTGATCGGTACGTAAGAAGGTATTACCAAACTCATGTATACTGAACGGATTCCTTTAGCAGCTCCTAATCCAACGGCGAAGATTATTATTGAAATAAATCCATTGGTGAAGAGTAAAGCTGTATCAGAATTGAACGTACTGATGTCACAAGAAATGATTGTATGATAAAAAATATTGAATAATAAAATAGTAGATTTTATCTTCTAGTATGTTCAATTAAAGTATTAATCGATTCAATTTTTAAGAAAAAAAATTCGTGCATTTATAGAACGTCATTACGAAAATTAGCAAAACGTTAAGTTCTTAACTTCTTAAGCAGCACAACAGATTACTTACATACTCGACTGATAATTAAAAGAATCAGACTCAAGAGATACATTATTCTTGGTGGTTGATGAATCCATTCCCCGATAAAAGGGGCGAGGCTTCTGAAAACGAGATCCACGGAAGCAATGACGCTCATCACAGTAGCAATTTGATTGGTTGACAATTTCATGTCCATCAGTATAAAAGGCATTAATTGAGAGAAATTGATTTCAGCAAAAATTGCTACAGACATTCCCAACATCATGTTTACGTAGATTGGATCTTTTAATAAATCGAAATCAAATAAGTCTGCTATAATCCTGAACATCCGCATTATAGCTGACCTCTTTTCAGATCTACAATTAATTAAATTTTATTTTAATCAAACTCAGATATAAGGTTTTTTCATTATCCTTAATTCTATGAATCCATTGCACAATCACTATTATACTTTATTAATCAATACTTGAAAAGTTATAATATGTGTAAGCTCTGTTAAAATCCACTACATGAACAACTTTGTATCAATATTATCATTAAAGAACTGATGCAACGTTTTTAAACAAAATGCGCAAATATTTAACATTTATTTCTTTAAATGGTTTCTCAAAATACGACATCTCGCTATGCACTGGTGAAAGTATGACAATCGATCTGAATGTACATACATACTTTTCAACGCTATCAACTTTTGCGTTTGACGTTTGATTCGCACCATCTTTCTGCAGTAAAGAATCGTTTTCCATCACATTTCGATCGTAATTATTTTCAACAGTTCTATTCACATTTGCCAAAGGTTCGTCTTCGAAAATTTTAATACTACTACCAAGATGAATCGAGTCGGCGCTTTTAACTGAAATAATATCATTTAGATATCATTAAAATTATTTTCCTTTTTGTATTTTATTTGAAGGAGTTAGTATAGAAACTCACACCAGCGATTACGAAGTTGCGGTTTAAAAGGTCCCCTTCCTTCTTTGCCATTTTCAATGATTGTGTAGATATCGAGATCTTTTTCTCCCATTGAAACTATATTAAAATACTTTATTCAGATTGACGCAACAATAGGTCTTAAGCAAACTCTCCGCTCTAACAGTAATAAATTTCTTAAGATAAGAAGTATTTCCAAATTTTTATTTAAAGAAATTATACTTATAGTTCTTATGTAAGTAAATTACACGTTTAACATGTAAAGAAATAAATCTTAATAATTGAACAAAATAGGTATACCGTAAGTATTTTCGTTACCGTTTAATGTCTCTGACATTTGTCGAGCATAGGGGATATCAATTCCATATATACTTCCAATTTCTGAATCGTGATCGATACTCGAGATAGTTGTTCTTCTTTTTCGTAGTGTGTTAGTTAAGTCTAACATTGAACACTTAGAACCTTCTTCTTCTGGAAAACTAGTATCTTTATAGTCTAAAATGAATTTAATTTTAATCTCATTACGATCACTAATATAATAGAATCAATAAATTATTTCGTTCTTATCGATTGAAACACTTTTCAATTATGATCTTACTTTCTTTTTCATCCTTTAACGATTCCTCGTTCACAGTTTTCGATTTATTTACATCTTTCATGTGCCATTTAAGTGGATGAAGTAATATACTGCCTACCAATGAATGTAAACTAAAGGCTCCATACAATAATATTGCGCCCTAATAACATAACATTAAAACTTGTAAAAATATTAAACATCGTATCAATTAAAACAGTGATGAGCAACCTGCAATAGTAACAAATGCTATTACATTTATATTATATTTGCATGTATACGTGTATTTGTTGTGGCTTGTATGAAATGTTAAGATTTAAATTTTTGCACACTACAGAACAAAGCTTGCTCATCACTGACTTAAAACATTATAATCTAAATAACTTTAATATATTCCTCAACATAATTTTTTCTTAGAAATATAATAAAAATTAGACGTATTAATTTTAATTAATTTTTGAGCTGTATAATGAACATTATGTTAAAAGATTAAGTTTAAGTATCTGATATATTTAAAAGTACCTGAGATCCGTAATACGAAATTAAGAATGTGGTCACTTGAGGAACAATTATCGGTCCCAGTCCAATAATTGTTACTGCCAAAGATATTGCGCGTCCTCTTTTAGTCGTAAAATAAGAATTCAATGCATATGAAAAGGAAGACAATGTCATACACGTGCCTAGTGCTGTATAAGAAGAGACGATGAAGATATTTTGTAAAATGTAATATTATTTCGATCGCTGTGTAAATTATGTTAGTAAAGATTTGTCATTGGTTAAAATTATGAATCAAAAAGTATAAATGATAATTTTGAAAACGATATTCAGATATTAACAGATTTTATCATACTACAGATACGAGATCAATAGATAATAGAATTTATAAAACAGCTCGATAAATAAGTAAAAAATAATATATGAAAATTTTTAACAATTTTAAATTATGGAATAACGTGGAACGCGTGTGATACAATAATTACTTGTAGTTATACGAAACTAAAATAGACATCAGACGTATTCATATATTATTTTCATTTAAATATTTCATCCGTTATAATACTATATAGTAAAAATCTGACTTACAGGCGAGTATGCCGTAAAAAAACATCAAAGATGTAAAAGTTCGGGCAAATGTTGTCATAGTGACTCCGCTACTGAAAAGCAGGCTACCGGTTATAGCCATTTTTCTGTATCCAAATGTTCGCAATAGCGGACCGTTTACCAATCCAAGTATCATACCAAAAGCTAAATTTGTATTAAGAATCATCGTTCCTTCCGTGGCGTTGAACCCAAAAAGAGGAAAGGTATCTTTGAATATTAATCCAAATCCTTGCATAATGGATATGGTGGATATCTGAGGATAAAGTAAAAAAATGGGTGTATTAATATAAGCTAAATTATTAAGCTTTGTTTTAATTAATGGAAAAATTACACATAAAATATTATTTTACATACAATCAACTTATAATAAATATCATTTCATTACTATATTATTATTATTATTAACATACCCCGTTTAATGCGTACGCCAATACAATCATCCACCCCCATTTTCCATCTGGAGGCAATTTAGTAGTTTCTTCCTCGCTCATTTTATCTCCTTTTTTGTATAAAATATATTACACCATAGTAGAATATTATCACAATAATTTTATTCTTGTTGATTGCACTATGTGACGTTCTGTTTACAGTTGTGTGCATTTAAGTTCCTGAGGACGCTAATCTAACCAGATAATAGTAGCACTGTATAAATTTGCTTGATCTCTGTTAAGACTTTAATTGTCACACTATTGCCACTTTTAACACAGAACTCCCATAAGTGATAAATCACAGCAGTCACTAACACTTTTCACGTTGTTCACTGAATAAAAACGAGTCGTGTTTATTAATCATACATGTCATTCATTCGAAGTTAATAAATATCTTTGTAAAAAGAGAATCAATATGAACATGATACATGTATGAAATAATCGTAATTCATAACTGGTAGCGTTAAGATATTATATAGCTATCACGGTAAGTATACAAAGAAATGTTCACGTAAAGTGAATACTCATTACACCTCATATATGATAAACCTCATACTACTGATTAATCTAATCAGTGTTTTAGTCTTTTATTACGCTTTATCATTATCGTATATCAGAAAAAGGCTTGTAATAATCACTAGAAAATTGCTGCTAACCCATAATCGTACCTGCGTCATGTTTATATCGTTAACTCAATTGCATATGTAATATTAGGTAACATAATTAAATAAGACAAAAAGGAAGAGTGTGATGTATCTAATAATACCAACATAGTTTTAGCAATTGTTTATTTACAGTTTGTATTTTAAGATAATGCGAACAACGTTGTTTCAAATCAATGGTACCATGCGTACGGTTATAAATAATTCGTTTTATTAGAAATAAATACAAAATATTTCTTATCGTCTGTTGCGTTAAGTACAATAAGATAGTGCACTGTACAGATTCAAGCGTTTAATTTATTTAACGCCTCCTTCTCTTTCGCTGCTAACTTTGATTTTCGTTTTGTTAAGTACATTTCGAGCGACCACGAGATCGTAGTCAAGAATGTGAAGACATTTAAACAATGGAGCATGACCCCGTAATCGGAACTTATGTCTCTGATCCAACCGACTACCGGTCCCAACACCAGTGCAACAATCCCTGTTGTTAAAAGTTGAATTCCGGTTGCAGCAGGAAGTCTTGACAGAGGCACGTGACCAGGAATCACAAGGGCCATGAAGATTGTTCGCAAAGCTTTTCCAGCTCCGATTAAAACCGCAATTGCTAAGGTAACTCCGAAATTCTGTACATGTGCCAGCACTGGGGAAAAGATTAATAAAAATATTACACGAATAATTTTCATTAATCACACGATGTCCTAAAGAGTGGATCAAATTATGCAAATAAAAATAATGAACAGCGACGCACGGAAATCAGATGCAAAGTTATAGAAAATATCAAAAGTGAAATAGATGCTATTTTAGTTGCATTTATAAAAATACGACTTTGAATAACAACCCACAATCTAGTTGTCGATTAAAGTTACTAAACGAAACCGAATAGCGTTGATGGATAGATATTGTATATATGTATAAGTGTATTTATATAATGTATTTGTATGATGTAAGTTACTATAGGTATTAGCACCTTCAGCATACAAAAATCATTTCGTACATCTGTTCGATACAGCTAGTGTCAAAGTGAACAAACATCTTCAATCTTATCGTTTCTGACGTTTTAATACGTTCCATCACGCGGATGCTCTATGAAGATGAGAAAAAATCACTAAATCATGAAGGTAGATTTATTGATCTCTTACCAATGCGACCCACGGCCAACCCACAGAAACCGACCAGGAGGAAAGTTCTGTTTTGCCATCCAATGAAATCAGCAATGAAGGGAATTGTCAGCCTGGTGGCCACGTCGAAACCAGCAAGGATCGACATCACGGTTGCGACTTGAAGTTTTGAGAAACCGTATTCACTTAATATGAACGGTGTCAATAGCGAGAAATTCATTTCAGCGAAGTTAGCAAAAGTAATACCCAACATAATATTTACATAAACGAGATCACGAAGTAGATCCAAATCGAAAAAGATTATCAACGCTTCCAGCCACGTTTTTTTCGTCGCCTCTTCGGCATGTCCCTGAAATCCATATATTTTTTCTATCTTTGTATCTTCTTAACGGTGTCACTTTAATTGGATCAAGTGATTTCGTTTTATCGTATAATTAGTACTAAACTTACTTCTTCAAATAATTGATCAGTTTCAACTTCTTCGGGTATTACTGATTTTTGGACTGGCTTGTGATTACAGCTTGGATCTTTGCATTGTTCAAAGTCCTCGGCATGCTCGCAAGATTCGTTAAGAATAATCAATGGTACCGTAGATGACTGATAATTCGTAGCTTTTTTTCGACTCTTTTCTGTTTCACTATTTTGTCTAAAGATAATTGTAAAATAATTTTATAATAATTTTGTACCAATAATAATACATTTGGGAAACAATCAAGTGCATCGTTTTGTGATCAGAAAGATTATAAACGTTATAACAATTATTATGAATTATAACATACATATGCATATGTTTACAAAAAAGCTACATACCACTAATTTTATTAAAATTTATTAATATTAATTAGAACTACATAAAGCTCAAAATATTATCATTCAATTAATGTTGTATACAGCTGTATAAAAGAATGAAATTGACTATATATTTATTCTATATAGTTTCATTAATTATTTAATTTTCTTGCATTTAAGCAATAAATATTTACCTATTAAGATTTCTTACCGACGTTCCTCTACTGAAACTGGATTGTCTGCTTAAATTTATTGATGCCCTTCGACTAGAAATTTTTGATGATCTAGACACTATTGATGTACTAGAAGTACTTCTTCTAGAAAACCTATTGCATGTTTAATTTAAGATTAAAATGTGAAAAAGTACAAAAAAGAAGTTTGAAAATTTTTAGTTGAATAATAAAATAAAACTTGATGGATCATAATAATAATGATGATGCATTATTAAATTAAAAAGATTCCTACTAAGCCACACAACAAATAATTATTATATTGTCATACCTACCATCCATCATTAGCTCGAGACATCATTGGTGTTCCAGGACCTATTACATCTAAACCGGAAGCACCGTCCTCTTCATCGTCATAATATAAATATTGACTCCCGAATTTTTCTTTCGCTATACTTAAAGCATCATAACTATTTCGTATATTTTGTGCAACGTTCTCTAATGATCTACTTTGAAACGCGCTTTCATAATTTTTACAAACAGCCTCCGTCGTTATCTGAAAAGGTGACTAAGTTTTATTGCTTTGCACGTATCAGCAGAATTCTTTAACTTTTAAAGACCTTTATAATAACTAATCCTAAGATCTACTCTTACTAATAATGATTAACAAAGATAATTGTCTCGTGTATTAATAAATTAAATTCAATTTCTCACTATTGTACTTATCTAATAATTTTTCTTCTCAGCACCAATTAAATTTAATTCAATGAAAATATTAATACAGATCAAATTTTTAATCATTTTTGATTTAACATTAATTTAATTATTTAGTAGAAGCTGTAGCAATCGTTTCTTTTATTATCAATACTAGCAGCATTTATGGAACATGCTCTTTCTTGAAATTATTTATTATTACAGCACATACCTGATCAGCTGTTGGCAATTCCTGTGATTTTAAATTTTCATTACTGGAAAATTTCTCCGTATTTTGTTTCCTTTTTGCGTGCTGCAAAACGGGTTGCAATAAAAGAGCACAAACGACACCGTTAAATGCAAAACCGCCAAAAATAAGAACGGTACCTTCCATACCGTATATCGGCATTAGCAATGTAATTATCTACAAAACAATTTAATTATTTTAGTATTTTAAGTTTATCAATATTTTGTATGGAACAGTCTAAAGTAAATGTGAATGGAAAAGAAAAGTTCACATTGTACAAATAATATTTTAAATTCTAAATGCAGCCTTAAGAAAACATTCGATTTCAAAATCTCGTTAACTAAGTACCGATTGTTATGAACACTTATGATTTACAACCAGTAAAAGAATTATGCAAACGAGTGTTCGACCTTCAGCTACACCGATGTTATTTTTTACGGTTTCGTTGGGCGCTCTTTTCCAATACATGTTTTTTCTTTTTGCAAAAATTAAATAGGGCTTACAAACACATGTAAAATGAGAAAGTACAGTATATTTTATCTATAAATAAACAATATGTTCTACCCTCTAATTTTGGTATATAATTTGTTAATTATTTAATGCAAATTGTAATTACTTGTGGTATCAAAATTGGCCCCATGCCTGTGCAGGTCCAACTAAAGCCAGTAGCAATTCTTCTCCTCTTTTTGAAATAAGTGTTTAAAGCTAAAGCGTTTGACGACATCGTTATACCGATCCCAGCGCCTGAAAGTAAATTTTTAAATATTCTTTCTTTCCAACACACATCTATAAGTAAACTAGCATTTAAAACAGAGCGAATAAACGTTTTATCGCGTCGATGCCCATATTTCATGTGCATTTGCAATTTTATCTGACCTTGTTTGTGCTTTATGTTATTTTCAGTACCTACCGTATAAGATCGAGAAAAATATTAAAGCTCCGGTAAAACTTTTCATCGTTGACAACACTGTGACCGATACAGCGCAAACCAGGGCTCCTACGAAACCTGTCTGTCTGTAACTGAATTTTCTAAACAGTGGTCCATTAATCAATCCTATAACGCGAAAAATGTTTTATTAACAAAGTTTTAACAAATTAAAATTTACCGTGCAGGCGGTTATAAAGACGTAATAAAAAAAATGGTGATAGATATAACAGTAAATGAATTAATAATTTATATGTACATTATATTTAATGAACCATTTTTTTTTAATACACCAACAATAAGTACTTAATAAATTATATGAAACCATGCATGTATTCTGCTTCTACTTTGAATTCTTATTCGGGATTCATAACTATAAAGCATCATTGCATTCAAGTTCAATGAAGGTATGTCACGGTAGTGTTTAGTGATATCGCATAATTATAATTGGTATTATGAAATAATGGGTAACATAAGGTTTAGCGAAACGTAGCGAGATAACAAAAAGTACAGAATCATCGATCAATAAGATAAAATCATAATTCTTTCTATCAGTGTGTGGCGCGTTGTTTAATCAGGTGTCAGCTAAGAATTTTATTCCGTATTGATCAACGGAAAACCGGTCAATTAAGAAATGTGTACAAATAACTATAGAGTGTGGAATGAAGAACAACGAAGAAATAATGAAAGTAATAAACGATTAAAAGACAGCTTACCAATACAAGAGGTCACCGCAAAATTTATGTTTAATATGGTAGTTGTTTGTGACGAATTAATGCCCAGTTCTGCGAATCTGTCTCTAAATATTAATCCAAAGGATTGCACCACCGGTAATATACAAAACTGAAACAATTATTTTTAGTGTATATAAAAGCGGACGAAAATAAACTTTTCATTAATATATTTAATATCATCTATTTTTCCTAGTGTAATAAACATTTTAACGGAATAAATTTTGAACGGTGAAGTAAACTAAAAATTTTCAAAGAAATACAATGTTCTAATACCTCTGTTAAAATGTTCGAATATCAATCAACTGATTATTAATAATTAATTATTAATAAAATAAAAAATGAAATTTATGTCTTAAATTTCTTTAGATCTTTAATGATAAGTTTCTTTTATTGATAAGCTATACTTTTTAAAACTATTTTTAACTTACGTTTGAAAATCCAGCTGCTATTACTATAATCCAGCCCCAACCACCATCGGGAGGTTCAAAATTTTCACTGAAATCATTCTGATTTTCCGTTTTCTTTCCAGTTCGCTTTTTATTCCCAACTAACGATGCATTTCGTTTGATAGACATGATTTATAATCCACTGAATCTTACAAGATTTGTGTGGAAATTATGCATGAATCACTTCTTTCCTTAGTTTTTAGAAAACTAATTAATATCTGAAAAATAACACGTAACTATTTCAATTTTATTTCCCTGAATTAAACATTTAATATATTTATTCTAAGTCGCATACTCGTAATGATTTCGAATAAATATCATTTTACTCCGATCATTTTTATGTTATACTATTAAATTTATCATACACTACTGAAAACATTTATAAACAATAATATAAAAACATAGATTTTTATTTCACCATCTAATTTCCATTCAACAAATTTTTGTTTTTTAAATTCAACACTACAATAACACACTTCAACTGGACGAGTATGAGTAAACTCTAGTTTTGTGAATCTGAAGGATAATCTGCGGCCGATAGTCTGTACTTTTAAAGCTTGAACAGATAAACTGCCGCGTCTACAGTCGCGATTCAAGGTGTGTATTACACTTCGGAAACACATTGGACTCGTGCTCGGAGGTAGCCGAGATTAACATTTGGCAACATATCTCAGCTTCCGATTATGCATCAGAGACGTTATATTATTCTATGACCACTTCAAAGCCAAATATTTTCTACGTTATATGTATTCTATAATTAAGTTTGCAAACATCGATTTATTGTTTGCAAAATATTCTTATGTTACACTGCAAAATTACTTCGCACAAACGACAACGATAACGGTAGTACGTCATGCTAACCCAATTGATTCTTTGTCATGCTATCAATTGATTCTTAAATTCCTTTCCTTTATTACTCAAGAGTACTATTTATCGTGTTCCAATAGTTATTTGAAACCGCGCGCTTGAAATATTTTTTGAATATTATTTGAATGATTTATGCATACCTGCTATATTATTTTACAAATAAGATTAATTACAAATAGGATTATTTTTGAATTAATTAATTTGTTGTAAAATTAATATGTAACATTTAATGTGGCTTTTTTTGTTACATGTACATGAAACGAAGGAATGAAATTTTTACTTTGCCTAATGCTCACACAGATCATTAAGCAAGTAGTTATCTCAAACATTATTATCACCATCTGTTGCTAATAATGTTATATAAACAGAATATATATACATGTGTACATACTATCTTTTATATATACAGTCTCACACGATCCAGTATTCGATGAATGAAAATAGTATTCAAAACTACACCATTATTATTATATCTTATTATTATCGTTGTTTGACTCAAACTATCTTTAGTAATATTTAAAATAGGTCAATCCGTAATTGCGTATCTTTGTTTCGATAAGAAGATCAACAAAATACAAAAATTCAACTATAAATAAGCGAGAATATTAATGCACTTTACATCGCATAAGTATACAAGATTTTGTCAATAATACAAGGATTTGATTTAACAGAAGTAATATTAATAAATATGATAAATGATAAAATAGGAAAATGTAGATTGTTATAATTAATTGTACTAAACAAATTTTTCTAATCGAAATATGGAATGAAAATATATGATTATATTTTGTTTACTAAATCGTAAAACATTTATAAAGGGATATATGTATGTCAACAAGTCTTATCATGTTAAATATGCACAAATGAATGAAATTTAAATCATACATTTGTAGTATCTGTATAAGTTAAAGTACTAAGCAATATACTATAATTCAGTAATTATATATCAGATCAAATCATTTAAGATCGATTTCATTCATTTTATTAAGTTAAAATATAAATCACACAAAGGAAGTAATAAGTACTTTTCATTTAGAGGGCAAGTTGACTTTATCTTAAACATTTAATTCTACATTAATTGCCCTATATACTTATATCTAATGACTCAAGAATAATGCATATTTATTTATTTATTACTTATGTACATAAATGAAATATTTAGTTATTTACAAAGCACCTGATAATTCTATAATAATTTAAAATTATAATATATGTACACAAAAGTGTATTTGTATAATTAAATTGATACTAAAAATATTTTATACGCTTTATTTACAAAAGATTTATCATTTACCAGTACTCGATTTGCACTTAAGGTCATTTATTAAGTTCAGTAATTGTGTACGTTTTAAATACGTTAATTTTTTAACTTGACTATAATCACATCCATTTATTTTCCCAGTTTTTATAAGATGCTGTGTAATTACATCTGTTAAACATAGAACATAAACTCCACAATCATAACAATTGTCTTGTTGTGGACAGTCGACATCAACAAACTTTTTATTAGGCTCATCTTTATCTAATACACAATTCATTACATTTTCTGCAAACTTTGAAGCAATATGACTGTTGAAACCTTTAGATGAATCAAAATGATAACAGGTTTTATCACGTTTGCAAAATACTAATAAACTCCAATGTGACCCTCCTGCTGCATCTTTTCTATCACAATTATTTAAAGGGAAAAATATACACTTGCATTCTGATACATTCACCGGATCCAAAAATAAACTATACTGAGATGCATCTGTCATCTTTAACAATTGTGTTACTTCAGGACTGATAAAATACAGTTCTTTTTTTCCATTTTTGTTAAACGTTTCATCCAAATATTCAAAATAAAATCCTATTATAACATCGTTCAACCAGTGTGGTCCCTGAAGTAATGCAACATCACTTGTCCTTAGTAAACAATCATAGTAACTCAAAACAATTTCATTTAGTGTATCTTTTGCCATGGTGTTCTTGAAAACTGATGTAGTTGACAATCTCAAAATCTAAAGTTTCAATAATATTTAATATTAAATATCCTCACATTTACGCAAAACAAAAACAAATACAAACCACCGTAACAGTACCTATATGAGTATCTTTCTTGTTTTATATTGATTATGTCTTGTACACTTCTATATTAACATAGAAATTTAACAGTGCTTAATAATCATTTTTTGATTATTTTTGTTTTAATTAGATGTAATAATTACATATTCAAATTCTCTAATACATCACGTATAAATTGAAGCTTAATATAGACAGGAAACTTATCTGAAGTAACAAATAAAAGTGATTTATAGCAGCGTAGTCGTTCCAGAGGGCGTGCAGTAGGATTCGTCAATTTTGTCCATACTAACCAATCCCATGTTGGTGATTTCATGTGAAATGATATGGTACACAAGAGATAATCACGATAATTCTGTAAAATATATTTCCACATATAAAACTATCTTTCTAATGTACAGACATGCTGGAGAGAATAGAATATCGAAAAAATAAAATAAAAAGGTAAAAAGAAATCAATTTATTACTAATTAGTAACCAATGTGCCTCCATCACCTTAAAACAATCAGAACACGTCGATGACCAAGTAATAAATTAGGTAATGAATTAGTTAATGGTTAGTAATGAAAAATATGTTTCCATAAATTGCAGAGAATCTTAAGAAACATCGAATATTGAAACAATTAATAAACAATCAGTGATATTTCTAGGGCATTGCTAGTTTAAGCTGTATGTACCTAGTAGTAATAAGAGAAATGTGTAAAGATTTGATTTTTTTATTATTGTAATGTATATCTATATTTAGGTACTGTAAAAGAGTAGTAATACATAAGAAAATAAATAATTGTGGTATAAAATATAGCTCCTATGAGAATTGTATTTTTAACATTCAGTATATGTGTAACACAAATGTGATGTATTCATTGTAACAAAAATGAAATATTATTTATAAATAGAATTAGTAAAATTATTTCTTCAATTCCTTTTATAATAATAATAATTATTATTATACATATATATTCTACACTAAACTCCAGGACATATGTACTACATATATTAGCTAGTATGACTTACCTATAAAGGTTAATTTATACTATCCGTTCAGACACGGAACGGCAACGGGACGGTTCCGCTCAGACAAATATAGGTTATTTTAGGATGCAGACAGAAAAGTTAATAGAACTTGTTAAAAATCGCCCCGTATTATATAATCAGGAAGATAAAATGTATTCTGATGTCAGTAAAAAGGAAGTCGCCTGGAAAGAAATTGGAAAACTCTTGAGCGAACCAGGTTAATATATGCAATATCATTAACCTATATTAATTTCATTCGTACAATTTGTGCAGTGTTTAAAAAGTCTTCAGATATTACTTATATATATTTTTAATATTAAATATAATAGAATTATCACTATCATGTTGTAATGGAAAATTGCATGTTTTTTCATAAAATGTAAGTCGCTCAAACAATTTGGTTCAGATGTTCCGGATTTAACTTTCCTCTTTGATACACCTTAATCTAATGCTTTAGAATTTCGAACGTATTTTCCTGATACTCTTCTTATTCATGAATGTCGATAGTTAAAGTGCTGTTTCACGGGATCATCATGTTGCGGTTTCGGATATGGTCTGAATAAATATGTTTTTAATACCGACAGTCACATGAGGCATCAATGTATCAATGTTCGGTAATTTTTTGTCCTCTGGTTTATTAAATAAACGTAAGGTATTTTCCTAAATTCGAAAGAAAGTGTGTCTCCATTACGCTCACATCCGCTATTGTATATGTTGATGGTTCTGTACGAATCATCGATTGCTAAAAAGTTGAAAAACAGCATGTATGTTAGTCTTAATTATTACAGTACTAATGACAGTATTACAAATAGATAACTCGATTTGATTTTACAGCTAAAAAGTGCAAAAAACAATGGAATAATTTACGAGATAGTTATCGCAGAGTTTTAAAAAAGAGAAGAGATTCCAGAGGTGGCCAAAGTGCAAATAAAATAAAAAAATGGAAGTATGAAGAGGAAATGTATTTTTTAATCCCCTATATTAGAGAAAGAGAAACTTCAACACATATCAGTGACGAGTCAAATGACGAATTGAATACCGGAAACACAAACTTAGTACAAAAGATAAATAAAGAAAATTCAAAAGTATCTATGATATACGACGTACCAACCACGGAAATAATACCTAAAAAACAGATAAAACGAGAACCGGAAGCAGCATCAGTGGAACATTTGAATTACGTTCCGAACCATAAAACTAAAACTCAGAAAGAACAGGAAGACACCAACGAAGTCGAATTATTTTTCAAAAGTATCGCGTCGACTGTCAGAAAATTTTCTCCATACACACAAGCAGTAGCCAAAGCCCGAGTTTTCTCCATTATTTCAGAATTAGAACTACAAGAACTTTCTAACGAAAATTGCCAGCATCCTCCCACATACTCGTCGGATTCATCACACGTTCCAACACCCGTATCATCACCGCTTGAACTACACTCGCTCCATCCACAACCCAATACATCACAATATTTTGATGTTCAGTTAAATAACGCCATATGATTAGAATTATATATATATATTTTTTATTAATAAAATAATTTACTTTAAACACCTTCCTATTCATTATATCTTATGTATTATAGAATGCAATAATGAACTACTAGTATAAGTGGTAACTTCTATCTGAGCAAAACCGCTCATATTATCTCCCCGTATCTAAACGGATAGTATAAACTAACCTTGACTCGATCATCGGCTGATACATTCACAGATAATTATCTGAGGTTTTAAGGGGAGGAAGAGGGAAAGAAATTGTATCGTGATAGAATTAAGTGTAACATAATTTTATATTATGATGATTAAATTATATATACATTTTTAACTCATCGAGGACGGAGTCTGTACCTCCATGCAGTTCCCAGCAGTCGACCTTTACATATGTATATGCATATATCTTATACTAAACTCTATGCCGCTACTTCAATGCACCGTGTTATTTATCTCTGTTATGTTCTTACATTTATAAGTCGTAATTAGAAACAATCAAAATGAGCAGCCTGCAATTATTCCAAATTTACATAATGTGGAAAATCTAAATAATGTGGAAAAATTAATTAACATCTTTACTGTTATCAGCATCACGATCATTATCATTGCTGTTATCACTGGCTATTGTTAATTATAATTTATTCTCATCAAAATCAATTGTATTCCAAAAATTCTTTTGCGCAAAGTTTCCATTACATTCCATTGTCAAGTTTTCTGGACTGGCTATATGTAAATAACAAAGGTCCTTTTTATTACGTTCTTGTGACTGCCATTTAAAATGGTGACTAACATGTGGCTTCCTGAAAAATTGTTCATGCTTTTGTTACCAAGATAATTGAACAACAAAAAATAACAAAAAGTAGAATATCGTCGAATACCCTTGAATAGCAAATGAAGTGTAAAAATCAATCAGAAGTTGTTGCATTTTTAGATCCTCCGGATCTGTGATACTTGAAGTGGCTTTATCAATCACGAGACTCACATCATCACCATGACCTACCAATGCTGCATTAATTTAAATTCATATTAGTATAAACGTTTTTGTTCGCCTATTTTAAATAAAAATTACAATAAAACTACCGAAATCGTCCCCAAAACCGGTTATTGATTTATGAAGATTGATCGCAGTCTCATATGTATAATAATAGGCCCACACGGGACTTTTGTTAACTTTTGCTTGAAGCTTAACAGTTTTCTCCATACCAACACCATACGATCGATCGCCTATCATGTGTATCAACGGCATTACAGTATCGCGATCGATTTTCTTAGATCCCAGATAAAATTCTCTAATTTTCTCTGCCACTTGTTTGTGGTGATCAACTGGGATAGTGTCATTAAAACTGAGTAAGTACGGTGCAATGTCGTCCCAATTATCGTTCAGGTGCTTCAACAATTGATCGTTACCGATAAACTCTAGACAAACAAAACATGTTTTAATTGTAAAATAGAACAGGGGGCCAGGATAATGCTTTTATTGCAAGACGTCGAACCTCTAGAGGGAAATAATCCCTCGTCCCTAACAACTCCAGTGATCCAGGGAACATCTTGAACCATTCCACTTTTAATAATTTCGAACGGCGATTTACTGATAAAAGAATTAGGTCCTTCCTGTTCGACAACTGGTGCAAAAGGAGAGGCAGGATTATACAGCCAATACTAAAACATCATGACACTTACTTTAATTTAGATTTCAAAAAATTAATATCATAATTACAATAATTACCATGAAATCTCCAACAGCTTGCGATATCGGTCGTGGTGGACGATATTTCAAACAAGCAATCATTTCAGCAATAGTGTCAGTTGGACAACCCATGAGTGCTCCCAGTTTCTTAGCTCTTTCCGGAGCGCGTTTTGTCAATGACCTAGGATTAAGTGCTAGACCGCTTATCGATATGCCTCCTATAAATTTTGCAAAAAATCATAAAAATCTTTGGACTTCCTACGTCAAGCCAATCGAACAGAATCTAACATACTTTTAAAGAGACCACCGCTTAATGCTGACAAATAATGATAATGAACGCTAGTACCACCCGCGCTCAAACCCCAAATGGTGATTTGGTTCGGATCGCCGCCAAAGTTGTTAATATTGTCGTGTACCCAGCGCAGAGCCATGCTCTGGTCTTTCAATCCCATATTCCCAGGCACTACGTGGTCTCCCGTGCTAAGAAAACCTTCAACAAGTATTTATACAGATTAACGAATCTCCTTATATAGTGGACTCCCTTTCAACCGGCCTTTATGGGGCCAGATCTCCACGTTAATAAATAATAAACTGATAATAAATGATCGGGCGATTAATATTATAAAAATATTACAACGCAGGAAGTACACTTAACAACGCAGGAAGAGATCTGGCATTCAAAAATGTAATATGAATAAAAAATAGAATTAATGGAAGAAGGATTTTTAAACAGTGACCAATACGAGAAAAAGTACATCTAGTCGTGCAAAAGTTAATAATCACTGAATGTATCAAATAATTTTTCTGTTAGTTAATTGTTTTCATGGAATCAGAAGTGTTGCTGATTGAAAGAGCGACAACCGGGTGATTGGGAATCTATTGCAATTACTAACAAATGTCCCTAATCTTTTTGCAACCATTGCTCTTACCGAATGGTCCTAGTCGATAATTGAACGTGACCAATATAATGTCACGATCCATTAAACGTCTCTCGTCTAACTCGTTTCCGGTGCCAAACTGGAAGGCTCCGCCGTGAATCCAAAACATTACCGGTAATAAATTTTTACTGCTGTTTGTAATCGACACATAGATATTCATGTAGAGGCAATCCTCGCAACCCACAACCCTGTCTTCATTCGCTGTAGGAGAAGACATGAGGTACTGCATGCAAATCGAACCTTGTTTCTTCGCGGATAGCTCGTATCCCCATTTTTGTACCGGTTTAGGCGGCTAAAAATTTATAACACATAGTTCGCGCATTGTACTCCGTTGAATGATTTTAATACGTTTATAAAAATTATCGATAATGCATACTTCAAATCTGAGTTCTCCAACAGGAGGTTCTGCATAAGGTATCCCTTCGTAAGCCTCATACTTCTTGCCGTGTTGCGATTCTTTGTAGTAACCACTTATGCTTCCTAAATTTGTATTAACTTTTGGAGAGACATTATCTTGTAACGAGAAAGTCAAGAATTCGAAGAGGAAAAACACCACTGATAACTTTATCGAACTCATTTCGGAATCAATCGCGAATGATTCCATTACGGTCTCTTTTATAGTATTCCCCCCAGTTTCCATGCTACATACGTGCGTAAAGATATCTTAATACATATATTTGAATGTCTTTAGAACAACCGTTAATGTAGATGCGAAGAATATTACATAAGAAGAAATGAACAGTAGAACTTCATTTCTTTTCCTTTTGTCATATTTTAAGATGAAAAATTTCATTTTTTTTTATAAAATCAGACATGTGCTAAACGGTATCGTTTAATTTTGCGTTACAACATTTCTCTGTATTTACAATTGTTTTAGCGTTACTCTTGTTATAGTAAGTTTTTATTTAAAAGGAAGTAATTTAATGGAAGATAAATGTTTTATTAAAATGGTAGGGTTAGACATACGTTCACATCGTTATTGATATGAGTTACAAATTATCAAAGCATCATCATAATCACTTGAATCGTTTCCGCAGACGACTGAAATTATCCGGTATTTGTAGAAGTGTTTCTTCTACCACAGCAATACCTTTCAATACCTTTGAACTGCAATAATATCTATCATAGGTGGTGCAATCACAAAACCATCGACACCTTGAAGGGAAGGTGTAGGATAATCAGATGGCAACATAAAATGAAGCTTTTGAAATAAGCATGCCACGAAAAGAAAAACCGTGTGTCTTGCTAAATTTTCGCCCAAACACTTTCTTCGACCTATCAACAAATAAGTAATAATAAATCTTTCCATCGTTAAATTTCTTGATTTCTCTTAATTCATTAAAAACTTTCAGTGGCTTCAAAAAGTATTTCCATTGCGCTTAGACATTTTGATAATTATGCACCAATTAATTTGGTATCAAAGTACCTATATTAAAGTACATTTAATTTTCCGTCATTTTATGTGATTACACAATTTTGGTATCGTAAATGAAAATACTTTTTGCGCACCAAAAAAAGATCAATCAGGGAAAAAATGTTTACTGCCTAAGGAAGATATTTGAACATTCTGTTGCAAATGTTCATTCATATTCATGTTCATTTTATATCAAAAGTTAAAACGATTGTTTAGATCAGAGCTGTACAATTAAGGCAGTTCGACAAGCCAAATAGTATTACTTAGGATAATTCCGATATCCCTATCATTGGTACTGCACTTATCACTCTAACTACGTATACGTGTACATAAATTCGTCCCTGTTTGTCAAATGTTTGCGAGATTCATCTTGTGATCGACAAAACGCAGCCGATTTATTAGCATTAGCATTTTCTCGTCGTCGTTTTAAGCGATGAGTTACGAAGTGAAATAAACGGAATAGTCAAGCGTAGCTACTGGATAGTCGATTGTGCAGTTTTAGTTTAAACGATTTATATATAAGACAAGATATACCTACCTAATCCAAAAGGTATAAGCCAAGAATCGTTGATAAATTCTCCTTCTTCATCGATAAACCTTTCCGGTCGGAACGTCTCCGGATCTCCCCAATGCTCCTTATCCATATGAACACTTTTAAAGTTAGCCAACATGGTGTAATTTTTCTTAATTTCGAAGCCCAATAAATCGGTATCCATTGTCGCTCGATGAGGAATAGAAGTTGGACCGACGTTAGCCAATCTCCATACTTCCGCTAGTACTGCTTTCAGATATGGTAATCTAAAAGCAATTATGACAAAGTAAAGAAGAAGGAAAATAATTATTTAAATTGATTTTTATTACCATAACAATTTTTGTTTCTGAATATCACTTAAAAATAATATTATTAAATTGTACTATAATATTCTACTCGTATCATTAAAAGGCCTTCTAAAGGCTGCACTTTGATAAAACTGAAAAACACATTGCGAAGGCAAATATAAAAATGAAGAAAAACATTTAAACATTATTATGCGTTTTATCATCAGTTCTACTTATTGCGAACAAATGTTTAATATTGATACAAGTTATGGAAAAGAAATTATGTTCGAATTTTAATGACGTGCTATTTTTATATTGTTTAATCTTACCGATCTTTATCGCCAAGTGAAGGATAATCGTCTTTGCCTACAACTCTACTGATTTCATCGTAAACTTTAGCCTGTATATCTTGATAAACCACGAGGAATGCTATTACAAAACCAATGGTGTTGTCAGTTGTATCAACACCAGCAGAAAATAAATCCTTCACTACATATGCTAACTGATTTTCTACAAAAAAATAAATACGTATATTATTTATGACAAGGTGAAGAAAAACAAATATTTAAAATGAAACAATTTACCAATGGTATGCAATTTTCATAACTTTGAAACTTTTAGAATACTTTTTATAAAGTATACTTTTGTGATCCATAAATAGCAACATGATCACAGAATACAGTCGAACCTCCCATACATGAATTAATAGGTAGACAAAAGTGTTCAGATAAAAGAATTTCCGAATAATAGAACAATGACTTCTGCCTATACTAAACTTCATTTATTTAAATAGATATAACGATTTGTGCATTCTATTTCCGTTTCATAAATTTCGTAGTTCTTTGAAATAAAGAAACATCTAGTAGAACATTCAAATATTGGGCGTTCCGAAAAGGGAGATTTTGATTATAAATAAAAATTGTATCCGTGTATCTTGACAAAGAAACCGTTGTCGATGGTAGATTGACCTAAATCAAACAGACACATGCGGATAACCTGTTCACTAGGGGGCTGGTATACAAAGTTTTGGATCGTTTCGTGTCCATTCTAAAACGATTGAACGCTAAAACCTGTCTTACAGTTGCTCGATTACACGAATCTTGACCTAATCTTTAAACGAGCTATACGCAAAAGGAAAACTATGTACTCGCAGAGTTCTGTGTTTGACGAAACTTTTACTACTGAAAATAGTTGGTTACAAAACTTTTTAATAGATTTTATGATTCTGCTATTATAAGGTTGTCTGTTCATTTTTGTTATTTAATAATAAGCACGAATTGATCAATTGGTCACATACTTAAAGGTATAATTAACGATAAAACGGTTACCATTAAAACTGGAGTAAGATGAATTCGTTCTCTGCGCATCTATTTCTTGCAAATATGAATCTATAAAATTTGTACATTCTTCCTCTCTTTTATTCCATTTATGTGTCTTTATTATCTCCTGTAGAAGTAATTACAACGAATAAAAAATGTAAATGACTAATAATGTAGTAGGAAAATGAAACACAGAATAGCTAGTTAAATATTTGTTGAAAACAAATCCATTATACATGTATGAAGTTAAAAATATAAAAAGCAGTCATGCAGATGATCGTATGTATTAATTATTTAAACAAATAGAATTAGTTGAAACTTGTATTAATTTATGAGACATTCCCAAAAAGAGATAAGTGAATAAGTAAATTTATTTCTTACCATAAAAAAGTTATTTATGCGATTTTGTCGCTCCGCGAACATGGAGAATCCCGTCAAATTTGGAAATAAATGCCTTAAGAATGGAAATTGGTTTAAGATACCACCCGAAACATTGGAACTTCCAGTAAGGTCTTTTAATATGTTTATTGCTTCTTTTAGCTTCGGACTCTCCATTCCTATGTCAAATCTAAACATTTAAAAACACAGTTTAATAGCAAACAGTGTGCACTACAAACCGATTAAATCTTTCCTTCGCACTCTAATTGCATACTTCGTGCCATCTATGAGAAACCACAAGTTGCTCAAAACAGCTACCGAAATGATAGACTGAATATTTGTAATTATTCCCTTTTTCGTTAATTGAGTAACGATATTTGTTAGTGTAATCGCATCGTGTTGGATTACGTGTTCCATTGAATTCTTTCCAAAACCAAACTGCTTTAAAGTTTTTAACGTGAACCTATTGAAAACAATTAGTTTTCGTTAGAAACGATTAGTAGCAACAATATCATTGATCTGGACAAATGTTTAAACATAAGATGTGATGAAAAGTTGCGAATACAGTGCAAACTCTCGTGTTCAAACCCAATAAAGAAACAAAAGTGGTCGAGTAATAGAATTTTCGAATAAAAGAACAATCACTTTCTTCTGTATTACACTTCATTTGTCCAAACAAAAATTAACAAAGTCGACAATTCGTTTCAATATTTAAGGAACCTATATATTTTGTGCTCCAAGTCACGTAATTTTGTTAACATAAGTAACTGTATAGAAAATCATGCGGGTATTTGAATAACAGAGGTTCGGATAGGAAGACCTTTAACGCGCTTAATTAAGTATACGCGACTTTCTTTAACACATATACTATGTTTAAAAAAAGAAAAAGGAATTTTCTTTTATATATAATAGCGGACAAAAGTTCAAGATGACAAGAAAATGTAATACATAATTTTATGGTTCGCAAATATCGTTTATCTATTCATTTTTATTGTCATTATGGTAGAACACTATTTATTGATTAGCATAGAATACAAATTTTATTTATACTATTATTTCATATTAATTGATTTATTTATCTTCTTTGACCCATTGGTCTTAAACTTTTGTTCGTTATTGTATGTACCTTCTTTGGTTATGCCAAACGTCAGTATCTGTAAATAATATTCCTTGTCGTGTACCGCCAGTTCTATATTTATACAAAAAACCGTATGGCCGTCCATCGAACTCGGATCGGTTTAACATTTCCGTGATCGCAGATTTTCCAGAGACTATGATCAGCGGCTCGTCGAAGCCTAATCTGAGACCAACGATGGGCCCATATTTCTCGGCTAGCCGGCACCAAGCATCAGAATAATATTTCGTCTCGTTCACCAATTTCACGATATCGAAGATGTTCCCGATAATCGGCAAACCTCGAGGACCTCGAATAACAACATAAATGAGTATCGTTGAACGTTAGGACATTGTCGAATATACTTCGAAAGCTTTGAGTATAAATCTGTATTACCCGGTGGAAATTTTAACGACCGATTGTAGTAGAACAAAACTTTTATAATGATTACAGCCACGAGACATAAAATGCTAAACCACATTGTTAGTTTAATGAATACTTGCAATATCATTAACTTTTACGAATACAATTAAACTGTTACGATACACTTGTAATCGAACATTATGATAAACGTTTAACCGAATTTCAACCGTAATTTATGATTTTAGAAATCCTGGCGTTGCACAAGTAAATAGGAAAGCTGCTTTTCCGGATTCTTATTAATATTTATGAAAATATTTCTTATGAATCATCTTAATAAATTCATTATTATTATTATTATTATTATTACTGAAGTTATGTAATAAATTATTAGTTGTTTATAGCAACGAGATTATACTTCTGTTGATTAACTCAACTATTTAAAATTTGAGAAATTTAACTAATCACTATTGTTTCACAAAATGATTAAGCGGGTCCCGTTCAAACTGCAGTTTCCGAGTAAACTTCATCTTCAAGGTTACGTTGAAGGTAAAGAAGTGAAGAAAAGTGCAAGATTACTTGTTCTTTAAGAGTTGTAATGTAGAAAACTGCACCAGCCAGCCCGAAACGCGTTATATACAGAAAATAATCCTTTCACCAAAGTGTTGCTTAAGAGTATCAAGGTTCAAGGTTTTTAAGCATGCTTAAATTCTGAAGAATCGGTATGTTGGCCAAAAATTGTGTAACACGCCACAGCACTTGCACTTGCAATCTATTGGCGATTACATAAAACACTGTAATCAATTTCGATTTACTGATATGATAGTGTACACAATTGATTGCTTACTATGCAATTCGAAAGAAACGTAATAATGTGTTTCGCATTGTATCGAAGCAAGTTAATCGAAGAATTGTAGCGGCCACAAAATTTATTTGAATATTTATACTGAAAATACAACATGTCGCAGTACAATTTAATTATTCTCACTCTTATTCACCCTCCGTTCTATTTCCCTACTCGCATCGCTAATGCAACCAAACGTTAAATGCCAACTTGTATTCCTTCGTTCATTCCTTACACTCATTTAAACGCAATTTAATTGTAAATATATTAATGATTGCGTGCATATATATGTGTGTCAACTTCTAATAACTATCCTTACATCTTGTCGAACGAATAATTGATATATTTTGTGGGTCCTGATGTAAACTTTTGTTACATGATTTAACTTTAATAATTCAGTAGGATCCTAAATGATTCACTTTTAATTTTTGTGTTGGATGAAAGCATTATTAACAATGATACGAGTCACAATAGGGATACCTTTATTAATCATCGAAAAAGAAAGCGTTCTATTCTTTTGCGTGTTCTGAAACGAAAAGTGCTACTTTCAACTTCCCCTAGCGATCGCTTCTACTTTTAAGAAGGGAACGCATCGATATACACTTTTGTACACCTATGTGCACGCAGTTTGACTTCTGAAAACGGAAAAAAGATCGAATCTCCGTTTAATTGAACACCGATTACGTCCCGAAATCGCATTTGACGAAGCCAAATGTGCAGCACTAAGTGTGTTAAAATTAGAAACTGAAAATATCCGCTGACCTTTAAGAATGAGGTCCCGTGGTCATCTCAAGGTAGATCATCGACCGTGAGAAGTTCTCTTCAGCCTCCCCACTCTATCCCCCTTGCCATCACCCCCATTTTCCCCCACCTTTGCTCTCAACAGCTAGTATCATACACCGCTGACATACTTCTGACTGGAATTTTTTTCAAACGTGTTCCATACTTCAGGGTTCAACGATCCATCCAAGAGTATGATCTGTTACCCGGTAAGCACTGCTGTAGTAGGACACCGGTCCCGATAGCACTTGGAACGTGTACAAGGGCTGCTTCGAAAGTAATGTCCGCTACGTCCAAGTGGCTCGACAATTTTTTTTGTTACTCACGCTGATCGCTAATGACAGGCTGTGACATAACATAGCCAATCATGGTTACAATTAGCCGATTAGAACTGTCGGTGTTTCCTCTTACGAATCATCGCTGCAAAATGCTAAACACCGTGCACACCTGGTAGTCACTGGTTACACGTGACACATGAAAGTAATTACAACGTTGGATTATCGAGACGAGCCGTTAATATGAACAACAAAGAAGTAGTAGATTCTATAAACACAACTATCTGTTAGTCATATGCTTTTTCGACAACTTTCTCTGATTATACTCGAAAGAAGCTCTGTATTAAAAGCGTAGTGTTAACTTCCCCCCATTCTTCCCTCAAACTTTCACCCCATTCGCTGAATCTTCTACATGTACAGTTCAATTTCGATTATCGAATTTGTTTTTCTTTTACTGTTAATGATGCAGGGCGTTTCGAATATTTTGTATTGCTAAATTGCGAATCTTTTGTGCAAATTTATATTTTTATGAATACAATTAAAAAAATGAGACATAAATAGAATTGGTTGATCATCCTCTAAATATCGTAACAGGTACTCTATTTCGGATATTTTGAATGCTTCTACATATTACGTGTATTCTGTACTTTTTAGCATATTTTATTTTGTCATAAATGCATAGAAATCTGTATTCTTTGCCTAAGTGTTAAATAACTGCAAATATAATAATTTTCCAGGCAATATTCTAATATTTTCATTATTTAAAACTCTCAAAAACATTGACATTGAAAATATTACTGATGTTATAAAAAGAAATTCAGAATATCCATATTCGTGATATCTATTCACTAATAAAGTAAACTTAAATATCTTTATTTAACTTTCAGTTTCGCTAAAGCTTTTGACACCAGAACTACTGATTATCAAAGTGTACCTATTTGCAGCAAAAATATAGAATTGAAAATTATGTGAAAAAGATACTTAATTACAGAGAAACAAATCTTCATTCGTACGTTCTTCATTTTAGGATGTCATGGAAAATTTCTACAAATGCACTATTGTAATTTTGTAAAAACTGTTGTGAAAATTTATGAATTATTTTGACCACCTTGGTGGTTCCAATTTCGAAGTGTTAAAAACGTGTTCATTGAATTGAAAATTTTGAACGAAATATCGATTATTTTGTTCCACTTACTTTCTCTCTCGTATTCACATGACACCATTATTTAAGGTAAACTTGTGTACAAGCAATGCTCGTGTGTCGTGTTCTGTTTTCATATTTTGTAAAGTAGGTTTCTCATTTTACGCCAGAGTTCCTCTCGCATATGCGGTCGGTCACGTGCGCGCAAAAAAATTTGGAATTCAAGAATCTAAGACGTGAAACCGGATTTTGACGGAAGAAGTGCCTCCGTTTGCAGGAACGAAATATAATGGTCCTTCAAAAACGTGGCGCGTATGCAAAAAAAAAAAAAATTAAACGCTGCTCCCCTTTTTCTCTATTCAAGTAAAAAGAACCTGAACAAAGAAAAAGAAAGGATATCGAAAAGGAAAGGGAAAAAGAGAATCGCCGGGTGTAATCGCGTTTCGTAGCTTAAACAAACCTAATGCTAGAGATGATTAAAATGGTCAAAATGACCAATTCGTAATTTTTTACCCAAATTTTCTAAATTCACCGTGAAGTGTTTTCAGAAATTTTCTACGCGAATTAGTATAACACATCTTAATCGACTACACCTCCAGTATTAAATTAAAAAATCGACAATAAATTCGGTAAACAAGGAAAGGAAGAAACGTGCACGAACAACAACGAACTTCAATCGAAAGATCGAACTGCATTCGGTCGGTTTGGAGAAATTCATACATGTATTGTCCGTTAACACGTTTTAGAGCGTCGAAAGTTATTCGAAACGCACAAGCGGGCGCGCCAGCAGTATGATGCGTACAGGAAGCAGAAGAAAGTACTGCATACTGTGTGCGTAGCGTACGCTATTGGAAATGTAGGTGATCCAAACTGTCAGGGAGCGCGTTTTCAAACGCGATTCACCGAATTTCTCGCTGATCACTCTCGTGGACCGAACAAAATGCATAAGAACCAACGAAACAAACGGGGACTCCCCGGATCGTCCGACGATATCTTTGCTCCAAACGTTTTTCGGGCAACGAAGAGATAGTGGCACACACAGGTGGATGTGGGAGACGAGGATGAGAGGTGGATGTGGCGGCGAAGAGCGGCGGAGAGAAGAGCGAAGAGGAGAGGAGAGGAGAGCAGAGGAGAGGAGAGGAGAGAAGAGAAAAGAAGAGAAGGGGCCAGAATGACACCGTTCGTGTGTTACTCATTGTTTTGCCGAAAGTGGTAGTAGTAGAGCGCGATGGTGTTAACTGTGTATTTACTAAACGACGAAGGTGTAGTGGTGGCCGTTCTAGAACATCAGATGCTAGCGACGAAGGAAGTGGCTTTCATTAGTAGTGGTGGAGGTGGTGGTAGTGAGCGCGCGGCACACTTCGCGCTTCTCTTTGTAAGTTCTCACAGTATCACGCACCTCGGGTTACTCTCGCAGGTGAAACAAACTGTTCCTGCTCCGAATCGGCCCCGGTGTATCGTGGCCGCGGTATCGTCGCACCTCTCTTTTTTTTTCTATGACCATTCTCGTTACGGTGTTTAGAGAGGATCGAGCAATCCGATGTGTTCAACCGCAAGAGACGGCCTCGGCCTTGCAACTGTTACTAGTGTACTATGTCATTGAGAGAATGACCGTCTGAACGTGTTACACGAAGAAGAATCAGATTTCTCCCGTGGTGTGCTTTCTTTCGCCACGTGCTTCGCATCTTTTGGATTTCTCGCGATCTTCCGTAGATCCTCCACGCATACGTCTCGCCGGCTCGACCAGTTCCTCCAGTTGCGTGGCCGTAACTAGCTAATCAGGTAATCCCTTTTTTTTCTTTCATCTCCGAAAATGTAGACGTACACAGTTGGCGGTTATTTTACTTCAATTTATGTTAAAACGATACGATCGATGTTCGTTCAATACTTTTAATCCGAATTTGTCTCGTGGTTCTCAATGTTCTCAGGAAACTAACGGAAATGGTACCATTTAGTCAACGATTACTGATGGTTCGTTACTTAATAATATTACATCGTTACAATTATGTCGTTGAACAGTGTGGAATATGTTAGTCGCATTTGTTTAAGAGAAAACGAGCAATTTGTCGTAAAAAGCGTTACACAGCGAACGGGTTTTAAAAATATAGGAGAAAGTACACGGTCAAGTTGAAACGTAAGGACAAGTTTGTGGAGTGCACTTATTTTAATTCTCCGTTATACCGTTGGGTACTTGTCCTTTCCTTTTATTACGAATCGATATTATACAAATATTGATATTAATGGAATAAAATTGTGGTAAAATTAATAGAGTAGAATTGTAAAACGATTATCTAAATATGATATAAAAATGTGTTATATGTCATTAAATTTTAATGGTTCTAAAAATATGACAAAAAAAGGGTTGAAAGAAAGTAACATCTTCAAAAAAAAACATTACGTTAAAATTCATTACACTGTATTATTGTTCTATATGTTTAACTTATTACATTATACCTATTTTGTTATTTATAACAAAATTTAACAAATTAAATCGAAGAAATTATTAATGACCAAGTTTTCGCACATTAAAAAAGACGGAAATTTTTAATGTATGATCTCATTCTAAGTAAAATGCAATTATTACAAGTGCTACTTTATTTTTATTTCAGTGTATTTAAATCTTCATATTGTCTTCTAGGAATACCGCTAATCTTTGCAAAGATTTTATAGAACCGTTCCCTGATTGATCGACGACTAATTTCGTCCCAGTCCAATAATTGTAACCCAATTTTTTCTGGCCAACCCGCGTATCTTTAGATACCCGTCGACTCCATTTAATACATACCTAATTATTGAACTGCTTTGAACGCAGATCAGTCTCGACAAAAGAGAAAAGGAACTAAAATAATACAGACAAAACAGAAAGTGCTTGATGTATAACAATGAATTGCAATTTGTTTAGTTTCTACCAATTCATTGTAATTTACATAGGGGGATATCAAGCCTTGATCTGATTTTATGCATCGTGTGAGCGTGAAATGATGCTATTATGTGCTACTGAAAAAATTGCACGAATCAACACCAGAACTACCAAAGTGGTCAAAATGGCCCTTTTCGTAATTTTTCACAGAAGCATTATGAAATTCCTACACTGTTGCCTAAAAATAATAATAACAACAGTGTTCCCTTACAAATAATGAATAATAATGAATAAGTAATTATGTATATATACACTCAAGTCCATAAATCATTGGACATTCAACAGATTCAGAACAAAGAGAAGTTCATGTTATGGCCACAAAATAAAACTCTTACTCATCAATTATTTATGTTATACAGATCGTTGAATTGTATTTTCTTTTTTAAACTTCCACTGTAAACCTAATGCGCTGACAATTTTATTCAAAACCTGCAAGTGTTCGGTTACTTATGGACGGGAGTGTACATAATATTAAGAACAAGCTGTTTCTCCTGTTCAAAAAGCCGTTAAAGCCAATCAATTCATATTATTGGAATTTGTTGTTGAACTGTATTCTTGTTTAATTCACAGAATGCACGGGTCGATTCTGTTCTTCGTTTCCATTCTCGGAGCATTTCATGAAACAGCCGCAGCCTCGCAACACATTAACAAAGATCTCTCCAATCACTATAATGCTCGTTTGCACGCTTACGAAGAGCCGTACAGTATCGACTTCATATATCATAATTACGACCAAATGAGCCGTTTTCTACGAACAACGTCTCTTCGTTTTCAAAACCTCACTGCCTTATATTCTATAGGAAAGTCCGTAAAAGGTAGGCTTATTCACAAACCTCTTCTTTGTTTTATTGAAATGACGCTTGTGTATATTATGTTACCATTTAAGCATTTATAATTGTAGCCTTGACTTCCAAAATAGTATAAGTTATTTTGTTCTGTTATTAACTTTTGTGATTTTTCCCAAGCACCATTTTCCTAAGTATATTTTGTTATTTTTCCCAAGTATAAGTTAAATAAATCTGACAAACGAATAAACTAAGAACAGTTATAACTAATAATAATAATTCGATGCGATGTCAAAAAGTGAGTTTGTATTGTTTTGGAATTCTTCAATTTTTACTTACATTTTTACATACAAGAATTAAAATTTCATAGAGATCTAGACTTTTATTATAAAGCATAGAGTCTTTTTTCAATCCAAGATTGGATTTAAGTTTTAACGATCATTACTTAAAGTTTCAAGCGGTATTCAGTGCAGTTCAAGTACTTTAGAAAAGCATGCATTGCAATTACGAGATTATTCAGCTCATCGTTTAGTTCAGTAATAAGAAATACCAAATGCGTTTTACAGGCCGTGATTTATGGGTAATGGTGGTTTCTACCTCGCCTTACGAACATATGATTGGTAAACCTGATGTGAAATATGTGGCCAATATACACGGAAACGAAGCCGTGGGTCGTGAATTAATGTTACATCTGATTCACGTAAGTATAATACACGTCACGATTTCATTAACTTCGAATTTATAACCGTTCTCAAGAAGAGTTCTGTTATACATTTACATACAAAGCACCTGTACTCCATGCATAAAATTCATCTACACAAGTTCACAAATTAACAATACTCTTTGCTTGTTAAAATTTCCTGTTTAAATTCGGAAACGACCGGATGTTATACTATGTATGAGATTTGTTCATAGTAATTCATTAAGTGTCTTATAATAAACGTTAATTTACCGCAGTCCCAACTTTTTCTGGATCATGACCCACCTCAACATTTCAAAGATTTGAATGCCTCCTCTTATGTGTAACAGATAAGCATTTCAAATAAAACGAGAAATACATAATGGTAAATGGTTTTCGTGGTCATTCTTATTTCATTTCCTTTACCGGTTCCAATTATTTCTTTCTTGCTTCATATAACATATCTTACTTATTTTCAAGTGACATTAATGTTCGTTTCAGTTTCTCGTAACGAACTATGGATCGGATCCGTACATTACGTGGCTTTTAGACAATACTAGAATTCATATTCTTCCATCAATGAATCCTGATGGCTTTGAAGTTTCCAAGGAAGGATACTGCGAAGGTGGCCAAGGCAGGTAAGGCATTTCGACGTACGCTTTATTAACGGCTACTAAAATCACGACGTAGGGAATAGATTTTTTTTACTTTTCTTTATCTCCAGCAACCCTCTTTAAGATTTGAACAAGTCGTAGGATTTTAAGGCCTATAATTTTGAATTCAGGTACAACGCACGTGGTTTCGATCTGAATCGAAATTTCCCGGATTATTTCAAACAGAACAACAAAAAGAGTCAACCAGAAACCGAAGCTGTAAAAGAATGGGTGTCTAAAATTCAATTTGTTTTATCTGGAAGCTTACACGGAGGTGCTCTGGTTGCTAGCTATCCATTCGATAACACACCTAATTCGCGTAAGTTTGTTATATTTTTCGTGTTAACAAAAAGGAAGAGTAAATTGATCGCATTTGGAGTATCTTCCATTTCTTATGTTTAACAATCAGCGCGCACCATCTGTGTACACACCGCAATCGCGCGTTATAAAATGATTTAACTTAATTGTATATGGATAAACTGTTTTTATTACGGCACGAATTGCGTATTACGTAATTCACATAATACCATTGAAAGCAATCTGATCGTATTGTGTAACTTTTCATGCTGTCAGGAATATGCCGGTCAGCGCCATTATGTGCAGGTATAGTATACGTAATAATTTACTAATCAGAAAATCTGTCTTAGTGCTTTTACGGTGTCTAAATTTGTGGAAGTAAAGTAATGATCTTTCTTTCCGAGAAACACGTATCTTGTCGAGCAATTTCCTTATTTTTGAATTTTTAACGGTAAACGAAAGCAATAAACAACAGTGCATAATATTGTACAGGGCGTCTGTTCTAACTGGAGACTTTGAAACATCTCTTAAGGGACTGAAGATGTCGCAAAGATATTTTTACAAAAGTTAATACGAAGAGGGACGTTATGTGGTATAGATATATTTTCTGTAGCTGGAGTGGTGGTGAAGACACGAAGGTCAGGTTAATTCTTTTTTAATGAAATTCTAAATCTTGTTCGCAATATATTGTTTGTTGAGATACGTTCAACAATGCTCGATACTGATGATAATTATCTTTGGTATCATTCTCTACAGAAATTATGTTAACTATCTCAATCCAGTAACCATTACTTTTGTTTTTCTCTTAATCAAGCAGCTAATAGTAAATAGTTACTAAAAACTTCACAAATTTTAATCTTCATTCATCAATTCGAATATTTTTGTATAACTGGGCGACAGAAAGCATGAAAAGAAGTAAATCAGAAACAGAAATTAATTCGTTTTCAAAAGCTCGCATTAGCTTCTATCTTCATATTTTATAAATTTATCATCTTAGATGAGTTATAATTTATACTGCTTCTAAGACATTCAACGAACTACCACAACCTATTCTCATCTCTATAACTATACTTAAAACACAGTTTTCATAAAAATTACAGAAACCTTCGATAAGGTGGATCTGATCAAAGATCTGTACGAACAATTCAGTGTTTCAGAGTTACACATCAGCGCCTAGTATCTCGCCAGACGACGATGTGTTTCAACACCTGTCGCTCGTGTACTCCCGTAACCACGGGTCTATGTACCAAGGATTACCCTGTTCGCCATCTCAACCAAGATTTAAAAATGGCATCACAAACGGGGCCCAATGGTATCCGCTCACCGGAGGAATGCAGGACTTCAACTATGTATGGAACGGATGTATGGAAATTACGTTAGAGCTTTCATGCTGTAAATATCCACCTGCGTCTGATTTGCAATTTTATTGGGATGAAAATCGTGCGGTAAGTTACGTATAGTAATCATAGAAGTTGCACCGTTGCTTAAAGATACGATTTATCGTGCACTACCGTTCAAAATTTGAAAACATTTTTTGATTTACACCGTTGTGGAATTTCTCGCTAATTTTCAAATTTTCAAATTAGGAATTATCGCGTACGATTTCTAACGGAAAGGAGCTTTAGTCTAGGCAAACGAAACAATGAGTATTCTTTATTGTTTTATTTATCTTTTGTTCATGCTTTGATTTTCTTAGGCTCTCGTTAAATTTTTGGCGGAAGCTCACAGAGGAGTTCGTGGTTTTGTTATCGATGAAAATGGAAATCCGATTGAGAGGGCATCTATTAAGGTGAAATCGCGGGATGTTAGTTTTCTTACTACCAAATACGGCGAATTTTGGAGGATTTTACTGCCAGGAATGTACAAATTAGAGGTAATGTTTTAAACACCAAATACAAGAATAGTACAACTTATGTAAATTACGGTACAACTTAGGTATAAATTCGTGCAATATTTTTTACTTTCATAAAATTCGTACAATTCTGTCTGATAGGTATATGCAAATGGATATCTTCCGCGTGATGTGGAATTTAGAGTAGTAGAACAACATCCAACGTCTTTCAATGTAACGTTATACAGAGCAGCCGTAAGTATAATTTCAAAAATCGATTCAAATATTCGCATGCACATATTTTTAATGTCTTTCTTCGATCTTAATAATTCATTTTTAATAAATACAATATACTGAATCACATAAAAATAATCAATTACAGTAGTAATTCTATAGGATGGTAAAGTCAATTAAAATTGATATCGAAGATTTTCATTAGAAAAAAAAAGTCCTGTGTTAGTATCAAATCAGTAGAAGTATATTGCAACTCGTTTGTAAAATATTAAGATACACGTTATAACGTCAGATGAAGCTACATATTCGTATGGCTTCCTTTGATCAATTGAACTCCTTTTTGATTAACTGCTTGTTACTTACACTGATAATAGAGGCATCCAGCTGAGGATGAAACTGGAACCAATTTTTATAATGGAAACAGGGACCATATTAATCGAGATCATGTGATACATTTTCGACCACATTCTGGAACCAATACCGCTTCCGAAGCAAACAGCGGAATTTTCTCATCCCTTAGTAACGGATTTAATTCCTTCGTCAATAATTGGTTTGGGTGATCAACTATAAGTTAGCAAATGGCTAGCCTCTTGATACTGTTGTTTCAGACCAACTTCTTGCTGACAAACAGATATGACGAAACACTGTTAAAAATATTTATTATTATTATTATTTCATTTTATTATAAATGACGATATAATAATTAACGTCATTTGAGTCACAAACTGAAATGTACATAGTGTGACATGTAGATACCAAAATTCAATGAACAATTGCTTTTAATATTTTTTGATGTTATAATGCTATGTAACCTCGATAAATTATTTTTTAATCGCGTTTTTAAAATACTTATTTATAATATTTAAGAACTGTAACAGTATGTTAGTTACTTTCATTTTTATTTTTGTACGCTGTTTAAAACGTTCATTAGTACCAGATACAACAATGTTAATACCTTTTCAAAAAGACAAGTCTTTACGTAATAAATAATACATGTTATGTTAAATATTTGCGGACAACATTACATAATTTTGAAAGCAAAGAAAATTATTTTACAGAAATATTTCGAGCGATTTGTTCTAATGTATTTTCAAATATTCTTAAACTTAATCTGAATTTATCGCACCCGAAACTACCCCAAATGTTTTGTTGTCCTTGTGTAAAACCTCGAATTAATCGTACAAATAAAATAAAAACAGTTAAAAGTTGAAAATTCATATAATGAAGGGACCTGCTATATTTTTCTCTTTATATTAAATATATATTTTTAAAAACGATATATATATATTAAATGATAGAATTTCAAAAAATATAAACGTTACACATTTTATAATATTTGACTATAGAAGCTATACGTATATTAAAAGAGAAAATGCTTAATTCGTAAACAAGATACAATTATAGCAAGACAAGAGGTTATTACATTCTAAGCATAGGAAAATATATATTCTAAAAAGTTATCCAATATTTTTACGTGAAGAAACAATATTTTTGTAGGACATTTAGGACATAAAGAACATAAAACTAAAATAGATACGTATATGAAAAACGGCTCATAAATACGCAACATAAAGTTGTGCTAAAATTTTCAACGTAAAATTAGATGAACTATTGAATATACATATTCCGAAAAAACAATATGTGTTCAATACAGTTGTTCAATTGTTAATTGCAATACATTGATCGTAACTTTAATGATGGTCTCATAAAGTATGGTTTTCAAAAGAATGATTCTATAATGTGTAACTAACGATTAAACTTTGCACATTGAAACACTGACCAAGGATGATTGCAATAAATGCAATAACTTTAATTAATTTATTCTCTAATTATATATAAACTAATAATGAATGCCTATGGATAATTTTATTCTAAGCGAAAACAGTTTTAATGAAACAGTTTCTGTTTGTTTAGTTAAGCAAGTAGCTCATTAAGCTATGATCTATTAGTCTTCCAAAATCGTTAAAAATTATTTGATATAGAGTGAATTCAATTTGACAAGATAACAAATAATCCTTGTTAGTTAGACAATCATTTGAAAACATGAGAATAGTTGGACAAAATTACATAATTTGATAATTTTCCTAAACTTAAATTAAAGTCCATTCTTTTATGTTAAACAAACGAATATTTAAGTATTTAATACATATATAGAAGTATAGCAAATTAGTATACAAAATGAGTTCTTTTTTTAATATTCAAATATATTTACATATTACTAATGAAACTTTCTAGCGAACAGTGTCAGGAAAACAGATTTTAATTTGACATTAAATTGTTGTAAAAAGCTAATTAAATGTAAGTACTTAAATGATGTAATTAAAGTAAATCATTACTTCATAAATTAATATTATTTAATTAATAATAATAGTAATAATATTAATATTATACATTATTATTAAATATTATTATTATTAAATTAATATTAATATTAATCTTTCCATTATTTTTAATAACCGAAAAGAATTCCGGGCAAATGAACTGCTTTATATGAAGCTGATCTTAAAATGAACAAACATTACGAACGGATAAGAAACCTATATTACATAGATATATTATAAAGTATATATTTGCTATACAATAAATAGTAGAAACCAATTTAAAAGTACCGATAATTAAAAATATTATTACCTAAGTTGTAAAAAAATTGTTTAAGTCCTAAGTTATTTTTGTTTATTCTTGTATGCATCAGTTTCCAAATACATAACTTTGGTGCGATTTGCTCCTTTCACTGAATATTTTCATTTACCGAGATAGCTTTCACTTAATTCTGCACTCTGCCATTTTACTCTTTTTTTTCTTTGGTTGATAATCCTATTTACGTAATTACCTATTAAAGATTGAATTTGCTATAATTTATTAAACTGATTAAAAGATAGAATTTTCTAAAAACGTAGAACATAAGAACATTTTTTTATTTTAATCCTTTTTTCCTAGTTTCTTATATCTAGGTCCGTTTTCAACTGTACTCGACTTGCATATAAAATTAATGCATAAGTAAAAATAAAAAAATTAATAAACAAAGATATATTATAAACAAATTTGTAACATTACATAATATTTTATCATTATCCTTACATTACTTATATCTTACATCTCTAATTTTTACAAACTCAGATATGAAGAAAAATAGATTTTTTATTGAAATATACATACTCGTTCAAAGCAATGGATTTGAGTTATTTTACATACACTATAATCTTTTTCATTAAGTTCCAACAGTTTATTTTTAATAACTATGAAAAGTATTATTTATTTCTTTTTATATTATTTCTAAAATGCAAAGTGTAAAGTTTGTAAAAATATACCTTATTTTAAAGACATAAGCTTACAAAGGATTACAAATACTAGTGATAAAGAACATTTCATCTGAATACAAATAATAATAGTCTCTTTTATTCTTTTCTAAGAACAATTTTTACATTATTGCTAAAAAATAACTTACATTATTCTTTATGACACATGTATTATAATACACCTATAATAATGATATACATGTATTTTGTTTTAACAACAAAATTGTGATAACTAAATAAATATACTTTATGTATATTTTTATAAAAACATTTTTTTATTTTGGTTCTTCAAATGTAAGTATGATGTTAGTATATTCATAATTAATCAAAAATATATGAATTATAGCCAATAATTTATTATCAAATATTAAAATACTGTATAAAATGAAATTAAATTTATAATTTTCACTTTCAAAAAAAGTGTTAGGTGAAATACTACATGTATCTTAATTGTAATTTAATCAATTAAAAGAAATAATTAAAGATTTTTATTGCCTCTCAGTATCTTATCACACACTTGAAAAACATGATATTAATTATATTAACACATATCCAATTTATTGTTAGTAGGTGGTGCATTTAATCCACCAATATCACCAGACTCAAGTTGCTTAAGAAGACGGAAGAGAGCTGCAGCTTCTCTGATACGGCTGAATTCTATACAAAAAGCTTGCACTTCAATAAAAAGTTCCTTAACATTTATAATTTTGTTTCTAATTAAGGACTGCAGGAAAACACACACCAGGCGTACTAAACGGTTCTGCATATAACGATCTTTTATAGTTTCACATGTAGAAATGCAATTACTAATGTATAGATGAACAAATTCTGTTGGTAGATCAACAGTAGTAGTTAATCTATTAACCACTTCCATCGAATGAAGAGACATTTCCATATTTACCAAAACACTGAAATATTCTGTTATTTGACTTGATTGCATGAGTTTTAATAAAACTTCAATTGCAATCAAAGGGTTATTTTCTACCAAATCTGGTAACTTTCCTGGAGTAAGGCCAATGTGATATACTAATTTTGGATCTCTGTCCAATTCATTTACAAGATGCTGTTGTTGTTGTAATGTCAATACGCTTTTAAATGCTTTTCCCATTAATCTACGGGCTTCTGCACCAGCACAATTTGAGACACACATATTTGTGTCATATTCTATTGTAAATTGAGAAGGTTCTGTGACATTGAACCATGGTAATTCATCAACTGAACGATAAAGAGGAGGTGCTAATCTTAAAAATTCAGGTTGATAACTTTGACTACATAAAGGAGGATCATTAGAAATCAAAATTTCAGTCATATTTTTTGTTGCATTCTTATCAATTTCAGTTACTTTAGAAGAATCCATATCAGGTAAAATCACAGGATGTCCACACTTTGCAATGGAAGGTAATTCTGAATGACGTTCTGCTAACTGTACTTGTAAATTACTCAAATCAAATGGTGGTACAGATACAAAATATAACTCATCCACAATTTGTCTTGGTGTTTTCTTTAATATGTCTTTTTGATTATATCCCAATAAACTTATTAAAAGATTCTTTTCACATTGAGATAAAACTGGTATGTGTCCTGAGAAGTTGGTCTTTGGTACTCCATTATTTGTATCTTCCTGAGGTTTTAAAACCTGAACAAAAACTGGTGCAAAAGGTGTGGAGGCTAATGGTTCTCCTCTATAAAGATCGAATAATAATGCCACTGCTATTATACGTTGAACATTTTTTGGCAGTAAATCTATATGTTGTAAAAGGAGAACTAATGTCATTCCTACTTTGAATCGATCTTCTTTTGGAAATACTTGATGCAATTGATTGCAAAGATTTTCCAAACTTGTATCCAGATTTTCTTCTTCCAGGATATCCAATAATTTTGTTAAATCTTTTGGAGTAAGCGTCATAATGAATAAGTAACGAATTAGGTTACAGCACCTTGATTATGTTTCTGCTTCACAATTATATGCATGAATTTTGTGATTCAAATACAGTGATTTGTCTTTAAAATTAGTAACATTAACCTGCAGCATTTTAATATACATTTACTGCTATTACATATTGTAGTTGTTATTTTACAGGTTATGATTAGAATTCAAGTATAATTATCTATCATAACCTACCAAATTACTTGAAGATAGTAACTTTAAATCGATTGCTATATATAAACCGCCATAAAGTTATAAGAAAGAGAAGAAACTTATACCATAATAGTACAAAACTACTTTAGCGCTATCTACTATCGCGCTAGTTTCAAAGTTCGTATAGACAATATAATTTCACATATTTGTCATTACATTCATTAAAAGAATAAGTACATTTGTTTTAAATAATTTATAAAGATTATATAAATTTTTTGGGGAATTTATATTTTTAAATATTTTAATAAAAATTTTTATTTTACATTACTAATTATTTGACTAATTTAAAATAAATACTCTACAAATAAACACTGTGAAATTTTCATTTTGAAAATTATATGCAAGTTTTTCTTAAATTGCGATTTATGATTTTATGCTTTAGAATTTCCGGTGTAGATAAACTAGATCGAGATCTAATGCATACAAATTAGAAAGAATCGTATAGAAAACGGTGCGTTATGACACGCTCCAGGTAGTTAAGTTTCCGAAGCGTGTATTTAACTTTGATCATCGATTACTTATGAATTTCATAAGTATTATCTAATAACATTGGTAAGTTGTTTTAAAGTTTTTAATGATCCTTAACTTTGCTGTGTAATGGGTTTTAGTTAATTTTTTGTTTCCTAAATTCTTTTATAAATTATTGTATGTAACGAAAAGTTTAATTACTCATTATTTAACTAAAAAATAACGATCCTAAGCTGAAAATCATATTTTACTTTTTCCTTATCTAATAAGTAGAAATCATGCACTGAAGTTTTAAATGCTTTTATAAATGTTAACTTGATAAATTTACACTTTAATTACCAAATCATTATCATCTTGTATAAATACTTTTACTAAGTTCAATATTATCGACTAGTATTGCATTGACTAAAGTTTGTAAATTATCTTACACAAATAATTCGCATCAAAACTAACGTTTCTACTTTATACATAGAAATTAATCCTTATAAGAATCATTTCTTCACACGCCTACGGTTTACGTTCATGCAGTGCTTCTAGGCTAGGTATCAGAAATACGGTCAACTCTGAAACGGTGAAGGAATGCCAGGATCCCCCACTGTTCTCGCATACCCGTTCCACTCCTGCCCCTGCCCCCTCTGTAAATTGTATAGAGATGGAATCCCCACCTCATAGGCAGAAGCACCTGTTGCGCAGCTACCTGTTTTACTCGATCCATGGGTCCGTTCTCTCTTTTCTCTTTTTCTTTCTTCTTCTCTTTCTCTTTCTCTTTAGTATCGTGCATGGTGTCACGGTAGTAGGACGTTCTCTGATTGTAGTGCTGATTCTTCGGTAAAGGGCAACGACTCGTGAAGTGAAAATAATGTCTTCTTATGCACGTCGAACGGAGTCGCGGTGAACAGTGCGGAGTCTAGTCTATTCGAAGGTTTAGTACAGATATTCCTCGAAGAGGAAACGTAAGTACGCCACAGCAGCCAGGTTGGAAATGCATCGAAAGAGAGTTTAAGAAGGAGCAATGGAGGACGAGCCACGGGATACCTGTTTCGGGGCAGGAAGCGTGGCAGGGGCTGTGATCGGTACTTTCCTTACAACGATTCTCCTGCTGCTGGTTGCTGCGCTCCTTTACAGACAGTGGCGTAGACACAAGGGTAAGCACTGACTTTTTTGCCACTTTCGAAATCCCTTCAGTTGCCGGTGACAATACATTACAGAACTCACAATGACAGATCATTGTGGTTGTGCTTGCGGTTTTATGTATATTTACTCAAGCGCATTCTAGTTGAGCTCCAACCGCCGTAACGATATTTTCTACTACCACTAATTTCCTTTTCCAAAGAATGAATGGTATTTATCACATGAGTACTTGTCGGATTATTGCTTTACTCTCGCGGCACCAGGCATATGTAAATTCGATGGAATTTCTTGCACAATAAATCGGAATTTATTCCTACGCATTGCTTCTCCATAACTTCTTTGGAAGCGCATCAAATGCATAATACAAGAAACTCCGCCTAAGCATACGAAACAATAGATAATTACATACATTTTTCGATCGATCGATCATAAGATGAATAAAGCTTTCAAACCGATGAATGAAAGCAATACAACTTTGTGTAACAAATTACTGTGTTTAAATGTGACTGAGGATGCAAAAGAACGCTGAGATGAATTGTTAAGCAGATCTGTTAATCTTTAAAGAATTGTCATCGAGATTAATATATGTGATTAGGGATTACAAAAAACCTATGTCAATGTAAGAAAAGAAAGCGTGGATGTTATTGTCGTTTTGTGAATTTAATGAACGCGTGTTGCACATTACAAATCTTTTTGGTATTGCGTCGCAATTGATGCGTGTATCCACGCAAAAGGTAGACCTTGGAACGCCACTCGAGAGACACAATGGAACACGAAAGTCTCTCGATGCATGTTTGATACATTGGAATCTCTATCTGGAGGAATGATGTTTATGGAGTAGAACGGGAAATATTTCGAACGAAAAATGTATTTCGTGCTCCGAGTTATTTTTAGGATGATACCTAATTACCATTGCATTACTTCCATAAAACGCCAACACATGTGATACAGCTACTAGGCGTACACAGAGTTGATGCAGTCAGTCAACAATCGTTTTTGTCGAAAATTAAAGAAACCGATTTTACCGATTGACAGGTTTAAACGGTGGAATGTAACGAGTTAACTTTTTTACTTTTTTCTCTCCTGTTTTTTGCGAGTCTAGAAATGAATGGCCGCAGAAAATGCTTATATAATCATGGCTGTATCATTTAGCACAAATCTAAATTGCAGATGTCGAATGCAAATTTTTACGACGTACAAGAAAATAAATTTTCCGAATTGTACAGTTAAAAGCGTTTTCAGTGTTTTCTCCCAAAACACATACATGTATACTTTCTTAATACTGTAACATTATTTTTTCTACAATACGTTTCATGGTTCGTGAAAAAAGACTGGTAAAATGTGGAAACCTAATAAACGCCTAGCTGGTAAAAATAAACTAAAAGCGATAAATATTATCGTTGAATAGAACGAAAGGAAATGTTGGAAGTAACTACACCGCGTAATTATATCTATTAAAAACAATATTACTGGAAGTAATCAAGTTACATTACACCGGATAAATGGAACTTGAGACTGTAGCTATAACTAGAAATATTTGATACATCGAATATAAATAGCAATTACTGTAACAGAAAATATTGACCATTTATATTTGCTCGTTAGACAACTTTTGTTAAAAACCACGTGCCTTCTGAAATATCATTAAAATGTATTCACACCGTTCGTTAATTGATTCAAACAAATCATTATCTCATAAAGTTGAAAATAGATAACAAATGATGGACACAGCGATAAAGTAGTAACACTTCAAGCATTTAAGTGTTTCTAACTACTGGTAACTTCTTGAAACGTACCTGTTAAAATTATTATCGTACAAAAAGTGTATGCGGAATTTGTTTTAAAAATATTGCGATCCAAAAAAAAAAAACGGGTGATCGGAAAAAGATTAATAAATTATTAAGCGATGCCGAAATTCATTGACTCTGGGAAACGTATCGTATTAAATTCAAAATTAATTGTACTAAAATTATAGTACTCGATTTTTTTCGCGAACCGATGTACATATTCAGTTCGAAGTATTTTGAAATATAATTACCTTTAGGTTTACTCGCATGTGATACATTAATATTTTTTAATACATGTAATATTAAAATACAATTAGGTTCATAAAAAAATGCAATCTTAAACAGAAGTATTTTCGATACACGTAATAGAAATATTTTGAATTAACCAGAATGGAATGCACAGTTCTTGTTATGGTAGCAGATGTACGTGTATACAAGAATATTATGCTAAAGATACTAAATAAGTATAAATCCGTAGGATGATGTCACCGTTTGTAATATCGTAATTTACGTAATAAGGGAACTAATGCGTCTTAAATATCGTTTTTTCGTACTTTCTTGATACAAAAAAGTATACACGATAAATGGTAAAACGTGTTCTTATGCACGATATAATTTTAATCACACAACATATATCATACGTAACGTCATTTATATAGTTAATTAAAACCAGTTGTAAATCTGCTATTAATTACCGTAACGTGATAAAGGAATTCCAGAAAGTTGTTAACATTAGGCGTATCTACATCTCCGCTTTTCTCCGAACATCGTAAAACTTGACTTTCTTGACGCTTATTAAGATCTGCTTGCGTATAATAAATGAACGTAAATGAGCACAAGCAAACGGAATCAGATAGCTCGAACACTGGTTAGTATCGACGAGCGGCAGTTTCGAATAAATGTGTACAATTACTAAAACTGTATTCGCTATCGTTAAGTGATACATTTTCTTTTTTTTTTTTTTTTCTTTTTTAAGCGTCACATTTTCAACGTCGATCAATAACGTTAATCGTAATGCAAAGGTGACCGTGACGCGAACGAATAATATCGAATAAATGTTTTGTAGGTAAACATTTAGTACTGGTAACAGACCCAGAAATCGTCGAGGAAGCGTACGCCTTTGACAATCCTTGTTTCAAGGATGTCACATCGCCTGTCAATCGTGTTCGAGAGGGGACGGTATCTCTGACACCTGGAACAACACCAGGTAAAGATTCTGCACGATGGTCCACCTCTTGGACATCCTTGGGACTAGGTTCGACTAACCGTAACGACAAGCGAAAAACCCTCGACGACTCTTGCCTTGGAGTAAGTTTTGTTACCGTTTATTTATTCTTTGGTGTGCAATTGGTGGAAATTGCATTACATACCGATTAAATCACAATGCTATTGTAACACGCGAAAGGAATACACAAGTAGTAGGTGCATTTTTCTTTCGTCGAATACACAGGATGAATCCTTTAACTTAATCGCTTCGCATAATTTGTGAATTATTTGTTACAGGAGAAAATGTTTGAAATAAAAGTTGCACAGTATCAGGAGGGACATATGGTACCGTATTATTTTTAACACGCAATTTTCATTTGAAGCAGTTTCTTCTGTAACAAAAGCTATTCCCAAGTTATTCGAGGTGATCACGTTATAAGACTCGTCCTGTGTAAGCGGTACAAAATTGTGAAAGGACTTGCAGACTACAGTGATTATAAAGTATACGTTTGATTTCAATATTCCAAACATAGAAGGTATTGTGCATGGCCAAATTTGGTTGCATGTACAGTTAATCTAGCCATCTTTAATACGTGCCTTTATGTTTCTTGGCGAAGAGGAAGTCCACAGTGTATGAGTCGAATCACAAAGTTAATTTTTATAAGATTTATTAAACAACGCGACGGTTTTTTAATGCGATACATTGAAATGTTAACTTTAAAGTATTTTATTTGTTTGAAGAATATTGAGAAAAATAAAGAAAACAGTAAAATATTATTTTAATATGATATTTTATATGATAATGTAACAGTGTATTATAATTTATTAGAAGAAAAAGAGATGATGATTTTCAATTATATAATCAATGATTTCTTATACGCAGCCGAAAGCAACAAGGATCAGTGTAGTTAGCTTGAAAAGTCGAGATTTCACAGGACTGGGATTTAATATATGTGGTAATATGAGAGAGGGAATCTTTGTAAAAGACCTCCTACACCGTGGCCCTGCATCGGAATCCGGTCGAATACATCCAGGTCAGTAATTATTTCTACATCTGAGGATTATCTTAAAACAACTGTGTTTCGCTTAGAAACATGTCAACTTTTAAAAATAATATTGTAGAAGTATAGGATAAACACTGCTTTAAAGTAGACCACAATTATTACACATTAACAATTTCCATCTTTTAAATATTTTCTTTATATCACGTAACTAATATAATATTAATATATGTACATAGCTAGTATTAAATTTCAAACTTTCGTGATAATCAGCAACATTATATAATTTATATTTCTTTCGTGAATACTGTTGGAGCTCCTAACAAATTAGAAATGAGTAGATGCATGTATTACACACGATATAGAATTTTTAATGCTTCAATGAAAAGTTGTAACAAGTACACAAAATCCGAAGGAAATAGTAACAACTTCACTTTTAATGTGATAACAGCAAAAACAAATAAATTTTATATTAATACAAATTTGATTCATTAAATCAATATTTCATTTGTCAAATAAATTCAATCACACGCCAACCACACCTCAAGATACCCACACCTTATGTATAAATTCTGTTCACTATCTAAATAAAGCTTATTAAAATAAGAATAAATAATTTAATTTGTATTTTTTTGCAATTATTACATTTATAGGTGATCGTATAGCCAGTGTAAAAATCAGTTTCCGAAATATGGTGTACGAGGATGCCCTAACTATTTTAAGCTACGCTTCTCCATACGACGTGAAACTTGAAGTGGAAAGTGGTGGAACAGGATCAAAACCGACAACCCTTTTAAAAAAGAGCGTTGGCCCCAGCGCAACCAAAATTTGCCATCCATTGTACAGGAGTCAATCGATCCCAGAGTTGTCGCAGTCGAAGAGCGTCGCCAAGAGGCTCTTCATAGTCGACCCAAACGAATCGATTAATTCTAATTACTCGACGATGAATTCGACTTTGAAATCTTCGAAGTCCACGCCGAGCAGTCAGACGTTCGAGAAATGCCACGACGAATCCAAGAGCAATCACCATAAATTTGGTATCAAGGTTTTACCCGCCCTCGATGGAACGGTTCATCGTATTGAAAATCAAAATGAGCACAACACAAACCTCGAGAGAAGACACTCGAAGAAGCTGGATACAGAGAAACATTTGTTAAACATGAATAAAGCTTCTGCGTTTAACGATAAGAAAGAAGAAGCCCAGCGTCAACAGACTTCGCAAGTGTTACACGTTTCTAAAGAAAAAAATGACACGTTTGAAACGCGTGACGTCGATATAGTGGACAGAAGCGAGAAAGTCAATGATACGTCGATTCAGGTACCATCAGAGGTACCGACGGAAGTGCATAACGCGGCTATGGCCGCCCGTAGAAATCGAAAAAATAGCACTGAACTGTTAAACATCCAGAAGAATATCGAGTCCATAGAAATGGAAGATTCGAAGAATCAACAGAAGAATAAAAGGAAAGCTCCACCGCCCCCGACGAGTAATAATTATGAGGTCGAGCATGCTTCGGCTGCGAAGAAAGACTCATTGTTTGTAAAAGGATATGATCCGAAAAAGGAGGACGAAATCAATAGTATTACCGATTACACAGAATCGTTATCCGAGTACATCAAGAAAGTACGCGAGAATCCAGGAAAGGTGGAGGCACACGTAGAGCAAAAAGTAGAGACCTCGACGATTGATGGAAAACATTCGGAATCCGACACAGACAGCGAAATACAGAACAGTTTTACAACTATCGAATTGAATTCGGCCGATATCACGATCCATCGGACACCTGTACCAGAGACGAATGACGATGAGGATGAGGAGGATGATGTTTACAGGAAAGCAGCGAGCTTGGGTGATTTATCGAAGTACGAATGTAGAACGTCGGCAACTCTCGAAAGAGCGCAAAGTCTAGATATGACCGATACCGGAACGAAGAAACGTAAAGCACCTCTTCCGCCGGAGGATATCAATGAATCCACCGAGGACTTAACCAAACTTGATCAAATAGACACGTTCGACAGACGATTGTTGAAGAAGTCAAACGAATGGGGTAATTTAGAGGACGTCGTGTGGCGTAAGAAGCAGGATTCGGACGATAAGCCGAAAAAATCAAAAGTTAGGAAAAGAAGCAACGGTTCGCTCGAACGTTCTAAGTCCGCTATAGAAATTAAGTTGAAAGGTGAAAACGTTGAATCCAGAGAGGAGAATCCTACAGATGACGAGACTAGCATCGAGCTTTACAACCTACCCTTGAGCAAGAGACTTACGGAAGAATTTATTCGAACGGAAAGAATGTTTAATCCGGACGAAGATAATTCTTTGGTCAGAATCGTTAACGATGGCGTGGTAGTTAAAAGCCCAACCCTGGAGGAAATAGAGTTGCAGTTCAGAAAAGAAGCCCCATTACCCGATGACCTGAATAACGATAGCGTAAACGTGGACGAGCAATCTTCGAGGAACGATAAAAAAGTAATGAACAAAGATTTTGGGAAAGCTTTGAAACATTTCGAGGCGTATTCACAGAAATTACCGACCCTCGCGGACTCTTCTAAACACGACTTCTTTCATTTCAAAAACTGGAAAGAAGATAATTCACTGACCACGAACGAGATGATTTCGTATGCCGACAAAAAACCTGTTGAAGAGGAAACAATGACGAAGATCAATATTAAACGGGGATGCCATGCGTGCGATGAAAACTGCAATCGGCACGAGAATTGCAAAAAGAAATCCTTCTCCGCGAAACGATCATCTACCCCGATACCGTTGCAAGATTATTCTTCTAATCCAACAGGAGGCGATGGTTCCGACTCGATACCGGTTAACGACGAAGAAGAATCGAGCACGATGTTCCATACGTATAGATCGATGGTTAAAGACGGGGAAGGTGATTCTGAAAGATCATCGGTAAATTCTAAGTCATCCCCAAGACAAGTAATGGAAGTTCCCCTTAATCAAAGAATCAGTCGAGAAAACGACGAGGACGAAGACGAGTATGAATTCGGTTCTAGTGTGACTATAAACAATAAAAGTCTGTTCGATCGCGAAGATCGTCGTAACATAAACAATATCAGTGTTTCAAGTGGTGAAAACAGTGAGGACAGCGGATTGGTTGGCGAGTCGATGGATTACAACCCACAGGACTTTGATAATCGACCGGCGCCCCCGAGCACGGTAATGCCACAAAAAATGACTTATATTACGGAAATCAAACTTTCTCCCAATCGAGGGAAGTTTCAAGAAGACGATGACGAGAGCAGCGAAACGATATCCACGATGGAAAATGTGGGCAAGAAATCGGTGCAAAACGAAATTAAAGCAACGTCGAATGGTAAAGCTGCATCCAATAAAAAGCCCCCTGTTCCTCCTAGAAGAGCAGATATGGCGAAGCCTAATAAAAAGGGAAACACCGAAAAGCAAATTATTTATGTATCCGAATATAAATCTAACGAGTCAAAAGAATCGGATGGTTCAGACGTGAGCCAACCAATCAAGCAATCGGACAGCTGGTCCACGGAAACATGATCGATGACTACCTTTAAAAGACCAAACATAAAATCAATAAGAAAAACAAACTACCAGTGAACTACAAGCAATTGATAATGTTCTCGAATCTGTAGTGTGTAATTTTTAATCGTACCTTTTACATGTATATTGAGTGTTATAAACTGAAGAAGCGATTCCAGTTATTGTTAACTTGGTAATATTTTTCTACTAAACGTTTGAAGGTCCAAACACTTTTTCTAATTTAAAGGTAAGACAGATATTGCAATCAACGATGAAAATTTCACTATTCGTATACCTAAAGAATAATTAGAACATACTGTACTTAACTTCTTCATATGAACGAATCAAACGTAGATCGTTACACGTATATTGTATACGTATTGTGCTCATTCTAAATAGATCTGTTCTTGAACTAGTCGAAAAGAAATTTTATCTAATATCTTCTTCGATTCTTGAAAAAGACTGGCTCTTGTTTAAAACCGTACTTTTTTGATTTTGATAAAAGAGTTTGTTATAAGTAAATTGTATTTATTTTGTAATGCATTTCTTGTTTAACAACTTTATTACAATTATTGTAAAAGTGTATTATACATAAATTGCATTTGTATAAGGTAGTACAGTATTAAAAAATATTGCACGTATCAAAAGTTCTACACACTCCGCGTATATATATATTTTTAATATAATAATTCCAGTTCTTTCAAATATGTAATGATTTTCTTAATTGGTAATATGACTGAATTTAATACATACGAGTATTAAGGATTACAGCATGTTTGCAAAGTGTCTTAAAATATTTTATAATTCAATTAATCATAGATAATTGAATTCAACGTCTATTAATTGTTAATATTTTTATATAATACATAACAAATTACCATAAAACATATAATACTAGTACGCCTTAAAAAAAGTGAATAGCATTTTCACTTAATTTCAATTATGTACAACGAAATCAGTACATCTTCAAAATTTGAATGAACCATGGTTAAAAGTAATATCACGGAAAATATCAGTTTGATGCAAAAAGTATATGTAGATATTTATATACAAATTTTACCACGTTTAACCACTGATATGATAAATATCTAAAGGTTCTATTTTACACTATTCAATCCGTCCATTGTATTTTTTTTAATTGTTAGGAACTTTTTAAAAATAGTAAAACTCTAACATGTTAAATTATATATATGTGTATAGGATAATTTCAAAATGGGTTATCGAATTTTTATGGACTATGGTATTTAATAAATATAATTGGTACTATTATTTTATTTTTAAACATTTTACACTTAATAAGTTTGTATTTCTTATACATTTGATATAACAAAATAGTGAAATAAGTGAGAAGAATTTGCCATAAATATTATTACATAATAATATTAACTCTCAGTGTTCACATTTAATTTTTATATTTTTTTAATGTATCTGCACGTCAGTCCCACAAAAAATTTCTGTAGAAAATATTATTATTAATTCGAAATATTATTAAAAAGAAAGAAATAAGATATTATGTCGTACAGCTATTTTTATCTTAATTTTAAGTAAATTCTATCCATTTACATCAATTTAATAAAAATCAATATATAACTGTACTTTCGAAATTATAACAAAAATTGTTTTACGCTAAAAATAATTTAATACATTTATAGAATTTTAATTAATGAATGGGTGCTTCTTCTAGTCTTTTTATTCGGTAACCTGTTTTAGAATCACCCTGTGTGCATTTCATTTATTCATTAAGGCTGTGTGCACACATAAATATGTAAATTCGAAAAATAATTTCTTATATAAGAAATTAAATAAATAGATACATTGTTCAATATTGCGATAAAAATACCTTAATTCTTAAGTGACATAATGATATATGTATGTATCTTGATATTCCTTATATTGTTATTGGTAGTGATTACTAAATTTGACGTTCTTAAATAATCATGTAAATACAAGATTATATTTGTTAAAATAATTTGTTTAATCCTTAATTTTTTTTAAACTAAAGTGCAATTTCATTCCTTAAATAATATAATGTGCGTTTTTATTTAAAAATATGTAGAATTAGAAGTGTTTTTTGTTGTAAATACAGGCCAGTTGCGAATATTTTTAATTATACATGATTTAATTTCAAACAGATGATCAAAAATAAGAAGTCTACTGATTAAATTTTTTTTAAATTTCTTAACATTATTACAATTTACATAACATTTTATAACTTTTGTAAATGTTAATTCTTTAAGGAAGGAGATAACTATATACATAAAATATAATAGTACAATGTATGTATATTAAATCTGCTTGAGCTACGTCTCGAATGATCTTTTTTTAGTGTTAATTTGTTTAACAAGGTAGAACAGCTCAACTCGATATTAAAAATAAAAGTTAAGTTTTATGGCAAAATCCTTGGTATTGTTTACTAAATGTTTAAACACTAATAATGTTGAAGGATATTTTGTACTAATTTATACTTCAAATGCAATACTGTTAAAACGTCTGCATTTTCTTGTACATCGTTATTTTATGAAACTTATAACCATGGACTGCAGAATACTGTAATAAACTTTAAACAATTAATGCTAAGAATTAAAAAGAATAAATAAGTATTTACTAACAAAATGAATATAATAATTTAGGAAATACATAATACGCATATATCGATAAAAATCGGTTTTATATTAAGATACATATTTTTATAAAAATATGAAATTTTTTGAATTATATGATGTATGTAAAATGTTGTAAATATAATATGTTATTAATACTTACAATTTGAACTATTTTAGTCCCATAATTATGTAATTAAGAATAACAGCTTTCTTTAATGTTCTACAAGATTAAAAAGAATTATAATGTCATAGTATATTTTTATAAAATAAATCATACTGGGTACATTCCATTCTGAATTGATTGAAATGAATTCAAGCACTAACTCCATTAATATTATGACACATTCTAAGAAAACAAATAGATTACATTTTATCTGATAGAAATAAGCTTATTGCATAGCATTAAATAATGTACAAAGAAAAATGTAAAGTTAAATAACTTCATGTAAACAGAAGAAAAATATATATTTATACATTTATAAAAGAGTTGTGTGTAAAAGTAGTTATCTAGCTAACTACAATCAATAATTTGCTATTAATTTACTATATTAAATATCTCAAATACAGTTGAAACTTTCAATATCAAAATAATATTTATTAGTATTAGATTATTTACATATTAACTTTGAATAACATTAAGTGTATTGCTTCAAACAACAAAAACGGTCAATGTATACAAAATTCATAAATTTATATTTAAAAGAATATTACAATTTTGTTTTGTAAAATAGGTAACAACTATATCTTTAAATATAGAATTATAAAGTGGTATATTATTTTACATCAAAAGTAATTCAATATGTAAAAAATAACTTATTCTTGTAACCTTTACTTTCTGCCTCTTTTAACATTATTTGTAAATAAGTAGTGAACTCAAATATATTACATTATTTACTTTGAAGATATTAACATAATTTATATATTCTGATTATTTAGTTTCCTTATCCAATGATTACATATATGATTGTTTACCATTTTCCTATTCTTACTGTACTGCTTGTAATAAAAAAGTGATATAGAAAAGAGATTAAATCAGTCATTTATACAAACTTAGTTCAATGTCTTTAAAGTTATTTCTAAATTATTTCTTTCATATTAAGTTATATGTTGTATAATTATAGTAACTTAATTTTATGAAGAAGAACTAAATTACTTTACTAAGATTATATAAAAAAACAGATTTAATAAAGTGTTACTCACACTAACATAGTATGTCTGTTCCAGTCAAATTAGATTTTGATACTAATTTAATAATTACAATAAGATTCACAAACCTTTATTATATTTTAAGTAGCAGACTGTTTATAATTTTTTGTACTCATTAATTTTTTACCACACATTGCACATATAGCTTTTTTATATGCACATGATTGGCAATAATGTGATCCAACTTGATGTACTTTCTGTCTGCATATTCTGCAAGTTTCAAAGGTAGCGGTATATGGATTAAATCTTGCTTTTCCTGCAGAAAGAGCTTTATTTTCTCCCACTTTACGTCCTCCACTTTCTACTGTATTTCTTGCACCACTTTTCCAAGGATCTGGGGTTATAACTCTTCCTAGCTTCTTTTCACACTTTTCACAAACCATTTTGAATCACTTTTGATGTTTTATTTCTAAAACAATATATTATAAAAGAATTATATTGTATGTAATTTGTAAATATTAAGTCCATGCAAATATTTCCATTACTTATAAAGTTAATAAATTTAATAAAGTTTTACAAAAATTATAGAATATTTCATAAGCATCAATAGTTAGTATTTTCAAACTAATACTGTGACTTCTATTTACCTTCAAAATCTGTTTACACTGATAATAAAATATTATTATACATTAATACATTATTTATTTTAGTTTTTCATCACAAACAACTACTGATAAACAGGGTACTGGTTGTACGAAATAAATGACAATAAAAATACCTAACCTAAGCACTATAATTGCATCACAATCAACAGATAAAAATACATATATGTAAGTACTTTTAATGATACGTCACTAACAGATGGCGCTTTTCCGATTTACTTAATATCAATAAAATACGTATATTAATGAATATGTTAATGTATTTGTAATATGTTAACGTAATGTATTAACCGCTATTATTTAAACATTATTTCTTCATTGTTAAGTTGTTCAGAAATGAATATTTACTTAATTCAGTTTATCTAAATATTTTCTATAAATAGAGTATTTAAATAACAAAAGCATGTATTTTACTAAAATCAGTTGGTATGACTATGATTTTGATTTTACTATTTTCTGTATATTGAATTTTTTCAATTTAACTGTTTAAAGTTACTTTTAAATAATGTTATGTAAAGTTTAAGGAAAGTTTGATATATGTTCTATATATTATTTAATCATATTTTTTCTTAAACAAAGGAAAAGTTAATTATGTACATTTTATTCATTTGAACATAAGTTAAACCAAATTTGCTTTATAAAATTATATACTGTATAAATTCTATATATTAACAAATAGAAAAGTACATTATAGACATAAATTTTAAGATAAGAATTATTATATTATTATACTACTAATATAAATTACAAGCAATCGGAGATAAATAATTCTATTTCATGTTATTTTATGTTGTTTCTTTTATGTGATTGTATTCTTGATTATACCTTTGGTTCGTTAAATGTTTAACAAAGATATTGGCTGAAAGAATCATAGCTTCCTGTTATAGAGAATTTTGCGCATTTAGAACTGGCGCTGACTTTCGGCAGTTTGATTAGAATCACACGATGAACCCTCTAGTTTAAAGTGGTGTGTAACATTAGTGGGGGTAAGAGGGTTGAAGGAAAGTTCGACGCTAGGGGTGGCGTACAAGCGTAAGCGCCATCTATTCGACCAGTGCCTGACTATCCTCAGAAGACCTGTGTACTCGCGATCATATTACCAGATTATTGCGATATTTCGTGTGATAATTTAAATCAGTGTATCGTGTCATAACAAAGTGAGAAGTGTATACTTTAGGGCAGATACAACAAGGTAATTAGAAACAAGAACAAAAATCTTTTTTCTGAAAGACATACTTTGTACGGGTGGCTACCATCCTCGATGCCAGACACGCGTTAACATGTTGGATCGATTCCTCTTTCTCGCAAGTCGTATTACGATGGAAGACTCCAATAGAAGACTTGATTACAGCTTTTTAGTCTTCTTTTATATTTAAATTATGTTTTTTGATTCGTTTGTCTTGATTTCATTGAATTTGTTAAAAAATGAATAACTCGATATTCGAAGAGACAAGTCACCCTGAAAAGACGCCTATAGCCAAAATCTTTTTTTCATTTTTTCGTCAAAGTTATATTAAATGTATAAAAATTCATAAAAATTTTATCAATTCGTTCTAAAGGTAAGGTGATTAGATTTTGCATCCCTTTTCTTCCAAAACAAATGCAAATAAGATTGTGCGACCGATTTTTTCGAACGATTTTTGTAATAGATTATAAAGAATAAATTAAGTTTTAATTCCTAAAATGTGATTTAACACATATTCCTTACTTAAACATCAAACGATGAGACCTGGAATATTCAGGACGCTCTCATTTTTAAACAGATGTATCTAAGTAGAAATAACGCTGTGTATCGCTTTAATTGAAAATTTTTATAGGAATAATCGCCATAAAATAAATATTTCTTTGCTATAACTACATAAACGTTACTGAAGAACTTCAAAAATATTTTTCTCGTAGTATTCATTTTGAAATCCAGATTTAAAAAATAAAACATTAAAAATTAAAACCAAAAGCAAGCAAGAATAGTTTCCGATTAGTAGTCTTTTATTTTTAAAAAATAAATATAATTTCAGGTTAGATGTTGTTTTATTTTAATACAAACATTGTTAAGATTATTTTTAGAACACATAAATAAATAGTAGGTACTGCAAAGAATTTGCATTTCATTACAAAAACAATAATATAAATTGTTAATTGTTATAGAAAATTATGGTATTTAATTTAATTAAAATTTTTTATTGAAAAAAAGTTTAAATTATTTTAACATGTAAAACAAGTAATTATTTTACTTAACTACACGACATGTATAATTATTTGTTATGAACATATTTCATTAGCTTTTTTTATTTCATGTATAAAATTATTACATTTTATGTTTCAAGTTTCAAATATAAACGATTATATTAGTACTACATATTTATGTCAATAATATCTATTATAATGGCATTCATTTATAGAAACATTTAATATTACAAAAAATATGAGTTCCAATGATTTTTTATTTTACGTTTTTAGATAGTTTATTTAATATCTGGAGTACGAAATTAAAATTACGAATCCTTGAAAAAAGTGAAAGGGCAGTTCACAAGGGTAATTTATTAATAGATAACTGATAAAACAAATTCACATATTAAATAAATTTAAGATAGAATAATCCTTAAATGTTATGTGCAATATAAAATATTTTATTATTCACAGTAACCTTTTAATTTCTGTTCTTCAAATCCATTTATTACAAACTTTGTTGAAGAAACAGACATATTAATACTAAGACGTTATATTACAATATATACTGTAACAGTAATTTTAAAAAACAGATATTAAAAATAATTCACAAAGTATTATACTGATATATATATTTTTAATATATGTATATTGTCTTAAAAATATGACATTGACTAAATCATGTGCTATCACATGAAGTATTGCTATAAAAGCATGTTATACAATAAAAATATGATAGTTTCGTCGTTTTATTAATTTCTTGTCTTGATTTTTATACAGATTCTGTTATACTATTAAAATTAATTTATAGGTAATATTTATTTAACGTTACGTATGGTTGAGCATGCTACTTTGATAAGTAAACTGCAATATTACTGCTAAGGATTCCGAATTATGTACATTTTCTAATTCTATTTAGGTAAAAATTAAACGTATGTACATCGTGTATTTATCATTTTATCACCTTATTATTTAATGAAACAGTAGTTTAAGGTAGTATTATTCAACAAATTATTTAAGATTTTTGTTCTATAAAAACTAATGTATGTACAAATTAAAAATTTTTATATGTAGTCGAAAGTATGCAACATCATTTTTTCTTTAGACAGAAAAACTGAACATCATATAAGACAGAGAAACGCATATCCATGGCAACCTACGCCGTAAGCTTAAAGTTATCAGTAGTAGGGGAACTTGATATACTAGATCATATGTAGACAATGCTATATTATGTAGGCTCCGAAACTTATATTAGAGTTGTATTGTTTTCTTTTTCCTCATATTTTTTTTTTTTAATTATTATATTTTCTATTCCGTAGTGCACTATTTGTTAGTAATTGCCATCATTCATTTATTTATTATAAATTTATGTTTTCCAAAAATGTAAACGAATATTTAAAGATAACTTTGAGTAACATTAAAAAAGATTAATTTAAATATATTGGCAATTTTGTTCATTGATTTCTGAACTGTATGAATATATTTGTATATTTATGAATATAATTTTTCATACTGCTTAGTACTGACATAGTGTTTAAAATGAACAATTGATAAATTTTAATAGAAACTTTATAAATATCACTTTCAGAGATCTTCGTAAAACGTTTTATTTATTTCTTTTTTTTTATCCAAACATGTAAACTTCTATTATCTGTACAATAACAAATATTTTATTCACAAATATGTAGTTATTTTTATCATGTTCGAAGTTGCTATTTTTAAAAGAAATATCAAGACGTAATAACTATTCCAAAAAGGTACCATTTATGCAATTTATCTCAGCGCTTATACATTGTGATACAAGTGCAAAAAAGCATGAGGGTGAAAGGGATAGGAGATGGATATATTGTGAATCATAATGATGACAAATATGTACATGTCTCGAATTAATCATAAAGGGTAGCAAAGTTAATACAGTAGCAAGCTGTGTAACACTGAGGTAGACTTAAAATGTGTCGATTGTATCTACTGGTGCCAGTGACCTCCTATTGATTCCATGCTCAACGAAGCACAGGCCAAACCCTCGTTCTCTCTCGCGCGCTGTACACACTTTCTCGTCTTTCATCTTAGTTTCTTTATGATTCTTCGGCTAGTGTCATTATGTTTTCCTTAAATCCGCAACATTCTTGTACTTTCACCTTTGTTTCATTTTATTCATCTGTTTTAACCGGCCTCGTCTTATTGCACACTGCCTTTTAGTCTCTGACTTTCCGCTCTTCTTTTCTCACCTTTCTCCACCGATTTCCATGTCTTATTTTACTACCCCTAGTTTCTCACCCCATCTTATTCCATTTGTTTCGTTTTGTATTCTCTTATCTTCTTGTCTATCTTTCTCGTTACCGATTTTACATTTCAAGAATTTCCACTGAAAAAATTGTACAAAAAAGAGTAACATGTAATTACTGCAGAATTATACCCTCTGACTGATGATAATTATGCAAAATATATCGCATGCTACAGATACATTTTCAATACAATCAACCTTGTAAAATAACTTCGTTTGTATGATGTAAAATATACAAATGATTGAAACGTCTGTGATAGTAAAGAACAATAAAACTAGCACTTGCACACGATAAAAATACGATAAATGTGACAGTTCGATAACGATTGCATTTAATGAAATTTTAAGCAACGAGTAGTGCAATTTACGTGATCATTGAAACGAATATTGTTTCAATAGAAATAATGCTTTGATGTGCGTCTTACAATGTTTTTAATAGAAAAAAATATAACCCTTTTTTATATTAAAGACTGAAGTTAAGTAGGCAACGTTATGTATTAAAAGTACCACGTGCAATGCATATATTTAACTATCAACAACTTAATCAATAACTCAGTTACCAGTTTATGTTTAGTTCAGGACTGTCTAACTTTATAAGTATTTATTTTATCATAACAAGAACATCATGGTAAATATGTGCACCTGATTTTTCACGATCTCTTTTCTATTGTTAGCTTAACAATCTATATGAAATATGTTTATTCTATTGATCAAAATCAAATTTAATTTAATAAAATAACAATGTTGTGTAATTATCATTCACATTCGATTGCTATTTCGTTTTATCTTCTTAAAATATACCACTATTTTTCTTAAAACTAAACATTATAATTTTTCAGTTTTTCTGAAAATTTTGTTTTTCGTGTATTTATTCTTCTAGTTTTTTACTTTATGAAAGAAAATTCAACATTATCGAATTGAAAAATTATACAAATTTTGTATAAGAATCTAAGAATCCAATATTCAATAAATTCGAACTACTTTGTAAGCATACGCGCGCACTAGTGTAAGAGTTTAATAATTAACGCCTATCTCGCATGATTCTGTGATGTTTTAGAATGGACAGGATATTAAGAGAAATGAACGTGGAGTGGCGATGACAAGCCTGATCTTGGAAAACACAGACTTGAACCGACTTTTCCCGAAATGTCGGCCTAGGGGTGGCCCACCCCCGAGTCCGGGGGCCTCCACGCAGATCAGTCAGCCGCATGAGAGCCTCTGCCAGGAGGCCGTCTCTGTTACCACCAGCCTCACGAGTACACTCGCGACCACGTTCGCAAACACTCTCACGACTACCCTTGCAATCACCTCCAAGAATACACATTCAACGCACTCACACGTGCTACCGGAAGACATGATCGACCTCGAGCGTGATATCTCCGATAGGTAAATATGTAGCGATTTATCAATTATTAATCTTCGTCAAATTCTACACCGAAATTATTCGATACAATAAAACTTAATATTGTAAGATTTCAATTATTACTATTGCAAATCATTATTGAAACCTTGAAACTACTTTAAAAATGTCAATAAATAAAAAAACGCTATATGGATATAAATATATAAAAAATTTACGTGATTTGTATATTTTTGTAATTTTACATTTTATTTTACTAAATTTCATTTATATAATTGCTTAAGATATTCATGAAAAAATTATTTTTTATCATTTTTGCGATTCATGAATTTTTGTATCTTTTTTTTTAATAGAAGTGGATAAGAAATGTAAATAATAAAGTTCAAAAGAATTATATAGTTTGATATAACATATATAATTTCTTTGGTAAGATCAAAAATAATATTAAGAAATTTAATGAAAACTATTTACTGGATTTTTAACCCAAATATATAATCATAACTCGTTAGATTATAGAGATTTTAAATTTATGTAATAAGCACATCTAATAGATAAAGCTAATTCTTATACTTTTTAAAGTTTTCATTAATTACATATAAACACAAATAATAATTACAGAAATTTTTTATTTTTCAGGACCACAAGCATGGTGTCTGGTTTCACAGGTGAGGGTCAACTATCTGTTGGTGTCAGTGGTGGCACTGGCAGTGTTAGTGGTCCACTTGGAACATTTAGTTCACTTGGTACCCTTAACACTAAACCACTTTCTTCAAGCTCCTCATCTGCCTCTGGGCGTAGTGAGGATGCACAACAATATGGTAGCCTTCCAGGTAGTGATCACCAAAGTCATTCACAACAGGATGATAGTGGGCCTGAGGAAAGTCCTGTATACATTTTAACTTCTGCCAAGGGTGATCGCAGTTATAAATTAAGGGATTCCAGGTAACTTAGTTCATTTGATTTCTATATAAATAATCCTATATCTTAATCACACTTGCAAAATATAAATTTAATGATAAAAATTAACAAACATTCAAATTATAAATCATGATTACTAATTATGTATAAATAAAAATAAAGTTCATGATGTATATTTACACATATACAACATTTAAAAAAATTACAAATAAATTTCCATTAATAATAATTTGGTATATAAAAATTTGCAGTATATGTATTTAAAATCTTTAAATAGATTTAAAAGTAAATAAATATATAGTAAATATAATTGTAATTTTTAAGTAATATAATTTTGTAGTATTTCATTTTGTTTTTTTAATTAATTAAATTAGATATTAAACATATAATAAACTAAATTACTTTTAATATTACATACTTCATTATGAATATTTCTCCAGTATTTTTTTTTAAGATTTTAATAAGAAACAAAATAACAGATGATTTATAACTATTTCTTAGTTCTTTAATGATCAAATTCATTATTTATAAAACGCTTAATTAATTAAAGAGTCAAATATTTAGGAATCTTTTGCTCAAGTTTTAAAACAGTCGATATACTTGTCAATGATACAATCGAAGTGTAGTCGATAAACATTATATGGCAATTGTTGTTAGGTTAGACTGCATCACTTTCTTGTTCTTGCGCTTAATTTGTGGGATTAATGAAAAAATATGTTCTAAAGCTGTCTATTATATTAAAAATAAACTTTTAAATATGCAAATGTATTAATGACATGTAAGTAATGGCTACATAATAAGTGGAATATCACAATAAAGCTTCCTATAGCTATGTTTACATTGTTTTACAGATGTACTATCAATATATACTGTTTAGTGATGATTTTAACCAAGATAAATATTACAAAGTACTTTCAAAAGTGCTATTGCTTGAGTACAATGAAAACTTATATGTGAAACAAAATTTATTATTTGTATGTATTTATTATTATTTTATCTTTTTAAATATAAGAAATTTGAAATTATTTATGTATATAAACAAGTACTTACCAAAAACTATTAAAGTGGTAGATGTTAGAATATTTTTGAATATTTCTCCATAGTTTTTTATAGTTGCTACATAATTTGAAAGAATAATTATTATGATTTAATTACAATTTAATAAAATAGAGTATATTATTTTATATTCAAATTTCTATTACATTTCATGTTAATATTAGTATAATATTTTATAAATTAATATTTATAACTAATCTTTTATTCAGGGAAGAAGGAAGACTAATACATATATTCTATGTTAATTTCATATTCTTTTATTTAATGTTTTCATATTTTATGTTTAATGTAATTTGAGTTTTATTTAATATGTACCAAAGATATGTATAAACAGTTAATATAATTTATTGTGTGAAATTGAAATATAATAAACAAGTTTAAAGTACCATTATTAGTAATTTATTTTCTTTCAATACTTTTATCAATGAATTTTAAATTTGCATCAGTGATTCATTCTTATTTATCTAAAAGAAATTTATTTTTTGCTTAAGAAAAAGTATGGTTCATAAATAATGTTTTACAAATTATCATCATCGCTATAATAAATATAACTTAATAAATTATACAAAATTAATACTTATTTAAATTATTTTTTAGAATTATAGAAATTGCTGGTGGAAGAGAAGTTTTTTCTCAAAGTCGAGGCAAAGTAGCAGCTAGGAAATCACGCTTTCTTGCAGCATCAAATTCTATAAATAATGAAGATATTCAAACAGATAATAAGCTATCAGTTAAAAGGAATAATAAATCACCAAATACTCAAACTATATGGGAATTAAGAAACCGGTAATTAAAGAATGTTTTATTAATAGATTATATTTGTTACTACATTAATGAATTTAAACAAATAGAAATTTTATTGAATGCAAGTATTGTGCCTTTTATAAAAATTATATATGAATGATTTTTTAGATGCGGCGACACAAGAAAGCAACGTTCTAATAGAGAAGTTACAGAAACTGTATTTTCTTCAGAAATACATTCGGTGCGACATAATCCAACAAAATCCATTCTTGATTATGATTCTCCTAAGAGCAATCATAGCAACCGTATTATTAATTATGACACAATTTTGAATAGCAATAATGTAGAATATAGTGTATCAAAAAATACTATGGATCTTGATTATGGATTGCCAAAAAGCTGCATAGATTATCAATCAAATCACACAACACCAGCAAGAAGCATGGCTATTGTTAGTGATGGTGAAGTAGTTGTCTTTGATGACATTGATGACAATTGGCAAAATTTGCGACTAGATTTAACTTCTAATAATACCAATCAAGTTACATCAGCCAATTTAAATCTTGAAACTGAAGAGTCTCAAAGAGGTCGCATTCCTCCAGAACCTTTGAGTTCTAGTATTGGAAGTACTCCGAGCCCAACAACGGCATATCATCGTAATACTTCAGAATTTTTTAAGGTGTTTTTCCTTTTTGTAATTTAGTGTCATATTTGTTTTTATATAATCCAATAAATAATTCAATCTTATTGTATTCGAAAAAATACAGTATGGTTTAATAAATTTTAAGTACTAAAAATAATTAAGTAATTTAGAAATAAAATGTTATTGGTATTTGAAAAAAAAAATTTCATTTTAGATGAAGATGTATGTATTAAACGGAATATATTTTTAGGTGGTCACTCCAGCAAGCGATTGTGAAGTAGACTCGCCATCTTCAGAACGTAATCATAAAGTAACTAGAGTGATTGGTGAATTACCAATAGCACAATATTCTGAAAGCCCAAGACGATATGGAGTTCGCGATACTCAGCTTCCGTGTCTTTTGTCATCACCATCTGTGTACATGACACCAAGACCTGGTTTTCCACAAAGAGTATTACCAACAACACCAAGTCATAATGAGGTATGTGCAAAGTAAAAGGGTGTAGATTAAATTGTTTTTATTATTATTATATTGAATGTTTCATACAGACTTAGATAAGTTTTATCGAAATTGAACGAAATTGAATTTTAAAAGACGGAAATTAAAAAGAATATATTAATATTGTTAAAATATGAAAATAAAAATTGCAAAATATTGTTGTTTATTTTATTGTTAAATGTTTACTTTTAGAAGGAGGATACTTCTGCAGAAATCATCGTAGAAAAGGCTGTGGTAGAAACAAATATAAATTATTCTGATGATCAAGCTGTAAATGCCTCTCCTCCATCTCCAAAAATTGAAGATGAAGAAGAAGACTCCTTAAAACCATCAACTGTACCTACTGATAATATAAGTAATCTGGTATCATCTGGCGGTAGTACGTTCGATTATTTATATGAATTCTCTGAAACTCGAAAAGTACTTGAAGAATTCTTTAAGTGTCCTCCACCAACGAAAGAGAGAGAAAATAGCAGTGAATCTTTTCCCTTTCAGGTACAAACACTTTGCTTGTTTTATTTCTATTACAATGAAAATGAAAATAAAATTTTAAGTAGCTCTTTTAATATCACATACAAATAAATTAATTTTGTAATATTCAAGGACCTTGATTATGAATTACGAAGACAAGGGGGAAGTGCGTATGTTGGTCAACGATTAGCGAGTGGTCCACCAACAACAGAAGAAGTTCTAGTTCACGAATCTCCAAAGAAGCAAAGAACAGATTTTCCACAAAATGTAAGTGTATTCATGTAGAGATAATTTATAAACATATAAGCGATAATAAAACTTATAATAATTTATTATTTTTCTCTTTTTAGAGTGGTGAACATGAAAATAATTTCTTAGATCTCTCAGTGGGTACTGGTAGTAGTGAAGATCTTGGAGAAACAGAGGTTGGATTACAAGTTGGACACTCTCGCAATTTTACATTGAGTCCCGAAACGACCGATTGTGATAGTAATTGCGGCGATCTTGATAGTGAAGTTTCTTTAATGATGATGGATAATGAATTAATACCAGCTAGTGGTCTTCTCGGATCGGTTGGTGACTTAGGAAATAATTCGGATTCATTGAGAATATATACTAGTATGCCAGTTCTTGAAGATGGTTTATCCAGTGGACATGCAAGTGATACTGATAATAATAATCCAACTGTAATGCTGATGAAACGACAAATTAATGAAATAGAAATAGAAATTATTCAGCGCAGTCGTGCTAACGATACTGCTCATCCAGTTACAGCAGAAAATGATTCAATTGGAAAAGATCTTTCAAATTTAGTTAACAAAGATATTTTACATTCTTTAAAATCTTCATCGCCAGATTTATTTGTTCCTAAAAAAGAAAATTCATTTGATACAAATGAGCTACAACTCGATGGTCTGGATCCTCTCGGTACACCACCACCGCCAGCACCTCAAGCTAGACAAAGTGTTAATTTAGAAATAGGTGGTGAAGTTGAAGCTGCAATCAAAGATATTAGAATGGCTCTACAGAGAACTAAAACTTTACCTGTGAAATCTTCTACAGAAGAACCATCCGAACCTAATGTCAGTCCAATTTGGATACCAAGGTATTTCACTTTCTTTTTTCTTAATGTTTTATGATTTCATTTGTTTTAAAGATTTGCATATATAATAAATTAAAGCAAACTAAGTGTAATTGTATTTAATTTTTTATTTATGAATTATAATTCTTAATATTTTTTCTATTTTAACTCTTAAATACAATTTTTTGTCATATTTCCTTCTTTTTATAAATGAATAATATAAACAATAAAAGTTACAAACAAAAATGATGTATGCGTAAAATTAAATATTTTCATGGTTATATAAGAGCTTGTATTAAAAATTGTTATACAAACATCTTTTCTGCCTTTTATTTTTTGGATTATAGTATTTATTATTAATGATTATAATATTTACGGCAATTTTTTGTTATCCAAACATATTTAGTTGATTGTTTTATAATATTGAGTAAATATTGTTAGGAACATCATTAACAATTATTTCTATAATTCACTATTTTTATTATAAGCTTAGAACCTGCATATTTTATTAATTGTTACATTATATTTACTATACATGAACAAAATCTTATTAAAAATATAAACAAACCTAAAAACAGATTAGTTTGTGATGAATTAATTATTAATATTTTTATTTCAAATGGAATTATTATTTCTTAAGAACATCTAACTAAAATGTAGTATATCGGATGGCAGGCGGAGAATTTGTGTAGAAAATAACAGCGAGGACTCAGAAATTCGTCGCACGGGTGATGAAGATGTTGAAATCGAGGAAGGTCCAGATGAAGAAGAAGCAGATACTGACCTTGAGACCGATCGTTTACTCGGACAGCAAAGAACAGACGATCAGGGTTTCTACGACGACAAGGTAAATGATATAAAGTAATAATGAATACCATATTCAACATCGTTTCTTACAACTTATATTATTAACTGATAAGATAACACAGATTAAATTTATGCTCCAAGCATAAATTAACTACAACATATGTATGTACGTATAAAGTGAGATCACTAGTTTGTTAAAGCTGAAATTTATCTGTCAACATACATCCCACCTACATGAGCATGTTAAATATCTCTATAATCATGCATTTCTCGAAACTATCTCACATTATACAACCTTGGTTTGATAACAAACAAGATTTTTACAATCTTAACCTTTTATTTAGTAACATAACAAAGTAGTAAAATAAAACAGACGATTATAATTACATACAACAATGTAATAAATTATAAATATTAAAAATCAACCATTTTTAATAACAGCTCACTGATTACAAAAGTTACACATCCATACACGCACACTAGACAGATTTTAGCAATGAAGATTAATTTATTACAAAATAGTTTAACTAAATAAAGGATTAAGATAAATAAAAGAGAATCTACATAATAACTTGCACAATGCACGATTTAACTAGAGGTATTTCATCTTTTCATTAAGGGTAAGCAAACTAATATAATGACTATAATTGGTGTTACATAGGGGTGGAGGAAGCCTAAGACTAGGACAATGTTACCACCGATGAGTGGAAAACTGTCAACTCCTAAGCAAACTCCCCCAAAAAGTCTGAGTGTCGCTCCGGTAGAAAGCCCATTAGCATCTTCGGAACCTTTAGCTTCGACTTCTGCCTGTGTATCCACTTCCGCTTCTGCCTCTATCTCGCCTCCTCCAGTAGTTTCCGTTATACAATCACCACCTTCCGATTGTGATGTTACCACTCCTACGCAACCTGCGACGAGTCCACAGAAGACTCCAGCCAAAAATTCTCCCTCGTCCCCTCAGAGTCTCAAGGAATCTAGCAACAAGGTGAAAAAGGTGCCCTTTTAATTACATTACATCAACCTATCTTCTTTCTCTTCTTCTTTTATCGCTGTAGCTGCTATTAACCATACTGGTATCGCTCCCTTTTTGTTCAGTTATTTTTATTATTAGCGCGAGTGATATATTCGATCGAGTAAGAGCGAGTAAAACGGTTGTTTCACAGTTTTATTAGGTTGATCACTCATGTGTCTTATTTACTCTTTGTATAATGTCTTGCAGTTACAAAATAAATTAATCTCGCATTATTCAGTAAAATGAATAAATGCTTTTTATTAGAATTAAATTGAATATTTAAGTAAAAATTAAAAACCTCTTTATTATTTATCTTCTTTCAAGTTTGATACAAATTAAAAAAAAAAATTCATAGTTTTGGGGTGCTTGATTCTGTATATTACAATGCAGTAATGTTCTGTTAATACCGATTGTATATGATTCATTAATGTCGACTTCATCATTTCTTTCTTTTGGAAATACGGTGAATTATATAATTAAAAATTTGCAAACAGTAAAGATATTTCGATATTAATGTAGCATTGCTGTAAAGAAACCGTTATGCATGATTTCCGTCTATTCTTCCTCTTCTATGAGTAACTGTGTACAATAATATAATGAACTATGCTAGAATTCACGAATTGCCGTGTAGAATTGCACGAAAAGTTCATTCAGATTAACGAAATCCATTTCGACGCTATTTTTTAGATAGTTAGGCGGAATAAGTTGAATAAAGACGTGAGTAACTAATATAGTGGAGCGGCATGGTAAGACTTAACCCCATAATGATTTTAAGCGGCTGATATTCATGAATTTTAGTATAATCTAATTTAACAATATTAATACAATTTACTAACTATAAACACAAAATATCTATAAATAGTAATTATCTAGTATAATATGTATGCATGTTTATTAAATTGCTTCTTTCTCAATATACCGCAAAATGTATTATCTGAAAATGATTTTTCTTCCTTTTATTCGACGATTGTAAATTGCTACAATAACAATAGCAAATGTTTCTTTGAAAGAGGATTACATTATACAATACATATATATTGACCGCGTAATTTATATTTCTTTATTATCAATCGTATTATAATTTTGGTACTGCTTCCCTCCCTTGCATTTAGTTCTTTCTCCTATGTCCTTGATGAAGTCTCTTATTGAGATCTCATCACTTTTTCTCTCTATGGCCTCCTCGCATTTTTCTATTAGCTGTTCTAGTGTTTCTGATTTAATTTTACATATCCTGTATACATTTTTTTCATTTTGTTTCTAATATCTATCAACGTTTTCTTCATTTTACTTGGTCTGTACCTTTAATAATACTCTTATTTTTTTCCTTTCTCCTGTGTATCTTTTATATCTTTCGGATCTTCTTTAATTTCTTTGAATTATTTCTTAAATTGTAGTAGAATCTCTTTTATCTCTTATCTCTTGTAGTAGAATCTCTTTTATCTCTTATCTCTTGTAGTAGAAACGATGCGTTCGCCTCCATTTCGTTGTTCCGTTTTTTGGGTGTCTTCTGCAGTTTCCTTATCTTCTTTCGGCGGGGATTTAACAGCAATTGCTCTCTCTTGAAAAGTTTTTAACAATTTTTCTTTCACGATTAGGCGTAGTCGTTTCTTCCCTTTTTCGTTTGAATGCTTCAAAATTTGCGATACGTCCAATTGTTCCGTTCACGATCGCCTCCCCCTCTTATAATAACTTCCGAGATCTCCGTACTATTGCTTCCTGTCGGCGTTAGTATAAATGATTGTATTATTCCCCGTTAGATGTCTGTTAGTTTATCAATTCCACCGATTGAACAGTTACCTCGCGGTCACGATACTTGTGTAATCCCAATCACATTTGGTCTTTCCTTTTTTTCTTTCCGTCTACCTAAATCACTGTCGAGTCTAATATTTTGTTTATTTTTGAGTTTATTATTTGCTTACAATATCTGTCTTCATTTGTCATGCTTATTTCCCTGTTTTTCGATATCTTGCAAAACTTTTCTGATGTATGTTGTTCCTTTAACTATCTAAATTAACACGTGTTACACGTTCCAAGTTACTATGTAATCCCCTCGAATTGTAAACTGATGTTAACAAAACATCAGAACATTATTTTGCGATTTATAAGTAGATAACACATTTTGTGTAGCAGGGGATAATTATTAATTTTATAAGAGAGAGATTTTATAAGATAATTTGTATGCGAGAAACATTTATCACATAAGCATTTAAACAGTGTATCCATCGATCGCATAAAATGATTTATAAATAAATTTTCTTTGAAGTATGGACATTATTCTGAACAGTTATAAACGTTTTCAAAGGTTTACAGACCTTTTATGCATGGCTAGTGAATACATCATTAGAAGCATATCTTATATTCAATGCTTGGGACAATTTTTTGTGTTTCTCTAATTTTTATGTGTGCAAGTTGCTTTAAAAAAAAAAATGTATAATTTCATTATTTAACATAAAAGATACGAGTTTTATTTCTTTTCGGTTCGGTGCTTAAATTGTGCAAGATGTATGGTCGGTGCAGCTGAATACTTGATTTTAATTATACTCGCATTAACATGTCTATTAGGATAACTAGATTTGTAAAATTACTGCATGAGCAAAGTCTCGGCAAGTCGTACGACGTGTGATTTACAAAAGCACGTAATCTTAATATCGTAAGATAAGTTTTGATTCATTATGCGAAGTACATTGAACATTTTATGTTTTACAGGAAAAGGAAGAGAAGAAGAAAAGCAGAAATAAAGAAGGTAATGAAAAGAATTATATTTTTTATTTGTACGATACATATTATTTCATTATCGATTAATGACTTTTTTAAAAAGTTTTACGATTCTATTAATCGATAACATTACGATAATAATTCACATTGCCGAAAAAAGTGCTATTTACTACTATATAACATGAACTTATTACACATATTATTCACATTTTATAAGGCACTTTTGAAGAAAGATTAATTCCATATTTCATTTATTATCTTTTTTTTTAAACACATTCTTGAATTTCGCATAGTTAGAAATATTGCACAAATAGTTACTTGTTTCGCGTGGTAGTCACTTTTGCATAGACATTCAATTTATGGATGCCTTTGATGTCACTTGAGCTATTTCAAGCTCATCGATCGCTTCGGTTATTTTATTCAATAAATTATTTAGATAATTATTAATACGCCTTAAGATAAAACTATATATTGGTTAATATATAAATCTGTAATTATTATTTTAAGAAGTATAAAAAATATCTGTTTTTTAAATATATACTAACAAATGTATAAATTATGTCTCACATTTGCTGCATTCCTATTGGACATATTCGGTAGGTGGTTTTAAAAAGAATTTAACTGTAATCTTTGTTGAGCTTTAAATTTGGGATTTAATCAATCATTTAGATTTCGCAAAATTAATTTGAAAATTATAATGGAAAATTTAGAATATTCTCTTTTACTATGAATTAACATTATTATGTAAATTATATGTTAAAACACTTGATTAAAGTTTACTCATGGAGTATTGAAAAGATTATACTTTATGTTTTTATAAAAAAAATTAACGAAAATTAAGCAACGACATTATTTTTGATTTTACAGTTATAAACAAATTAACTGATTGGTTAATAAGCCACCAACATCATTGTATGTTTGTTAGATGTGAATCCGTATATTTTTGTTCTCATTTCAATTAAATTTGTTTTTTCACCATTTAATTATTTTCTTCTTCCCATAACTTACATAGTGCCTTTGTATTGATATTTCAGCTCTACTCGATGATTCTTCAGTTTTAATCGAGGGAGTCTTGTTTCGAGCAAGATACCTTGGATCTACTCAGCTTGTCTGCGAAGGAGAACCGACTAAATCTACGCGTATGTGCCAAGCAGAAGAAGCTGTGTCTAGGATAAAGGTACGTTTATCATTATCTTATCCTCCGTTTGTGTTTTATACATACCCTCCTCCCTCTGCAGCTTACATATTAATTCTCTCCCTTGAAATGATGTTTTTTTCCTGTGCAATTATAAGATTCAGTAACTGTTTCACATTAAATTATGTTACTGCTTATTATAAACTACAATTGCTTGTTACAAAATCAGAAAAAATAAAAATAATGTGTAATAAAATTCTTTGAACGCAAAACAAATGAAATAATAAACTCTTATTTAATACATTAAATGTCTTCGCGATCAAGTTGATTGGACGGTCATAATTTTATTGGAATAAATGTCGAAAATTTAAATAAGCGTGTGATCAATTTAATGTGGAATCTCCTTATACATTTCATCTTAATGAAAATCCATTTGCGTGCTTCTATTCTGTACTATTGTGTATCACATTGTAATCGCTAGATTACGGATTTTATGAAAATGTAATACTTTGAAATGTGCAAACTGTATGCGAATCGGTTGAGAAGCGCAGAATTCAGTATTATCTGTATTGGTTTCAAACTTATTATCTATCCTTTACAGAAATACGTGTATTTGTGTAAAAATCCGCAGTCTAATTATTACATACTTACGAACACCAATATATCCGAATACATGTTACAGTATCTGTAATGTCGAATTAAACGTTCTGAGCACTCACTTATGCTCTCTGTGTGTGAAGTAGAAATCACGTATAATTTTCGTAATTCTCACAACGCACATATTTATCACGTGTTATTTGTTTTATTTTAAACGGTCACAGCAATTGTAAAGTAAAGGTAGATGGTCCACTTTTAAACATCTATACTTTTTGCACAATTTATTTTTGTCAGTGCATGACAAACTTTAAGTTTTACTAGAATCTCTTAACTCTGAAAACCTACTGCTATCATAAGCGTTCCTTTTTTTATTAATTTTATAACATGTAAATACAATGTTTGTACATATACGTTTGTGTATATGAACGTTTATATAAAATAGTTTGTGTTGTGGAAACATTTAAAGGAAAGCAAGTAGAAACTCGTAATTATAGGGTGTTTTGTGTGATATATTGTATTTGATAAGTGAGAAGTTTCTTAATCAAAAGTGAAAGTTTTATGTAATCATTAACTATCAGAAATAACAATTATTAATTATACATCTAGATATTTTCAGTAGTTATAATGATGCTTCCCCGTGATATTTTATAATTGGTAGTGTAAACATATATTTTATTATATCCGAAGTGTATTATGAAAAAATCATTTTGTTGTTTGATTTATACACTTCTCATTTATCGAACACACACTATAAATAATATATTGCACTGAATTCAATAGAATCGTATTATTTTTAACGGGTTAAAATTTTGGTAATGTACACGTAAACAAACATTTTATTGATTTCTTAATGCATTCTACATACTTGTTGATCTCTTGTACTTCCTGTGTAATATGTATTAGCTATTAAATATTATGGTTAATCTATTGAAATGCGTCAGGAAAGAGATTGTTTAAAAGAATGAATGTGGAAAGTACTATAAAAAATATTTTGTTGCTAGCTCTATAAGATGAACGCAACTCATGTGTAAAACAGTAATATAATGCACTGTTACGCTCTTGCATGTACATAAATGGAAAATTTTTCAAATAGTATATCATAGTATATCATAACAAATGTAGAATAAATTTGAGTAAAACAAAATTTTTGCTGAGACACTTCGGTTAAACCTGAGAGTTTTTCCATCAGGATAAGAATGTCGCGAAAACAACAGATTTTATTCGGTACTTATTATCTATCAAAAGTTTATTAAAATCTGTTATATGTTAAACAAATAAATAATTTATGCATCAATAATACGTTGATTCTCGTCATTTTAACACAATCATTAATAACGAATCTTTTAAGCTATTGTTAATTAAAATTGATTGTAATTAAGAAGAAAATATTCACTAATTTTATATGCGCAGTAAAACATTAAATTTAAAAGATTATTTTATTTAAATTTTTACGAAACCAGGTGTATGATTCAACGTACTTTGAATTTTATAAAATTTTACTGCAAATTGAAACGTTAATGAGAATCAGCAGTTTAACTTAAAATGTTAATAATTTAAAGGTAACAATTAAATGAAGCATCGATTGATTTAAGAAAATCGCATTTTGTAAAGAAACAAGTAGATTTATCGTCCTCGAGAAAGTAAAGGTACAATGCTTTCGTATTTACTCTATTTGTCGTGAACTATTTCTCTCGTTGCTAAACAGATTATCGAATTGTTAGCATTTAACTGTGCTTTTCCTATGCACACGCTTTAATAAAAAAGTTACCGTTCCGTTGAGCTAGTATTTTATTTAGTTTTTTCGGATACCATATTCAACTTATTTTGTATACCTTGTTACGTAACGTTACTTGTAACGTCATCTCATAATTTGAGTATTCGGTATACGAATTATTTTATAATTGGAGTATCCTAAAAAAAAAAAAATTGTTATCAGTAAAATAAACTTTTTTATTGGTAAAAGTTTTAAGGGATTTAACACAAAATTTATAGCTATTTCATTAAAAACCTATAACTTCAGAAAGATAGTTCATATTTAAGACAAAAATAGTTATTTGAATGTACGTTCTACTTATAAAAACATGGCCTACAAGATATTGTAATAACGTTATATTTCTACCTACTCGTATTAAAAATACTTTACAGTCCTGTAATTTGTCGTCAAATTTAGTGTAGGGGGAATTCAAGACGAATTATGAATTATGATGGATCATGAGCGAAGTGTTGTGCGATCACACATTTTATTTTCATTAATTTCAATATCTCGATCGTACAAGAACTAATCTACGTTGAAATCGATCATTAAATCGTTAAAAAGCGAATGTTTTACTATAGTCACCCCATCCTCGTGTTATTACCACCACCACCTGACCAACGAACACATTTTTTATGTGATTGTGATGTTTCTCTATGTTGATTTGTCTCGGAATAGGAGCTGGATAAAATATCAGAGCGCAAACTTTGTTCGTTTAACTGTTTCATCCGTTCGCTAATAATAAGTTTATCATAAAATAACAGAAAGTAAAAGAATTTCAGCAGACTGAAACACAATGAAAAGTATTCGTTTTTATTCGTAGATTACATTTGCCATTCAGACACGCCATTAAGCTTTAAATCTACTAAATGTTTTAATTGAAATTTATAATAGAATAACAAGAACATTTTGGATAGAAAATATCCTTGAAAAAAAAAAAGAAAAGAAATTTTTATTCGGCTCCTTTACGACTACTTTCTTGTGTATAGTTGTCTGCCCTTCTTTGCTTCGTAGATTGTACGCAGCACTATATCTCTTTCTGCACGATCGTGTATTACAAAAACTTCGTGTAATATAAATCACAGTATTGAACAAGAAACGAATATTACGTGTATGTCAATAGAATTATGTGTTTTTCATATTAACGTATGTACTTGTACGTTAACTAAAGTGAACATTTCATGCATAAATTTCAATCTTCCTTCGAGAATATTCATATAATTTATCATCATACAGCAGTGTCTACGATGCACAAAAGAAACGTCTTTTGAAGCGAATATCTGTTTCTGTAAAATAAAAATATTTTCATACAATGTAAATCTTAGTTAAAGCTTTGCTTTTTGTTGTACAGAATAATGTAAAATAATTTTATAAAACTATTGTACGCGTGTTTTAATATCATTGTACTGATTTAAAACATTAAATCACTGTTTTTACAAAGGGATCATAAAGTGTAAGGATTTGCAAATAATTTGCACAGCTGCTTAGACTTTTTAAAATTATAATATAATGGAAAATTGGAAACAATTGAAAACACTGATGTTTTCCAATATTTTTATAATGTATAAAAATCAATACTATACTGTTAAATGCTTAATGTTCCTTAAGAATCGACCGATTCGTACAAATGTAGGCGTTATACAAAACTTAAACAAATTGATATAATACTAGCTTCTGTTAACTTTCGACAGTTCCATACAATTCGTTAGTTGATACTTCGAATGTTTCTCACGAATTTCAGTCTGACCTGTGATTTCTATTATGTCCATCGTACCTAACACTTAACAATGTTCAACAAATCATAAGAACAACACGATTGTAATATCGACCGCATTCCATCTAGAAAGAACAACAAAATGAATTAATTCGCTATCGACCCGCAATCCATGATTTTTCTGTACTTGAAATCGTGGTAATTTACGGATAAAGGGGAAAGAAAGTAAAATGAGAAATTTCTTAGAAGAAAACTCAAAATTTAATACGAAACTCGCTTTGATAACTCAAAACTCGTAAACATTTGAAGAAAAGAGAATAGAAAAAAAAAAAGAAAAATGTAGAGAAAAACGAAAAAGTTTGCGTTTGCTTGTGGTATCGGTGGTGCGTGGTAATGTAACTAGCAAGAGCATTTGTTTGTTTATCGTTACGAAAGGAGGGGCCAGTGACTACGAGTATGCAGGCTACGCTGTTAAACTATGGGGGGCAACATGGGTTTGGTCGGTGCAGCGTTGCCTCGCAAGGAAGCCTCGAGGAAGACGAGTGCGACTCGAGCGAAGAACTTATAGGGAGTGCATCTGGTGGGGGCCAGTCCGAGTCGCAGACTATGGGGCTCCAACCGAAACTGGCCCCGATCAGTGGCTCAATGGAGCCCACCACCGTTTTCAGGCTTCACTTTCTCGGCTCAGTTGAAGTTGAAGAGGAAGGGAGACGTAAGCGCCTTAACAACCACATAGTGCGGGAGGCTGTGACTAAGATAAAGGTCCGCCCTCCAACCCTTAGATGTATCATTATATTCTATTCTATAATTGTTATGTTCGACTATTTTATCCTTAAACATATTACTTTCTTTTTATTTCTCTTTTCTCTCTCTCTCTCTCTTTCTCTCTCTCTATTTATCTCTTTGCATCACCCCTTCACTTTCTTTCACTGGCAAAGAGCACCGATTGGTTTTATGGATTGCGCTGTTTTTTCTTTTTTTAACTTCTTCGATTTAGCCGTTGATTTATTAAATACAGAACAAATTTTCTTGTCTTCTTTTTTTTTTTTAATATATAAAATAGTGGACGCTTCTCGGTAGTTGACAACGATATGCTGTTTATTTTGTTATTTTTCATTTGTTAAACTTTGTAAATTTTATGTCGCACCTGTATTAACGTAGTACACGTGGTAGTTATTTCATCAATCCTACAATTAATTAGTAATTACAACTTATATCATCGTGTAGCAAGGTTTTTTTTTTCACTTCGTTTAACGAAATTTCAGCAGAACAAAAATTGAGTAGTTTTATGAGCATTAAAACGTTCCCGCACTACGAAAAAGATAATGTAGAAAGGTGTCTCTTTCGTTGATTATTAATGTTTTCCGTGTGAAAATCATCCAAACTTACTCGTTGTCAATGAAAATGAGTGAAACTAGACATGATTATTTAAGCAAACTGTAATTTTAATGTATAATATTTTTCACAATTATGCGTGGTACATTTGATTAGGTTCTCTTAATAAACTCTCAGGTTTATAGAAGTCTCGCATCTCAGAGTTTCAAATACAGAGCAAATGTATATGTAAATGTTAATTCTTTTTTTTACTGAACATACTGACAAACCGCATTTTCACTGTTGTGCATTTTTTCTTGTACTTAGACATAATCTACAGTAAATTTACAGCATTTTTTCTTACTATTTTTTATTGTATTACATAGCTCATCTCAATCAGTTAATTAATTAATTACCCTCTTTATTTTATTCTACATGCTGCTTCTTCACAATAGGCATTGGTACGTATGCTTTTATAATACCACTCCCATTGTTCAGTATTTAATTACTTTGATTGAAAAATCAAATTGGAATATATGATAAAAAGGTTTCACATTAAAAAAAAAAAAAAAATGAATAATCAAGAAGCTAAAACTTAAATTTTATTCTCCATGTTCTACACAACTTCTATTTAGTTTATCTTGTAAATTAAATATTAATGTTTTTAATACATGATTTTTAATTTAGGTTTCTAAAAGAGGTTTTTAAGCTTTTAAAGATTTTGATAACATAATATGAAAAATAAGAGTTTGCAGTAAAGGTAATCGGTGAATAACGATGTACGCTTGCACTCGTAAATACCTGTAATTATCCTGATTCACGAAGTATGGTTCGCTGACTTTGAACTTGTTATATTTGCGTGAAGTAGGGTGGTTGAAGTTCTTTAATTTGAAATAAAAATCGTGTGCATGTATGTGTGTGTGTACAGGCACCGGATGGTGAAACGCAACCAAGTACAGAAGTTGACTTGTTCATCTCAACAGAAAAGATCATGGTTCTAAACACGGATCTGAAAGAGATCATGATGGATCACGCGTTAAGAACAATATCTTACATAGCAGATATTGGTGACGTAGTGGTGCTGATGGCACGAAGACGATTTGTACCCCATGAAATGGAAGAAGCACCAAAAATCAACCGAACTCCTAAGATGATCTGTCACGTGTTCGAAAGTGAAGAGGCTCGATTCATTGCACAAAGTATTGGACAAGCGTTTCAAGTAGCTTACATGGAGTTTCTCAAAGCGAACGGAATAGAGGACCATAGTTTCGTGAAAGAAATGGATTACCAGGAGGTGCTCAATTCTCAAGAAATATTTGGTGATGAACTACAAATGTTTGCAAAAAAAGAAATGCAAAAAGAGGTAATTCATAGATGTCTGTATTATGAGAGCTGCTCGTTTGCCAAACCGATTAACTTCACAAAACAAAAGGTATACAAAATCGATAAATACAAAGAATTGAACCATCAATCAAGTAAGTACTTGGGCGCTAGAATTTAAATAAATTCTAAAAGTGAAGTTAATCCTGTTGACTTATGAACGGCTCATATAAGTATAATTTAGTAAACTCTGCTTAATAAGCTGTAGAAAAATATCTTGATAATAGTATAATGTTGATGAATAGAAAAAATAAATTCTAATAAAAAGGTGGAAATAAAAGACAGTAATTATCATGCATTTTTTTAAACGAAGATTAAGAGAAGTTTCGTTGTTGTATAGGTAGTGGTACCAAAGGCGAAAGGTGAAATTTTGGGCGTAGTAATTGTTGAATCCGGATGGGGTTCTATGTTGCCCACAGTTGTAATTGCAAATTTGGCTCCAGCTGGTGCGGCAGCTCGTTGTGGACAATTAAACATTGGTGATCAAATAATAGCCATCAATGGCGTTTCATTAGTTGGCTTGCCCCTCTCTACTTGTCAGACTTACATCAAGAACTCGAAAAACCAGACAGTAGTCAAGTTAACTGTCGTTCCGTGCGCGCCAGTAGTCGAGGTCAAAATTAAAAGACCTGACACTAAGTATCAGTTAGGATTTAGTGTACAGAATGGAGTAATATGTAGTCTATTGAGAGGCGGGATCGCTGAAAGAGGAGGTGTTCGAGTAGGTCATAGAATTATCGAGATCAACAATCAAAGTGTCGTTGCTGTGCCGCATGAGAAGATTGTGAATCTCCTTGCAACATCTGTCGGCGAGGTATGCATGTTTCCTTAACATTGTAAAGTTATAATTACACCAGTAGTATTATAATAAAAATTTATTTAATTTTGGATCTAATGTTTGGAACTAACTCAATTATGTACACTTTTTTTCTAACAAAAACATTTTATGTAAAAATTGAATTTCTTTATACAGATAAAAATTTAATACACTTTCATTTACATTTATATTTCATAATGTATTAGAATAATAAAGTGATAATTATTGAAAAACAGTAACGCACATATATGTCATAGTTTTATAAATTGCATTTTGTTTCAGATATTGATGAAAACGATGCCCACGTCGATGTTTAGGCTACTAACTGGCCAGGAGTCTCCAGTGTACATATAAGCGTTTGGTTGCCTGGCTGATATGCGTAGTGAACAGACAATACATTCGCCATCCACTACCATATTATTCACTACTTTACTCTCTGTACAGATTTACTCTATGCAAACTGCTTTGTGTTTCGATTTTTGTGGAATTCTATCCGTATAATCTCACCAGCTCCTGCTTGGCAAAGCAACAAAACTTACGTAAACACGTTGCGGCAAATATTAATATATTAAATATTTACATAAAACAAAAAATATATATATATATAATATATACATAAACATTTTATTTATGAATGGGATTCTCGATGTCTGTTTTTCTATTTAATAATTTGAAAAGCAATACGTATATGAATGGTGTAACTGTATCAGTTATTGCAAATTAAGAAACACTTTTACAAGTTTTCATGATTCTTCCTTTTCATCTAATGTATTTATATTTTCTCTCACCATATTAGAAGATAAGATGTCCTATATTATTGACAAAATTATTTGCAGCATATTAAAAGTATGTTATTGCACTTGTCATTCAAAAGTTATAGAACCATGACATAAACTTGTTATGGTTTACATACAATCCAATTTAAAGTAACTTTTGAAGCAAAAAGTGATAATTTTATCATTTGCATTGTTTTTATACATTTATATATTCTTTTTAAGGATTCTGTAAAGTTATTATTCTTAGAAGAAAACTCTTTTACTTGATGTAAGACTTTTTTATATATTTTTATGAAAATTAAGAAATGCTAAATATATTGATAAATACAAAACAAATACAAAGAGATTGATTATCTAATTAAATTCTAGTTATTCGAATGCATTGAATATATGGATACATATTGTTTGAAATCAGCATTGAGAATCGCATTCCATACGCGATAAGAAAAGTGAAATATACAGTGCACACGATTATACATAGCACAAACCTCTTTACCAATGTTTAGAGCAGGGCTGGAATTCTCTGTACATTAATTACACAGTTAAAGGTGGAGTATGTTTCTATAAGGGCCTTCGTATATTTTATTGGCTTCATAGAAATTACATCATTTATTTCATATTTTGTATCGACGGATTGCAATTCTCTAATTTTTTTAATTTCCGCTAAAGTTAAGATCTATTATATATTACTTCGTATTTTGAATGCGTTAATTTATTATATATATTACGGTAGTTATACGGAAGAGTACTCCGTAATGTTTCATTACATCAGTAATTTTTAATTACCGTGGTTTCTTTTCACATCTATCTCTTTTAATGAAGAAACACTTTTTATTATCATTAAAAATAACTTTAATCACACCAATCATTATTGGTACTTGTAAGCAGAATTTAATATTTTTATTTTGTAAAAATTATTTACAGACATCAAAGTAGTAACAACTGTTTAAAAAGCGCTGTTTTACAAACTTAGCATTGGGTTTAACAAACAAATTTAACGCTTAGAAACAGAAAATTATTGTTTTTCTTTACATGAAGTTCATACAAAAAGAATATGAACGATATTTTCAGAATTTTATTTTTGAGATTCCGTTTAACAATCAGTAATGATAAACATTCTATGGACAGCTAGCTGCTGCAATAGTTCTGATCTACAAAGCAACATCTCTATGTAATATACAGTGTAGAAACGAACACATTTGTTTTTATTACTGATAGAGAATGATATTAAGATCATCAGTGAGCGTCTTTTATGGTGCAATTATTACTACACATTTTTTCATCATTAATACCAAGCAAGAGTAATCTAATTAAATAATTATACAACCATTTACAATTATCATGATTAATATATGCTCTTATTAAACTATTTAAAAGATATTTTTTACCTATCGAAATAAATTAAATTTAAAAGAAAGAAGTTTTGATCCTGACTTTGTGTAACATTATGACTGAAAGGTTATAAGAGCTTACAAATGGTAACAAAATAATATTAACATGAAGAGGAGTTCTCTTCTATGTAAATACCGCGCATCATATTAAGTTTTAACTATTTTTTTGCTGAAAGTTCTTCACGTTTTGCTTTAAACTATCAAGAGTACGCAATACGTAAATCTTAAGATTTACAATGAAAGTTTGATAAAATTTCAATGCCAAAGTACATTAAGTAACAACATTAAATACAATCACACGTCAGATCATGTGATTTTCTTGTGTATTGTAATGTATAAAATAATAATTTTTCTTCACGAATTTCTGATTTCAGTTTGTAACTATTTCTAACTTATATTGAACTTAAAATTTGTATCGTGTGTTTTAAAATGATAAGACAATTTAATACTTATAAAAATGAACGATTATGGTCGAACACTAAAAGCAATTAAAACACTTATGATAACTTTTGCCCTTTATGTAAATAACAATGGAGAATTCGTGAATAAGAATGATTTTTTACTGTTTTAATTTGCATTTTAATAATTTTAGAAAGAAATGTTTTTTCTTTTATACTGTATTGTTATATTAAATTTTATTTTATTTGTTTTTAATGTTGAATGCCATTTTATTTGCCATTTTTAATTTTAAGTTATTGAAATGTTAGAATAGTATATATAAATCACATATGGATGTAAGTACTTTAAGGTTGATCCAAATTTAATGCTCGTTCTAAAAACTGTTTCTCAAGTAGTATCATATGCTACTGCAATATTTGTAATTAAGAAATACACAAGGCTCAACATATTTTGTTTCGTTATTATGAAAAAAAATTGAATTAGTTTGAATATTGGATTCGTCCACAGAGGATAGATAAGCTCTATAATGAGGATATGATAAGCTCTATCAATTCTACTGTGATATCTAAAATATAATAGTATGATTTCAGTAAATATTTATTTCACACATGTAAATTAGTGTTTCCATGTTTAAGAGAAGAAAATATGGTTGATAATACACAGAAATTTTATTATAAACATTTTGTCGAACTTTCTTCAATATTAATACTTTTTTCCATCGTTTTACATGTGTACGTTGAATGATTTTATTTGGCACAACCTTTAAGTACCTATGTCGTAGAATATTTTCCATTGTTTAACGAATCTTCTTTTTATCGTAAATGTATCATTCATAATATAAACATTTTTTAAATGTAAAAAAAAGATAAGAAAGAAGAGAGAGAGAGAAAGAGAGTAGAAAAAGAATGAATGTGGGAGAAAATGATTTAAGAAGAGAGTAGTTTCTCCACTGCAAGCATTATATTACACTAATCGATTTTACAAACCTTACCTAAACTATGGTTTGTTGTAATATCAGGTGATATGTACAAAAACGTACTTTTCATTGATTTTATTTTATTTTAATTTAATTATTGCCATTTGTAATGCCTTGGAATTGAACTTCTTTGTGTTATCTCTTATGAGACATAAATGTGCGCTTACTTGTGTAACGTATCTGAGTGAAAGCTTCTTCTGGTTTCTAACTTAGTAGAATAATTTAAAAAATACAAATTCAAAGATTGCTTTAAATGAAGGGTGAACAATTCTTCTTTATTTTAAAAGTCACATGTAATATGCAATACATAACTGAATTCACATAATAATACAAGATGTCTCGTGTTATGAATACACCAGTAGACACTGGGTAATTTGTTGTGAGAAAACAAATCGAAAATAATAAAATTAATTTTTCGAATCTTACTTTGCTTTTGAGAACATTGAATTTATGTTTTCTTCATTTTGGAAAAAATTAAAATTTATCTTTACATCTATATTCGAAATGCTGCCCCCTCATCCCTCTATCACCTCACTCCCGTAGCAAGCCGAAATTTGAATTTGATATTTTCAAAAAAGAAGCACAATTTGACAAAATTTTACTTTTTACTTTTAATTTTTTTTCTCACAATGAAGCACCTAATATGTGCCAATGTTATCAGACACAGGATATCCTGTAGAGCACATTTTTAAGAATATTTATAAAAATATTGCTGCAACCAAAGAAGATATTTCTCAGCGCATACAAAATTTAATAAACTGAATGAAAATGCTTACATAAATATAATATAACGATTTTGTATCAATTTATTAAAACTTCTTTAAATTCAAGTATATGTCTATAAAAAAATTATTGAAAGTTTTTTTTTAATTTTGTTTAGTACCTTATGATTCAACTTGAAGTTTATAAAAGTTATTATTATCACTTCTTTTAAGAAATATACTTAATTTATTAAAGTAAAATCTATAATTATAAGTGAATATTCACTGATGTATGCATTGTTGCAAAGAGCTTAAATCATTTATTTATTTTCTACACTTACACAGTTTATATTTATTATAAACTAATTGTAATTGTGCTATAAATATTAATAGCAATAATGTATCATTTTTGCACGTATGTAAAATATAAATTTTTTGTTCCAAAAGTACAATTTTAATTAAAAAAAGATACTAAATCTCACATGCAGTTTTTTTTAATGAAATATCCTTATTTTACATTGTATCAAAGACATGAATCAATTATAATTCGAACGTCTATCAAATAATTAATTTTCTGATCATATTTGTTCGTACTTTTAGATATCACCTAAATTATAATTTTATACTTGCATTTTTTTTTTAATTAGGCACTTTTATATAAAATAAAAAATCTCATTTTTAAATAGTATATACTTCGTTGTTAATAAACTATTTTAGTCGAAATATTTTAATGTAAGTGTTTTCAAGATTCATTCCAAACTATAAAATACGTATATCCACTCGATACGTTTCCCAAGAAACAACATTTTTTATATTAGTTAAGCTATTTAATTCTGCTATTCAGTTCACTTAATGCAAAATTTACATTTATTTACTAACATAACATTACTAAAAAAAATATATTAACATTTTACTGTTTCAACCCTTTGTATCTCTTTCAATAGTATTAAAAGGTGTTGCAGTTAAAAATAACAAAGTTTTGCACCTATTATTAATTACATTAATTATAAACGGTTTTGTATTTTTGTAACAATTGTAATAGAATCATATAATTATTTTTTATATCATACTGATTCATTATTTTATTGACATTTTAAAACAGCTTTCGCTTTATCTTGCGTGATTAGAATAACGACAGAAATTTCATACTATAAAGAATTAATTTATGATTAACCTTTATAGATGCTTTTACAGAATTATAAAGCAAGAAAGCCTTAAAGAAATTCAGAAAATTCATATTTAATCGTACAATTGTGTGAGTAGCGTATTACATATCGCATATTGTATTAAATGTACACACACACACGCTCATATAATATCCAATAACACGTATCCTTTATCATCAGAAAATCATAGTGAACCATTTGATACATTTATGTTCATAAAATGAAATTCTTTACACATAACATAATTTTCAGTTTGTGTTTACTTATTTATAAATCCAAATTTGTGTTCCAAATAAATTTTAAATAACTTCCTGTAATTCTTCAGTATTTTTTTACTATTTTAAAATTTACGTTGACTAAAAATATTAAAAATCTTGCAACGTTTAACTCTGCTATTTTCATTCAAAAGGTATTTCAAAGTATTTAAAAAATTTCGCTTTAGTACCGATCGCTTCTTTTCGTATAGTATCTCGCAAACAAATTCATTGTATGAACATATGGTTCTAAGATATATCATAAATAGCGCCTCATAAGCATTTTATGCACATTGAAGTTCTCTAAAGAAAAATGGAATCGATGAAAACATTTCCTTGATTCATAAATATTGCACATGTGGCGTTGAAAAAAAAAGAACAAAAGTATAGCGTTTAGGATATAAATATCATATGCATAATAACGAAATGAATTTTGGCATGGAAATTTTTATCCATATATTTGGCGAACAAAGGAATGGTACGAATAAAATATATGGGATCAAACATGTTTATATTGGGTGGCCGAAACTTATCTAGTCATTACGCTAAGTGTAAGATGGGTACACACATATGTATGTATATATAATGTACTATAAATACATACATATGCAACTATAGATACAAATATAAATATAAATATAAATGCAAATATAAATATGAATATAAATATATATATACACAAAGATTAAAGGTAAAGGAAAATATGCAACCACCGCGAACCACCCTGACTGAACGTGTCTAGCTACATTTTAATAATAACATTCACAAACTAATATTATTGTCGATCTGACCTTGCGTGATTGTTGATACAATGTTTCTTTAATAGAGTAAAATCTCTTAATTCTTGTATTGATTTAGATACGCTATCTACATTTATCTTCTTTTTTCTATTGAAAAATTACAAAAAAAAGAAATATACGTATGAGAAATTCTAAAGATGTAATAATAATAATAATAATATTGTTACAAAAATATCACATTTCATCGCGTGACGCATGTAAAACGCATAAAAAGCATGATATAGTATTCAAAATGTTACACCATATCGTTAACCGCAAAGCGTATTCGAAATAATTATTATTTTAAACGAGAATACAGTGAAATGGAAATTATCAACTTGTCAGATTTAGAAAATTAAAATAAACAAACTTTCTGATAACTGCTTGTACAATAAAAAAGGATACACACATAGTATATATATACATATATGGAACTGCAAAAGTTTACTATGCAAGATACTTAACGCATAAGTAAAAATAATCGTTCCCAAAAAATTATATAAAATTTAATACTTCCTATGGAGTTTAATAAGAATTTGTCTTTTTATTATACTTTTCACTTCCTTCACTTATTATAAACGAAGAATTTCATTTAAAATGATTATTACACTTATGAATTAAAATGCTCGTACTGTAGAAAATAAAAAAACGTTTATGTGTCCAAGGAATAAATAATTTGTATTTCAAGGAATTCAGAAAATTTACAATTCCTAATAAATAATATGGTAATGTCCAACATTACTTGTACTATTTAAAACAAAGTCATGGAAAATTAATACGCGTATTAAAAAATTTTGAATAGATAACAGAAAAATAATTTATAGGTTTTGTATGAAGTTGAAAATCTAAATTTGTCGGAAAAAGTGTTCATAGGTGAGAATGAAAACGAATTTCCGTTTATCAGAATATAATTAGATTTTATCGGCTAACATAAAACAGGCTACAGTTAATAATTACATAATAAAAAAGCGTAAATTCTAAAATGTTTGGAACAAAAGTTCATATTTATTCATTTTGAACAGTAACTTGAAGGTAATTAAAAATTTACTGCGTAGTATCAACAAAGATAAAATGTTTAAAGCCTGATTTATTGATATAAGTTGAATTAAGTCAGTATACTTTTAAATATTAATGTTTAGTTTATTGTGATTAGGTTTAAAGTATAAAAATGTATAAATTGCTATAGACACATAATCTAAGCATAATTTAAGTGCAAGTTACTATACTAATTTGAAAGCAAAAGTGGATTTTATGTAAAAGGGCAAAAGTAAATTTTCAAAAAAGAAACTTTAATTTCATAATAATCTCTAATTGTGCAAAGTCAACATGAACGGTGAACATCTTAAGCAAATTATTGTTAAGATAATATGAACGCAACCATTTGTACATCGATAAGTGACAAAATATACCTTATACATAAATAGAGCTTGCGCTGTAGCTTCATCAGTCATGAATCATGTTACACGATATCGTGACTGTCTTTATCAATGTTTTTGGATGTACTATAAGTTATAAATTATAAGTGAGCTACTGAATGTGTACATGGTAATATTATACTAGTCCATATTAAGATAATAAAATGTAATTTTGAATTTAAATTCTAAATGTATCTGAATCGCTAATTCATATATCCATGTTTCTTTTTTAGTAGAAAATAATAAAACGCACATTATAATTGAAAAACACATAATTTGAATTAGTTATAATAAAGTTTATGTTTTATATACAAAGAGAAAATTGATGAAAATACATTTATATTATTTAAAGTAATATAATTATGTTATATAAATTTAAATTGTATATTATATATATTTATATTATTTAAATTAAAAATTTATTTTATTATAATCTTTTATATATGTTATCTATTAATATTTACTTCTTTAATAAATACAATTTATGTCTATAAATATAGGATATGTACTACAATACGATTGTTATTGCATACATTATAACAATTTAAAATACAGTATTTTATTCCTTATATGTTAAATAATTTCTTTATAGATGAAATTTTACCATTGTAACTTTTAAACTTGTTAAAAAGTAAAACAAAACTAATACGAACTGCAATTAATATAATTATATCGGATTGTATTTATTTAAATTTTATTTCGTGATTAAACGATTACATCTGTGCAAAGTAATATCAAATATGCATATTTTAATATAATTTATATAAGCTTGTAAATTCTATTGTAAAAATCGAATTTTTAAAATCATAAGTATATAATCTTGTACCCTTGTACTAATTGAATTTTAACATATATATATTTTGAAATTTATACTATAATCATTGAATGTTTAGTTATCAGAAATACAACGGAATATAAAGAAAAAGTGACAGTGCCCGATAAAATTTTGTCTGATCTCTAATGCATATTACCAATGGAGCAACCTGATGTATTCGCTGGATACGAAGTTACGAAGTAGTGCTTGTAAAATGCAATATGTCTACCTCAGTGGAAAAGAGCTTGTTAATTATTAGTTTTTTGGATTTTCCGTATAAAATTGTTAACTACATGGAAGCTCCTTTCTAATTTAGTGATTTCTGAATTATTTGATATGTAAAATGAGTTTTTCCGTGAAAAAAACAGGTGGTAGAATGTGGCATGAAGCGCGAAAACAGGAAAAGAAAATTCGTGGGATGTTAGTAGATTATCGCCGTCGAGCTGAACGTCGACGTGATTATTATGAAAAAATCGTAAGAAATCATACCATATAATAATTTGTACATATCTTTTATTGAAGTTAAGAAATTTAAATGATACATTAACTTCAATTTTCTTTTTAGTTCTTAACCTTAAACTTTACTGCAATTCATAAAATTATTAATAAATATTTAAAGTATACTTAAAGACAGTTATGTAATATCTCCCTTATATGTATTTATTTACTTATACATGATACACATATATTATATATGAAATAAATACATAATATACTATGTTTGAGCCTATATATATGTATTTTTTTTAGAAATCAGATCCTACACAATTTCTACAACTTCATGGAAGACCTTGCAAAATACATTTGGATCCAGCAATTGCTACAGCTGGTGATAGTCCTGCAAATATGTAAGTAATTATATTTTAATATTATTAATTACATCTATCACTAAATTTATTTGAAAATCATTTTTCTTTATACAAACAAGTATTAATAGAAGAAGAACAAGTTTTGAACATTAAACTATCTATAACAGAAATATAACATCCTTTTCACAAGAATTTATGCTTCTAGTTTTATTTATTATTGTTATACATGGTGACCATAAAGCAGTTAGTTTAATACTTTTTAATAAGATACCTTCACAGTTGTAATTTCTATTTATAGAGTTCAGAAATTTGCACTAAATTAGAAATTGAAAATAGAATATGTTTTTTAGAACAGTGAAATATTATATGAATCATATATGAAAAAATTTTTACATTAATTAATGTATTTATGTATTAAATACAAACTAATTTAATATATTCAAATGAATAATTTTAAATGCATTATGTATATTATGTTAACAGGATGCCATGGCAAGGAAATGAAGACAATCTTATCGATCGCTTTGATGTACGTGCTCACCTTGATTGGATTCCAGAAGCACCAGATTCTATTGATGTAGATATTGCTCTTACTAGTGAAGATAGACATATCAATTATGAACGTTATCGTATAATTGTTCAAAATGAATTTTTAGGGGGTGAGAAGTCATGTTTATTTCAAAATTAACATTTAGTTTTTATTTTAAATATAAACACAAGTTTGATAAATAATAATTTTTAATGTAGTAACGGAAGAAAAATTTTTACACCAAATACATTTAGAAGAACAATTTGGTTCATCAACAAAATTAGATTCTGCTAGGGATAAAAAAAAATCATGTAATAATGTAGCCATTGGATACAATTATGAAACAGAAGAACCAATACCTGAAACAGTAAAATCATTAGATAATGTTGTATCTGATGAAAAAGCAGATGATGAAGATAGTGATATTGATTTAGGTATAATTTATACTCCATAATTACTACACTTTTGTGTTAAATAAATTACTAGTGTAATTGCTTCCTCCTTTTAGATATTTGTGTAGATGTATCTCAAATAGAACCATCACAGGCTCATGAAATGAATTTGGTAGCTCAAAAATATGGACTTTTAGGGGCTGATTATTTCAGTTTTTTAACACAAGACTTTGAAGAAGCTGAAACATTGAGACAGGCGCGTAAACAAGAAGAAGAAAAGGCTATGTATTCGGTAAAACATTTTCATTTACTATTTTACATTTTGTGTTACATTTGTTTATAAAATTAGATTTATTTTTCTCACAATCATGTTATATTATAAAATAACATCACATAACATATTTATATTGCAGGGTAGAAGATCGCGTAGAGAAAGACGTGCATTTAGAGAAAAGAAAATGATTGGTAGAGTTATGAGTCCACCTAGGTAGTTATGTTTTTATTTATTTAAACCGAAATTATCTTAAAAATTTATACTTACTGAGTTAATAGTTTGTAATAGATTTATTAGTTAATTATGTAATTGTATAGAAGTTTAATAAATATTTTATATTTTATTCTTTTTTTATCAGTTATGCTGCGAGAGAAAGTCCGGAATACAATCCTTACAGAAAATCTTCATCTAAATCTCGTTCAAGATCTATATCACCTGTAAACACAGGACAAATAACATACATTACAAGTTTTGGTGGTGAAGAAGAGACTCATGGAAGTTCATCTCATGTTACTTCTTCCAATTCAAGAAAAATTAATTATTCTCACCTTAGACGTAGAAGATCAGACAGTCCAACAATTAATGAACGAACGATTAATAGGAAACTTTCAAAATCAAGATCTAGGAGCTGCTCTCGATCTGTTAATAAATCTAAATCGTACAGAAATCGTGATAGGAAACGTAGTACGTCAAGAATGAGGTAAGTCCATTTATTCTGAATATGGATACTTATATTATTAATTCACATAATTTTTAGATCAAGAAGAACACATTCAAGACATAGAAAAATCACGAGATCAAGAACAAGAAGTCGTTCAAGACGTTCACGAACTCGAAGTGGATCTAGAAGTCGATATAGAAGTTTTACTAGATCTCGTTCACGTACTATTTCAAGATCGAAAACAAGATCTAGATCTCGTTCACGACCAAAAAGATCCAGAAGTTCATCCTCAAGCATTGTATCTAGATCAAAATCAAGATCAAGATCAAGATCTAAATCGCATAATAGAAGCCACTCAAGAGATAGTCATCGTCGAAGACATTATTCTCCTTCAAAATCAATATCTAAATCTCGATCCAGAACTAAATCTCAGTCTAGATCTAGATCAAGATCAAGAAGCCAATCTAGATGCAAACGATCTCGCAGTATCGAAAATAAAGCGCCAGCATTACCAAGGTACGTTAAAGATTTTCATAGATATAAAATTTTCGTGTATATTATTTTATAATTATTACATTAGATATTATGGTCGACGTGGAAAATCATCAAGTTTGGAATTAGAATTATCAGATAACGAGGAAAAAGTTTCTACAACAGCATCGAAACCAACGGTTACTAATACCACGAGCATGTAAGTGTAATACTAATTAAAATGTAATCTTAAACAATTTTAAGACCGATCTAACATTTTTTTGAATTAATTTAAATATTTTAGGAACAAGCCAAAAGCAGGGTTAAGTACAAATTCTGGTGGCGGACACAAAGTCAGTAAGAACCATAACGCTTACTTAGTCACTTAAAGCACAGAGAATAAAAGACAGTATATAATCTTTATCTAACTATTCTTTCAACGAAGAACCTTAACGAATGTCACTTGTTTTCATTCTGTTGGACGATATAAAGCGTTTAAATTATATTTTGACATTTTACGTTTAATAATTCCATTTTGTTTTCTTTATCATTTGGACAACAGAAAACTATAAAGAATTTGAATTTCGTATGCTTCAAAATACTGTATAATTTACGTATTCTTCATAAAGAGTATAGCTGAATAATCATGGCAAAAGTGTCTTAAGTCAAATTTTTGAATACCCTAGAATTTTAGATTACGAAATTTAATTCATAATTTTTACACTTTTTCCAGAACAATCTTTAATCAGTATTCAATATTTCAGCTTTCCAACTAAATTTTTTGTTTATTCATTACGATATTTTTTATCATTTTTTTATAATTCTGTATATAATAAAACAAAAAAAAATGAACTTGGGCTGTAAATCATATTTTTATCTATCATTGTTCTGAAAATAAGAATAATGAATTAAAATTGATTCATTAATTTGCTATCACCGTATTCAGTAATCTACCTACATAGCATCCTTAGTTTATTCTAATGGTTGAATTATGTGTATGTACTCTTCTATTCAACTGATTCTCAGCAAGAAATGGGGAACAATATATTTCTGTTAGGACTATACCTTGCTTCTTCAGCTATATATTTCGCAAGCTTAATTTATAATGAAATAATTATAACAAAATGAATTAAATACTTGTTGCAAAAATTATTTCCAATTAAATTTTTTTAAATATGTTTTTATAAAAATTTTACTTTTTGTTATTAATGTTATCAGAATGAAAACATCACATCTTTTGTAGTATAATTTTTTTTTATTAAACTGTAATATATTTCAATATAAATTTTATTATATAAATCTTAAAATTATATGAAAAATAGAACAGACTGTTTGATAACATTAAATTCTAAAATCAGTATCAAAGAAATTTGAATACTTGAAACAAAAATTTTTCAACTTTTTAAATATATTTCGTCATAATTCAAAATTAAATAAGTAACCATTTTTTTCATAAAATACTGTGAAATTGAAATTTTAGAAATATTTCGTATTTTGCTATATAGATATTAGGAAAACAATTCTAGTAACTGGTAACAGACTTAAGAGTTACATTTTTCAGTCACTGAAAATTACACCTCAGGAGCGGCTTAAGAAGAAAATGCAAGCTTTATTAAATAGGCAATGTAAGCAAAATTTATTACTAATATGAGTTAAGCTTTTAACTCATATTAGTTATTAACTATTAATATAATATTGCAATTGTATTTTAGATAAAGCTGACAAAAAGGCTGAACAGCTTAGAATTGAGAAAATGGAACAGCAAAGACAAGACCGAGAAGATGAAATTCGAGAAATGTCCTTGAAATTACGTAGAAAGTACGTTATTTTTGTTCTATCTACTTTGTATTTACCCAGTATAATTTATTTATTGTAAACACCATATTATTATTATTATTGTTTAATGATTTTTAGACAAAGAGAACGTAGACATCGTTATGAAGGTCATAGTTCTGATTCACATTCCTCCGTATCACGTACGCCAAGTCCTGGTCGTAGTCCGCGAATTGTACGTCGAGAAAGAAAGGATAGAGATATGAGGGATTTTGAAAACGACCGTGAACGAGAAAGAGATAGGGATCGAGATAGACGTGACGATAGAGAAAAGTTTAGAACTGAATCTCGTAGAAGATATAGAGATTCACCGCTTCGCTCTTTAAGTCCAAGAAATAGCCGGTAAAATTAAAATATAAATAATAAGATATTAAAATAAATAACCTTTATAGTATACTATATTAAAATTTATTAAATTATTTACTTAATTTTGTTATTACTATTTATTCTTTTAGAGGCCTAGTCGATTATTAACAACAGGAAAGTGCGTTCTTAATCTTCCGTTTGATGGACTTATAATTTTGGACGCTTCCTGTATTGCATTCCTTCCATAAAATGCTATAAATCACTCTAAGAAGTACGACGAAGAAAGATATAAAATATACAGTTATAATTTACAATTATCCATTACCATTATTATTGTTTAATCTTACACCATAAGAAAATAAACGCAGTTGTTTATTTACGTCTGAACATTATTACTTAATACGAATTCTATACTTTACACCTATAGGTGATCATCTAATTTTAAATACAATAGAATTTACTTTTTCCGCACATACCGAGACAAAGAAATTTGAATAACTAAATCGTTTAAATAATAAGAGTACATTAATTTTCTTTTTCTTCAGTATTTATTCATTCAGGCAATGAAAGTTAAAATTTATATAATTGGATTTATTCATTTCTACAAATTCTTGACACCCAAATATCCCGTATTTTATTTCATGGATCGAATACAAGGTAATATTTACGTGTATATGTTTTATATAATGAACAAGTTTATATAAGTAATAGATCCCGAATTCCGGATTCAGATTATTTTGAATAAATTGAATTTTACCGCAAAATTGTATTATAATGTAACTTAAATAAGTGTATTTTAATTTACTTTAATTTTTTTAATTATGTCAATGATATTAAATATAAGTTTATTCCTAATAATTAAACTTCTAATATATTTATATGATATTATATAAATTTATAATATTAAATTATGTTTTAAGAAAGTATTTTATGTTTGTAAATACATATAAAATACTTTTTGTCTAAATTTAGTTAATATATTTACTATTGTAGGTCTAATAGATCGAATTTTAAATACTTCGATTTATTTCCGCTAAAATAAAACACTGAAATTACTTGTTAATGATGTATACAATATATATATATATGTGGTTTACGTTGTATTCTTTTTCTCTTTTTGTGTAACATAGCACCTTTAACATACGGAATAAATTCAATGCAACTGTTAAGTCAATAGTTATTATAAAAGTAATAATTATTTAATAAAACATTAAAGTAATTTAAAAAAATAGCTTAAACCTTTAAATTGATAATATATAATTTAAAATTACTTTTTATTAGTTGTGCATGGAACTGCACATAAGCATATCTTTGTTTTTACTATACCTCAAATCTGTTAGTAACTAATATGGCGGAATAGATAGATGTTGACTTTTCAAGTTCCGGATTTCTCGAATTCAAATATTTCTACGTAATATATTTTAAGAAGAAAAAAGTTAACTGTTATTCATTTATATCATTATCGGTACGCGTTGTAATTATCATTCAGGTCACGTGTTGTGTACTTAATTGTACTGAGTATTATTAATAATAAGTGCGTACATATTACTCATTAGAGCAGTCTACTTGGCAAACAACTGTAATTTTGATTCCGAACGTGAATGTATTATAAGCGTCCTTTGCAAGATCAAGAAACACGATTTTTTAAGTTATTTTAATTTTAAATAAAGATAATACGACTTATGTAATGAGAGTGTTAATATCAATTTTATATATTCCAGTGAAGGGTTAAGAGGTGCGTTTATTTGAAATTCATTGCGTTAACATTTATAGCTATATTAAGTACATAATTTAAAAGAAGTTAAATGTATTTAATAATTCAAATTCATTAGTAGTTTAATTTGTTTTAATACATTATATCTATTACATGAGTGTCTAATTAAAACGCATTTTTTATTACCACTTGTATGTGTTTTAAATTTCAAAGTTAAAACACTCATACAATAATATTGTTTGAGTAATTTTACAACAATCTAATTTTACTACAGAATTGAAAATTAGACTTTATTTAATATCTACTACAAATTTAGTTTATGTGAAATATATGATTCCGTGTTTGTTTAATTAATTCAAGAATTTAGTTAATCTTTCAGAAACATGTGTGATTCAACTAAAAAAATGAAAGATTCAAGTGTTAAGAACAATGTGCAAGATGAATCAACAGATCAGTTTTGTCAAAAACAAAGTGCTGACAAAAAAGAATCTATATTAAAAAGTACAAATGAAGATGTTCAACGTGCAATTGAAGGATTAAAGGATATACCAGATGAGGAACTTCAAGAATTTCTTGATGATGAAGATTTTATGGAAGGCTTAGATGTTGTTGATGCTTGGGAAGGTGATGAAGAAAAATGTCGTGAAGTTGAATTTAAAACCATCCATATTAAAGATCAAGAACAAAGGCGTCCTTCTAGGTAGCATCAACAACATAAAATTCATATTACGAAAGGCATTTATTAGAGTATAGAGAATAATTCATTATATAATGATATATAATATTAATAATTATAAATTATTATATAATGTTATAGTAACATTTAAATATTATATTAATGTTAGCTAATATTGCATTATACAGTTAAGACAATTTATATTCAAACATTTATATTTTTTCTTTCTAATAATCAGTAATATATTAGAAAGAATGATCACAAGCCTACTTATAGGGACAGACATCGACGTGATTATAAAGGATCTTACAATCGTGAAAGGCCAAAGAGAGAAGAGAAAAAACATGAAGAAATCCGTCGTGATCCTTCTAAAAGCACAAAAGATATAGAGAGGGATAAAATACGTACAAAAAGAGATAATGAAAGCAAACTTTTAGCTGAAAAAGAAAAAGCTATTAAGCATTTGTTGGATTCTGATAATGTCGTACCTCCAGGTACTGAAGCTGAAGCAATTCAAAGCATTACAGAGAGACAAAATATAGAACAAGCGCAGATGCATATCCGTAGGAGCCGAGAACGACGTAGAAGTTTAGAACGTCAACGAGGAAGCTCATTACGACGTAGAACTCCAGACAGAATTAGATTAAATTCTCCTCGGCGAAAGTCTCCGTTAATATTAAGCCCAGAGCGTTGTAGAAGTCCTTTCAAGATAAGTAATGAAAGACATCGAAGTCCATTACGGTTTAGTCCTGACAAAAGAAGAAGTCCAAGATTTAATTGTGCTCGCAGAAGTCCTTTTGGATTTAGTCCAGAACGACGAAGAAGTCCGATTAGACGACTTAGCTGGGAACGAAGAACAAGTACAGACAGAAGATGGAGTGCTGAGCGACATAGGAGACGTATAAATATACATGAGCGGTGAGAAGATAATATTTTTAAGTACATATTACTATTTAAGTTTTATTGTAGAGATAAAAAAATGTTTTCTATATTAATCTTTTGTATAAAAGAATTCACAACTTGATGTAAAGTTTTATTCTTCTATTAAATTATAATGATAAAACTTGTTAGTGTTTTAAGTTAATAAATTGTTTTAATTCAAACTTTAAATTGTCAAGCCGAAGAAGTCGATCTCGTGATCGACAACGAAGCCGCAGTATGGAACGCCTTAGAAGAAAAGCTAGCCGTTCACCAATGAGTAGACGTTACAGTCCTCGTCGTCGAAGTCGAAGTCGAACACGAAGTAGGTCATTGGAACGTCGAAGGAAGCGATCACCCTTTATTAACGAACTTACAAGACAACTAAGGAATGAAGCTATAATGACATCACATATGAACACTGGATATACACACCCTCCATCTATGGATGGCATATCACCTCTAATGAATAATGTGTATCAACAAGAAACTGAAGCTAGACCTCCAATACCAATACCACCTTATATGCACCAACCTGGGTTAGCACCACCAATACAATCAAATGTAACAACTGGTGGTCCAACATTCATGAATTTTGAAAATTCTTCTCAACCATTGAATTTTGATTCTGTATCAATGCATCCACTACCACAAACTGAATATGTTTCTGGTCCAGTAATGTATAATCAACCAAATACTGGTTCAATTCAATCTGCCCATCGACCCGCACTTCTTCCAGCACCAGTTTCTTCACCACAACATGAATCTGCCCCATCTTCGGTGGAACATGTGCAAACGTATAATTCATCACATGGTATTTCTTCCACTCGTCAATCTCCGATTCAGAATTTTGAATTTTCAAATAAATCAAAGGATACGATGTGTCAAAACTACAGAGAACGTAGATTTGCAGATTCTTATAATGGATACCATGCGTCGCAAGAAGAACGATTAAAGACACCTGAACCTCCAGTCATCTCTGATACAAAAGTAATTTTGTTATATATGTATTATAACAAAAATTTTTTTTTAAATAGCCATATATTTTATTTTGTTATTAAAACAACAAATATTACTTTGAAAATAATGAGCAATATTTTGATGTGCCTTTTCACATAGTGTGCAATTAAGTCTTTTGCTATTATGTACACTAATATATTATCTTATAAATTAATTTTACAGCAGTTTGAAAAAACGAGTTTGTCCAGTCTACTAGAAGCATCTGTTTCCGCTAAAGGTGCGAATATATTTTTATTAAATTATCATTTAAATTTATATGTATGATATTACAGAATTATTATATATTACTATAATAAGATTAGTAATTTATATCTGATTTTTTATACACTTTTTTAGATTCAGCTAGTCTACCAGTTTTGTACCCAGGTGAGAATTTTAATTATTTACAAATTTAATAGTTTTTAAGCTTTATCTTTAAATAAGGTAATGTTGTTAAACTTTTAGCAGTATTTTGTTTTTAACTTAAATACAACACTGGACGAAACATTATTGTATTAATTTTACAAAATTTTGTTTCTGCTTCAAAATAGGATTTAAACCCGAAATATTACGTCACTGTGAACATGCTCTACGGGAACTTCCTATGGAAGACCCTCGGTTAAAAATGAAAGGGCGTTTTTTCTATGATCCAAAGAAGGATAATATACAAAATAAGCAAAACGTATATTCTTCAAATTCCATACTTTTGCAAAAAAACAAATGCAAAATATATTGGGAAGAAGAAGAAGAAGAACAGCATTTAACTAGTATAAAGCAAAATATACAAATGCATCAAAAAATTTGTCAAACTGATGAAGTGGAGACAAGTGCAAAGTTTGTTCAAGCAAGTGTTAGTATGGTAGATTTTGAGATACAAGTATATCCTCAAGATCTACAGCATGCTGTTAAAGAAGAAAAAAGACCTATTATGGATCGTCTAGATTGGAATATGCGTGAAACATTTGATTATACACCTAAATTTCGGGAAGCTGATGACTTGAGGTGGAGTTTAAGTAATTCTTCTCAGAAAAGAAGTTGGAATAGAAACTTGTCACCATCTAGAAGGATTGATGATCGTGAACATCGTATGGGTTCCGTATCTTCCTTAGATCATAGTTCAAGAAATATGAAATTAGGATCCCCAATAAGAAATAGAGATACTTTCTCTAGTCATAAGGGATCTCTACGGAATCATTATGTTCGTGGAAGATATTCGCCAAACTATAGGCGTTCATTAGAAGAACGCGATGAATTTCATGAAAATAGAAGTGATCACAGTCGTGGTGAGAGTCCGATGATGCTAGAAGATTCTTCAGAAGAATTAGAATTGGAACACACATTCCAAAGAGGAACAAATTGGCATGGAAGAGGAAAATTATCAAGAGGTAGATCAAGTCCACTAGTGAAACCACATATGTACAGAGGAAAACATTCAAGTGGAAGAGGTTATCGTGGACGAGGAAATTTTCGTGGCAAATTCTAAAATTATTTTGTGTAAAGCACAAATCTAAAATGTAGAATTATATAATCAAATATATCAATATATAAAAAGGATTGTAATCTATTCTTGCAAATTTAAAAAAATATGGATTTATATCATATATTAGGATTATTCTAAGCATTATTATTAAAATTATTATTTTAGGTATAGATTGAATTTAAACGTTATAGAATAAATGACTCGAAAACTATGATGGTAATAAGTTTTACTATAACAGTTTACATCATGAATTTTTTTATCGGTAAATATGAAAATGATATCTATGAATATTATACAAATAATATTTTTGAAAAGGTAAAATAAAACGTTATTTACTAGTTAAAATTGCTAAATTTAACTAGGACATAAAATGCGATGCCAAATGAAGAATTAAATACAGAAAATTTATTCTGTATTTTTTTATCACTCATCTCCATTCCATAATGTGTATTCAAATTTACTTATTTTTAAATACGTACACAATGTGATATTAATGGTTTTATTATTTAGGAGATATCAAATTTAAAAAATCATGTTTTAAATATGATGTCTGTACATATGATTTGCATGTACAATGTTTCCCGAGTTAATATAACGGGATATCTCATTTTAAAGGGATAAGGAGTTATATTAATTCAGGGTAAGGAAAATTATTGTTGATTTAAGAGAAATATTTATGATATACTTTAAAAACGAATAAGAAAAAAATATTAGTTAGGTTTGACGGTAAAAGTATCCACAAAAGTGTAAGTGCAAAAATAAAGATATCATTGCAAATTTATTGATACGATGCAATGATCATACTGTTTAATTTTACTTTTATTTCATAAGTTTCTATGCATACAGCCATCTCAGCTGTGGATAAATTTCTAAAACATAAAATCTAACTCTACGATATCACGTTGATGACATCTTGTTTAATTATAAATAACAATGCAATATTTCCATTATGAGTATTTAAAGTAACAACTCTTTAAGTCCAATGTTGATAGAATCACCTTGAGCTATTGCAAGTTAACAAAAAAAGATGCATGCAAGTTATCTTCTTTACCAGCCTAATATTCGAGTTATCTTTCAAATTACTTCAATGCAATCCTTCTATACTTGATCATTCAATTTTGGATACTTGCTTATTAATCGATAAGTGTTACATATCGGAAGCACAGTCGAGATACAGGAGAAAATTTACGCCTATTGTATTTTTATCGCCCGAGAATCCCGTTATTATTTTAGTATCATTCTTAATGCTGAAGGTATGTATTGATTTTACCAACTTTGAGGGTAGAATAAATCAGATACCATAAATCGATAAAAAAGTCTTTAGTCTTTAGTTCTTCAAAATGAAGTTTAGCAGCCACAATTAAGCTCTATTCAATTTTGTTCTAGTTTTCCTCCCCATTTGCTAATTAAAATCATTTATTATGAATTATTTCATTTCGGTCATTGTGACACCATCAAGCGGTAATCTGGAATACCGACCGGTATTTGAGAATGTATGCGTAAATATACCTACGGTTAAGCATTAGCACTTATAGTGGCATACAATAATTATACAATTCATCGTTTTACAATATATAAAATCATTTTTAAATTTCCCCCATGTCTAAAACATTTTAATAACGTTAATAATGCCATCTCTCCAAAAAGTAGCCAAACTGGTAACAAACATTTATCGACAAGTAAGCAAAAGTGGTAACAGACTTTCATGAGGGCTGTCATCTATCAGAGAAACTCGCAAACAATTCGCACATTTTTACCAACAATAAAAAGAAACAGCGAAGAAGGACATAGCTCCTCCGTAGATACTAATTTCTTTTACAGTAGTTTGACTGTTTACCATATAGGAGGAGCAGCTATATCCTTCTTTTCTGTCTCTTTTTATTGTTGGTAAAAATGTGCGAGTTGTTTGTAGGTTCCTTTGAAAGATAGCAGGCCTCATCAAAGTCTATTACCACTGTTGCTTGCTTGTCGATAAATGTTTGTTACCTGTTTGGACACTTTTTGGAGAGATGGCATTATTAACGTTATTAAAATGTTTTAGACATGCGGGAAATTTAAAAATGATTTCATATATTGTAAAACGATAAATTGTATAATTATTGTATGCCACTATAAGTTGCTAATGCTTAATCGTAGGTATATGTACATAACGTGATAACAATTTGTTTATCGCAGAAAAGATACATCGTAGAATTGTTCTTAATGCTTGCAATTGTTTAATAAATCATTCATGACGGTTACGAAACGAAATCACGCAAGCGAAATTCATGCAAAGATTTACAGATTCATTGCAAACTATTAATTTATGAATATTTGTTAAATAACAAATAATGTATGAACCATAATGTTAATGAAGTAATTGTTAAAGGATTAAATTAACAATTATTAGTTAAAAGTTAGGAGGCAAAGTAACTTGTATGTTATAATTCATTTCAATCAATATTCGATTAGGTTTTAATGAATAAAGGAATAAGTTTCGTAGAATATTTTTCATTTGCTATTAGAGGTTCAATGAAATATTAAAAAATCTTACATTAAGCATTGAAAATAGTTACAAAATGTTTAAAAATCATAGAAACATAAGTAATTTAGTGGCACTTCATCGAGCACAAAAAGAATTTAGGAATAACTACTTTGCATTAAAAATTGGCTATATTTGTAAACTAATAGTTAATTAAACAATGCCGGTCACTAGATACTGTAATAATTTATTGCACGAACAATTAAAATTTAATAAATTATTCGTGTGTTTAGAGATACCATAAATTTACGATTCTAAAACGTCGTTAATTGTTAAAAGGACGTGTTCTGCATAATATTCTTGGTATTTATTATTAATATTTTTACAAAATATAATAAATTGTATATAAACTATTGCAAATACTATCGAAATGTTTAAAAACTATGAAGAATTTAGTTGCAGTTCATTAAGTACGAAGAAGTTTAAGAATAACTCTATTTAACATAAAATAGCGCTATATTCGTATAGTAAAGGATAATTAATCAATAAAAAACAACGGGTGCAGTAATAATTTATTGCATAAACAATTAAAACTTGGTAAATTATTATTAATGTAGCAAAATAAATGTTCACATTCATGATCATATTTCAGTCAGTAGTGATCATGACTGTGCCACGGAGCATGCACTACTGCGCATATCGCTCAACTGCGCAACTCGGGCATGATCTACCAATTCATTCATTGGTAATACGTTAGTCGTCGGTTGACCTTCATACAGACGACGTCTCTGTGTCGGTTGTGTTATCGAACACATGTTGACACATCGCCCCGTGACGTCACGGGTACGCGCGTATCCTTGGGAACGTTTCTTCGTGCGTTATTGCATATTATTACACGTGTTCGCTATCGATTATAGCGATTCTTCGCACGTGTTTTCTTCCGACTATCGCGAGTTTTCGTGAGCGTTTTCTACCGATCGTTACTATCTTTCGCGTGTCTTTTCTTCTGACTATCGCGAGTTTTCGTGAGCTTTTTCTATCGATCCTTACGATCTTTCGCGTATCCTTTCTTCTGACTATCGCGAGTTTTCGCGAGCCTTTTCGATCGATCGTTGCGACTTTAACAGCAACATGATAACCGAGTAGCCGTACATGCCACTATATATCTCGCGATTTATATAGTAGTGTTGCGAACATTAAATCGCGTTTTCGAAAATTGGTTCTATAACGTGAATACTATTTGAGGGGATTAGTGTTAGGTTAGTAGTTCGCGTTAGGGGGTTAAGGGTAGGGGGGTTTTCTAACAGTTAGGGGGTTTTGGGTAAGGGGTAATCGGGGCGCGTCGGTTATGGGTGGTGGGTTGGGGGGTTTCGCTCGTGGGTTATCCGTCCGTGGGGTAGACGTGGTGCGGTGGGTTTGTGGGTGGGATGGTGCGGGGGTAGGGGGGGAACTAGCACAAGGATCTGGCACCGTCGGTCTCATGGGGCCCTCCGGCTGACACCGGAGCTTATGTGTACCTATGTACGGTCATCTGCCTTGTGGTAGTTCAGGGGTGTTTGGGCGGGTGGGTTTCGCGAGGGGTAGGGAGTTGGGTCGCGTCGCGGGGGTAGGGGGTACGGTGGGGAAGTAGCACAAGGATCTGGGGCCGTCGGTCTCATGGGGCCCTCCGGCTGACACCGGAGCTTATGTTACCTATGTACGGACATCTGCCTTGTGGTACTTCAGGGGTATATTTGGGGGGAAAGGGAGCTGTAGTTGGGGGAACGGGTTGGGAGAACTAGCACAGGGATCTGGCTTCGTCGGTTTCATGGGGCCCTCCGGCTAACACCGGAGCTTATGTCACCTATGTACGAACATCTGCCCTGTGGTAGTTCTGTTTTCCGTGAGGGTGGCTTAGATGGCGGGGGTTGGGAGGGTCGCGAGTTAGGCGGTGGGGTTTTTAGAATCGGTGTAGGATGTGGGGTGGTTTTCGGGGGCTATGGGGTGTAGATTAGCGATAGGGGGTTTTGGGGTACGCGTTAAGGGTTAAGGGAAAGGGGTGGGAAGTACAAATAGTATTCGCGTTATCGAGCCAAATGTTTATCAGCTTTTTTAAAACAAACTTTGGTAAATTTATACCAACTTAATCATAATACGAGATATTCATGGCATTGTACTGCTACTTGGAAATCTTTTGCTCTTCGTTTTTCGTTGCATATTCCAAAGCGTCTTAAGTGGCAGCTCGCGAACTCGTTGGTTTTAGTGTTGGGTTTTTGAAGGCGCCTTCATATTGTTGTATTGTATTTTGTTGTATTGTTAAGTGTGTTTCCGGCGGGTCTTTAACAAGGAGAATCTCAGGATAAATCCTCTCATAATGTGTTGAAATTTGGTAGGCTTAAAGGTGTATGTGTACAGCAATTGTAATCGGAAGTATAATCGTAGATGAGCCTCCATTCGCAAAAAAGTGAATGCAAAGGTTGTGGAACCCACTTATATGGGTATATTTAAGTAATAAGGACTCGTAATAGTTTTTCTCTGGTTCAAATCTCGTCACACTCTCTTCATAAATATTTTTTAGTTAACCATAAGTTAACATATGTAATATAATTTATTACAGTTTAACATATATATAATAATTGTTAACTAAAAAACAATTTATGACAACAAGTGACATGATTTGAATCAGAGACAAAGTATTACGTGTTTTTATTATTTAAATACTCCCGAATAAGCAGTTTTCCCAAATTTTACACTCATTTTTCTTGAGAATGATTGCCCATCTGCAGTTGTAATTCTGATTGCAATTATTGTGCGCTACAAGTCTACCAAATCGGAGAGGATAAGCCCTGAGATTCTCCTTGTAAGCGTAGTCACCTCCTCGTGGTGAGACCTGGTAATTGGTATCGTTTTCAAAAGTATAAATCTCTAGAAAACGATACCAAGCTAAGAACTACGCATACCTGTAGTCCAGTCTATTTGATTAAAACAAGCAAATCGTAGACTGGCCTACAGGTAAGAATTTGATGGCACTCTAAAAACTATATCACATAACACACTATCTTTATAATGTCTCTCTCTTACAGTGACGAAATAAAAATCTTTTGATAACTTTATCAACCATGGAGGCTGGATTAAGCATAGTTTTTATATTGCAAACACCTTTTATTAAAAAGTGAATAATTCATCGATTTATGGACACACGCTATAACCATTTAGCAGTGAAAAGGTGATACTAATCCCGCGTATACCTATCATACAACGAAATGAACAACGGGACAATTCCCAGCATCGGAAATCTCCAGAAGAAATTACACACATATCACAAAATCAGATTATTTATTGTAAAATTATTTTATACAATGTATTTTACCAAAATCATAATAAATTAGATTAACTTAACTGTACTACAGTGCTTTATCATTTATTCCCTCTCCCATCTTATCTGAGATAACAATAAACAATATGCTAAACAAATTAAAAATAAAAACGAAATATCTAAAACGAAAAAAATAACGAAATATGTTGAAAGATTCCGAGAAATGACGTCAAATTCCGAGAAATGTCGGGGACGAGAAACACAATATTTCCTATCGGATTTACGGCAAAATTCGAAATTTTGTATCAGGAGAACATGACACGCGAAGAGGTGGCATGGAATATTTTTCTTGGAATTTGACGTCATTTCCCACAATTTCATGATTTCACGGAAGTTGACGTCATTTTTTGGAATTTCTCGGGTACGGAATTTTCGAATCGCAACCGAATTTTGCTCCGAAAATTGGGATTTTGTATCAGGAGAACATGACATGCACAGAGGTGGCACGGAATATTTTTCTTAGAATTTGACGTCATTTCTTGGAATTTGGCGATTTCTCGAATTTGACGTCATTTCTCAGAATTTCTTGGACGCGGAATTTTCGAATCGCAACCGAATTTTGCTCCGAAAATTGAGATTTTGTATCAGGAGAACATGACATGCACAGAGGTGGCACGGAATATTTTTCTAGGAATTTGACGTCATTTCTTGGAATTTCAGATTTCTCGGAATTTGACGTCATTTCTCAGAATTTCTCGGACGCGGAATTTTCAAATCGCAACCGAACTTTGCTCCGAAAATTTGGATTTTGTATCAGGAGAACATGACGTGCAAAGAGGTGGCACAAATTTCTCGGAATTTACAACAGATTTCGTTACTTTTTTTATTTTTTCGCGTTTTTTACTAATTTTTTCGAGTCTTATTTTTAATTTTTGCAGGATATTATTTATTATTATCTTAGATTAGATAGGAAAGGGAATTAATGATGAAGCATTGTAATACTGTTAAATTAATCTGATTTATTATGATTTTTGTAAAATACATTGTATAAAATAATTTTACAATAAATAATCTGATTTTGTGATATGCGTGTAATTTCTTCTGGATATTTCCGATGCTGGGAGTTGTCCCGTAGTTCATTTCCAGGTCCAGATGAATTCTGAAACAATATTTATTTTTATACTCAATATTAACCGTTAAAATGTGTGATATAATTTATAAATCTAAAACCAATATTTTCAACTATTTCTACGAGTTTGAAAATGTCACCGTGCAAATTTTAAAGAAACTAAATTACTCCATTGGAACATTTCTGCAATTTGTAAATTATAAGTTATTAGAAAATTATCTTTAAACTTATATGCAATGCATATAAAAGTGTGCACGCACTTAACATGTTAATGTAATTTAATGTAACTTAACATATTGCAACGCCAATTTCAATGCCTAATCGTTAATTAGTCATTTGCCCGACGATCGAGAAAAACTTCTTAATCATTAACCGCGTTTGCATATTTCGATCGAACAGTTTATTGGATAACAAGATGTGTTCCTGAGATGTGTATACACGCCACAATCAGATTGGACCCCGACGAATGGATACCAAAATTAAATTTTCGCGGATAAATTAAGCAACTTTTGTTTGCGGCTCCATCTATTCAAGAATGGTTGAAACTGTTAACGAAGTAGCTTGATTGTTTACCGTATAGGTGGAGCAGCTATGTCGTTTTTTCTCTGTCCTTTCTATTGTTGGTAAAAATGAGCGAGTTGTTTGCGAGTTTCTCTGATAGATGGCAGCCCTCATGAAAGTCTGTTACCACTTTTGCTTACTTGTCGATAAATGTTTGTTACCAGTTTGGACACTTTTTGGAGAGATGGCATTATTAACGTTATTAAAATGTGTTAGACATGCGGGAAATTTAAAAATGATTTTATATATTGCAAAACGATAAATTGTATAATTATTGTATGCCACTATAAGTTGCTAATGCTTAACCGTAGGTGTATGTACGCATACATTTATTAAACTGCAACGTGTAAAAAAAGTAAAGCATTAATTAGTTGTATATTTTTTATGAGTACTTAAAATTTTATTATTTAAGATCATTACCAAATTAAATAGTTTTTGTATACTACTTTCTCAACAACCTAAAAAAAATGCACATTTAATATAGGTGAGATAAAATGAGTGAAAAGTGGGAAAATATTATTAGAGGATAAAAAACAGACAATTTAATTTTCTGTTTATATAATAAAGAGTAAATTTATACAATCAATTACAGTATCATATAAATAGTAACGACTATACGCAACATTAAAAATATTACAATATTCTTACAGGTGTAGTAAAAAACACTAACTGCACTATACTACACTTACATGGTACTTATCAGTAATATTTACAATGCTCCGAAATGAGCGGAGTTTCTCTCATTCATATCAAAGAAAACACTGAACATTCGTAAAATTCAACAAGTCGAAAATGTTTCATAGAACCATTGTACAACTATAAAATATTACGATACTAAACTTTTATCAAATGTACTATAGTTTTTTAAAACATTAGAATATTCAACATTGGCAATGGACATTTATAAAAAACGTGGAACTAGATATAAATTGATAATTATAAGTATTACCGAACGAAGCTCTTAATATTACACCTTGTAAAAAACAGTCTATTCTGATAACTAAATTTTTCATTTATTACGTTTTAGTTAATTTCATATTTAGTATTTTTATCATTTGTCCATATACCATGCTAAAAGATTCTATTCAACTCATCAAAACTGCAGAAGGCCATATTTCATGGAAGTCGTAAAATTAAAACGACAAGGTGACACTGAAATCCTAAGAATCTATTATAAATTAAAGATTAAATTACGAAGTACTACCAGAGCCTTCATAATTATTTGCGTGAACGCACTTCGAGTGCTAAATGAACGTTTATAAAAATATTAACCGGGTCGTTCTCTTATTTCATATCGAACTATTAAGATTAAGTTTACACTTAATAATCTTTTTAATGCAAAGGCACATTATCTGAATAGATATTATGCGCAACAATTAACGAGGCAAGAATTTTGTTAAACGAGTCCTTGTAAAGAGTTAACAAATTCTCTATTTACTTTCCTTGCAATTTTTTACTTTCAAAGTGGACGATTCCATTAATTGATTTATTTTATAATTACAAGCAGTTCACGTTTTCATCATAATATTGCAGATAATAAAATATTATTGATAATGAAAAGAAAAATTACAAGGAGTACAATTCATTGTTACATCCACAAGAACAATATAATTGACATTTATGTTTCATTAAAAATTTCATTTTACATATTATGACATATGAACATATGTACATAAGTATAATTTTAAGTTTATAATCTTAACATATAATTAGTTTTTATTATATATATATTTATTGGCAATAATTTTCGTTCAAAAATAGTTTCCTACTTTAGATTTATTTATTTGCAATGATACGTTTTTTTTTAAATACAACTTTCATAAAAAGTAGAAATTTTGTGTTTTAATATGTGTTTAATATGTATACTGAATCAGAAATAAATTTTATTAACTTATCTATTTATTCATTGAAATTTCATTGCAAATTTCAATGTTTTTATAAAAGATATAATTTGTTTCTTTTCAGTTAGCTTCTTCTCGATTCTTGTGATGCATTTATTTAATAAATTGCGCACAATGAAAGAATGCCTTTGTATAGTATTTTGTATAATAGATTACAGCATGCTTTTTAAAAACAATGACTGTTATACATTTAAAAGATTCTAATGTAAAAAATAATGATTTCTGTTTTAACCAATATTCTATTTATATAAACTGTGCAATAATGTTTACAGTTCATGATATTTAACAATTAAATGTTTAAAAAATTTTTATGATACAGATCACAATATTTAAGATTGTTATAATTGAAAATTTGCAAAATTGACTCGAATATTTCACATTTACAATCAATAAATATTCCGTACATGGTAAAAAATAAATATTTACGTGGATCAGAAAATAAAATATTTTGTAAATATAAAAGACCAATTATATATCTCAATATAAATCTTTAAGTCATCAATTACAATAAGCGAAGAATTGAAGACATAAAAAAGTAATAGTAATATAATGTTAGTAAAATGTGGCTTTTTACGGATACACTTTTTAGTGCATTGCTGTTCATAAAAAAAAAACGTACCTATATGCATATTTATTATTTTTCTTTTACTAGATTTTCACTTAATCACACTTTTTCGACTTCGTTAAAAAAACATTATAGAATTAGAAATGTTTAAATATGCATTTATTGTTAAATCAAATTTCAATTTCCAGTGATATTATACCATGTACTTTCAATGTATCATAAGCCAAAAAAATCTGAATTAGAATTTAAACCGAGTAAGAATAAATATAATAACTCAAGTAGCTATAATTCATTATTGCAATCTGTAGATTAAAACCATGATAAAAGAAAACATGCTTGTTGAATTGAAGTTTATATAACAAATGAATAATTAATGTTAATTTAAGAAATCAATATTATATAACTGTTCTTTTTTGGTTTAAGAATAACAAATTAACTTGAGGCACTATAATAAATTCTAAATACATTTTATAAGATTAAATGGCACAAAACTGATATTCACACTTTCATAGTTATAGCACTGGAAATGTAATGTCCTTTCTCTTATTTTATATCCAATTCCATTTATCTCTATGAGACAAGAGTTTGAAATATTTAAACATTATAAAAACAAAGAACGACTAATACAGTATTAAATACAGTATACCGTTAATCTATAGTTACAAAACTGCTTAAAGAATAACTGGCAATGTATACTTCTTTAATAAAATTCTATGATTCTATTGGCACATGACAAGTCAATTTTTCAGTTTATTTACAGAAACTTGTAGATATGCATTTTTTGCATATGTCCCCTACATGAACATTTTACAGTTGCTTGAATTTTGAGGATCAGTACTTAAACTATATTGCAAAAATATATCTTTAAATCAACATTTACAAATTTCTATATTTTTACATAGACTTTTCACTGATGCCAAAGAAAAAAATGTATGATATAACTTGTGCACTACTCATGCCTTGCACTTCAAAGATCGCATTTGTCCTGCATGACTTCCTCTGAACAATTTCTGGAGGATAAATAAAATCAAAATCAGAAAGACTATGAATACATCTAAAATGAAAACAACTACACCAACTCTTTGTCATAAATAAAAATTAAATACACTTTTAGCTTCATATTTGATACCATTTTTAACAATAAATAAATTTACTAATATTCAGAATTATTAACTGAGTTGGTGAAGCAGAAAAAGATATTGATAATAAATAAAAGGTATTTGCCGTGTTAAATCGAAAAATGTAGCAAATAAAGTTGAATAAACTAAAAAGATCTAGCATATGAAAGTGTAAAGAGTATAATTCTAATGTAGTTAAATAAATATGCATTAGTTAAGCTAAGTATTAAATTAATTATTATAAATTGTTAATTTCTTAATGTTATAGGCACTAAATAGGCACGATTATTAGTATTATTTTGATACAGTACTATAAGATAAAATTATATACTTATGGATAATCTTGGTCTTGAAAGCAAAACAATTGTAAACTTTTGGTACAACATGAACTGCAAGGAACAGTATAAATGATTTCTTTTCACAAAAACATATATACATACAAACATTAATACCGGTAAAGAACATATCCTACAATCAAAAAATAATCATGGATGTAGCACTGCTTTTGCAAAATATGCAAATTATGCAATATGTAATGGTAAACTCTCCTTAACCAACATGAGTATTTTAATCCATTATGAGAGTTAAAATTCATTAAATTTTCGGTTAAATTTTTCTAAAACGCCGAACCTTCTATGATACATTTACATACATTGTATGTAGCAGTAATAAACTTTACATCATTTTAAACGTTCGTACAACTACAAATTTCAATCCAGTCTTCATATTCATTAAAAAATAGTTATTTCGCGTATACACATATTAGTATAAATACGAATATACCAATATGTGAGATATTATTTATGTATATGAATCTTACATATATTTGCAAATATTGTTTTTTAACAACGAAATAAACACAAAATGGAAAACGTTTCAAGCACATAAACAAAGGGCAAGTTGACCAAACAGAGTTATGCAATAATAGCAAAAAGGAAAATTGCATCGTTTCTAATATACTAATTACAACCTTCTTAATGAAGCCATACTGAGAGAACTGCATTTGGCCTTTCGTGTCGGTTGAACCGACATAGGTGCAACTAGAACATCATCTCTAGATGGAGAGCCTGAACCACCATTACCCAGCTCCTGGAAAGATACACGAATATCCATTTATCCTATTCATACACACAATGGTAAAAAAGAAAAAAATACCAAAGGAATTAAAACAATACTGGTTATATTAATCACACTAATTAAACAAGAAAATTTGGACACATGACATTTAATTCACACTTAATGCATAATCAATAAAAAAATTAATTAATTAATTAATATAAAGAGGAACTAATAATACATCATGCAAATTCACAGGTATGAAGAAAAAAATGCTTATAGATAGTTTTTATCATTGCAAATATATTTTACAAAAAAAAAGGCAAAATAAGAAAACAACAAAAAGGAATCCAGCCTTGTTAATCTGTAAGCGGTAACAAAAAAGAAAACGAAAATATATATTGATACAAAATGCCTCTACGAGAGCAAAGTTAACTTTATAAAAATATCAATCTTTAACATCTGCAGAATCTGTTCTGAAAGTATCGCCTTAATCATGAACAAGATAAATTTAAGTTTCTCTATCTAATTTGTGACGCGAAGTATTTTGATCCAGTCGAAACACTTTATGACGTCACTTTCCTAAAACGAATTTTATCTGATAAAAAGTAGAATTCTATTAACCCTCCTCTCTACTCCCTTTCACGAGAGAAGACCTAAAATTATATTAGTATTTCCGATGTAATCTACGTGAATATTAATAGTCATTTCAATATACTTACGTGATAGAGAACGAAAATTTATCCACTAATTATTAATGGATAAGAATCTATTAATCAATCAGTATGAACATGAATTTTAAGATTAATATGATATCAAAACAAATATAGCAAAAAAGGACATAATTCACATACACTATGGAGCAATGTAATTTATAGAATAAAAAATCAAATAGAGCAAGATATTAAGATGAGCATAAAAAACAATGTATTACAATATACGTACAGTAAATTAATTTTTTTAGTTATTTGCATACTATAAAATAAACAGCAGAAAAAATAATTTTTTTTTAAATATTACAATACCAAATGTTTATATAATATGTTATTAAAATATATATAAGAAGAAGAAGTTATAGACAGCAAAATGACTTTATAGTTATCTATTTATGCAAGTTTTAATAAAAATAATAGAAATAGGAGTTGCAATTTAAACTTAAGCTGAAGTTATGAAAAGAAAACTCCGTCGAAAATGTTATTCATTTTCATAGTATTAAAGAGATAAGAATCTCCTGTCGTGAAATGAAAGTAAGTAAGGAGCAATAAGAAAAAAAATATAAATATATTATAAAAAAGAAAGATATATGCAATAATAAACTGTCAACTAACGTTAATGTTGTTGCAACTAGCAAGTCGCATCTGTGCAAGCTGCTGACTTGCTGGAGTAAGGCTGTTGGTTGATCCAAATGGTGACATCATCGTTGACATTGCTCTCTTCAATTTACTTGGAGTTTTATTAAAACTAAACGCTCTGCCGACTTTCATCCTTGTACGAGATGCAAACCTGAAGAAAAACAGTTATTGCAAGTTTATTGAAAGTTAAATACTTTGACAAAACAGTAGCAATATCGAAATTTTATTTTCCTCTCACATTTCAATACATTTATACAGTTATATAAACTAAAATAACTAAAAATAAATTATAAAATCATTTTTCAAATATTATGGCAATTTTTAATATTACATGAAGGAAAATAAACCTTCTAGCAAATAAAGGAATTAGCAAACTTAAATAAAACCCCAAACCTTAATAAACCAGTTCAAGTAAATATTACACCATAGTTATTTTTAATATACATGCAACAATTGAGTTATAATACAATCTTAAATATTAATCATGCTGGACTATAAAGAAAAGTTACTTATCTATTAAGTTATCATAATTGCAAACTTATATTACAAAAAATGTAAAAATATATAAATAGTGCTTAATTGTAAGGTTATAGATTTTCGTAAATGATTATTAACATTTCGTTTCAATCTATAAAATAAAAATACAAGCTGCTAAAGTGTATTAGTAATACATAGTTGTAAATAGTGCTGAAAGTGTAACCCCCTGACGACAGAATAGGACGAAAAATTTGTTATATGATCACAGACTATTTTGTTTTATTAGTTGTTAAACAGTAAAATTTAAAAACTGATCCCTTTACAATATCTATAAATGACAATAAATAAAAACGAATATACAATATTATTTTAATGAAAAAGTGTGAATGAAATATAATCTAATACATATAGCTATTTAGGCCTTAAAAAGACTATAATGAAATGAATAACAAATAATATAAACCATGATATCATTACATTTTAATAATTAGTGTTACTCATTTAAAAAAAAAGTTTAATTTGTATAAAATATGAAGTCATCAAGGGGTTCAATAGACCTGTATTGAATATTTTAATTGCTGAATAAGAATGGTTTTTAACAGGCTGATATTATAAATATTACGCTTGAACTGGTCAAATTTTTTATGAAACAATTCAATTTTCTATATTTTGACATTATAGAATGAAATTGATTGATTCAAACAAGCGAGGGATAAAGGACCAAAGCGAATAAAAAAATGATAATCAGCCTGGTGCGAAAACTGACGGTAGTGGGACATGTAACGTGGTTTCACACATGCTATTGAGTAGGAACACATACGGGTCCATATACTCCAGGTAAAAATTATGAAATAGGCTCCTGCAACCAAACGAGTCGTCGCCCCATTATTTTTTGTTAACATGCAATACAGGAGAAAAACAGTTTAGAACATCTAATAATTTTTCCCTTCGGGAATGTGCATATTTTTTTTTTTTAAATCTACATTATTAAACGCTAATATTTGTACAATAATTCTGTATCAATTTTTGTATAACAATGGGAACTGTCAAAAATATATTGATTTCATTTTTAGTATATTCTAAATATAAATAAATTAAACAGTCTGCAATTCAGCAAAACTTAATAATAATGCAGGAAAATATATTATAAGCTAAGCTATTCAAAGAAAATAATGCTAATTAATAATTGATGTCATTTATATAATAAAGTTTCAATCCATCTAATCAAAGAAATTATATCTTTAAATATACTTCACTACAAAACTGTAAATATTTATTATGAATAAATATGGTTTTCTAACTCTGCAAAAAATAAAATTATATACGAATATAATATTTAATATAAGAAATAGAATTACAGTTACGAGAGAAATACAATCCTTTGCGAGATTAAGATTTTGTAACAGATTTTAAGTTTCGATTACTTACTTAAATGCTTTACTCAATGTTCCTAATGCTACATCGCTTGTGTCAATTTCAAGTTGATGCGAATCGAGACTTATCAAAAAGGTATCCTAAAAGTATACAAAGTAATAATTAAACAAAAATTGAGATCTCTTTGAGCTGAACTTTTCATAAAATAAGTAAAAACTTACCGCATCAGCTTTGCATACTGTATTAGCCATTTGTCTGCATAGAGTCCGTAAATAATTCGCCTTATTTACTTCCTCATCGGTAATTGTAAATGAAAATAATTTTTCTTTTAATTCTTGATTACTTCTCACCATTAAAGCAAACACTTTATGACATTCTACAAATATGTAAAATTAGTTAAAAATAAAGTTATATTCACTGAGTAACTGAAATCACTCAGAAATATCATAAACATTTATACAAAAAATATGTGGTGACCTTATAATATTTCATAAGTAAACTGTTTAATGTTTTAAGTAAAATAAAAAAAAATTGGTATTTTTGAATGTACGTTTATAACACTAGATATTACTAACTTACCATCAGTTTCTCGTATATCCACAACTTTTTTTATTGTACTAAGTGATAACATTTTGATATGTTTATATGGTTTCCCCTGACTTAATTTAGTTGTATATAATCCATTTGTCGTATTAGGGCTCTTTAATGAATTAAAAGCCTTCGACCGTTTCTTACATATTTCGAGAGTATCGGTAAATAGAAACAAAACTAAATGATCACCACGTCCACTTAAACTCTCACTAAGTTCCATCACATCGCATTTACCAATAAATGATCGATGTGAAGAAACTAAATGCGGTGGACAATTGTCAATTTCATTGAAAATATCAAACATAACTAATTGACCTTCGGTTTTTCTTTTATCCTCGTTTATATAAGTCATGACTTCTTTAATACTGCTAATTGACAATTCTAATGCGCTATGATCTGGATTATTTTTATTCGTATGTTTAAGAATATCTGTAAGTACGAACATGTGTAAATATTAATTAATATAATAAAGGAATCGGAAGAAATGAGGGTCGTAAGCAGGTATTCAAACTGCGACCTCTAGTCGACAAAATGGGGAAGAATACTAAGCCTTTCCCCTAGGCACCCTCTTTAATCCCTCATTATTACACTTGTTAAATGACTGTATTTAATATACTTACCATTTAACAACAAACTAATACTGGGTAACCTTTGTACTGGTTTAATTAATAGCTCCTTTAAGCTTTGTCTGCCACATTCAGGTTTCGTCTGACAAACCTTCAGAAAAGCGTGAAATCGTGGTTTATTTTGATCACATTGATCGAGCATTTCCTTTGTATTTTCGAAGAAGTTGACATACGGTGGATACGCCTTGACTAGGTCAGGTGCAAACTTCAGAAATATATTACCTATACTAATGTCCTCCATCCAGTGAGTAGCGCTATATCTCAATTCTTCCAACATTTTTTTATGAACTTCATAAATAGGTGGAAAATTACCAAATATAATTTTAGCTTCTGTACCATTTAATAACTCGCTACTTGTATCTATGAGATCTTCTAATGGAGACTTAAATAACTAAAGAAATAAATAAATAAACATTATGAAAATGTACTAATTTAGTACAAGCTTTGATACATTGCATAGTGAAATAAATTTTACCGTCATGATTGTACTGAGGATACCAACATAGTTTGACTCTGTTTGTACTAATTCTAAAAAAACTTGATGACGCGGTGATAAATTTTTCCTAGAGCTATCCGTATTAACAGCTTCCACTTCTGGAATATCTGATAGTTATTAATAATTCAATTTTTTATTATCTTCCCCTTCATTTGGTTCATATTAAATATTATTAAAAAATTTGAGCTATATGTATTGTTAGTATAATTATGTTAAATAAAATAAAAAATACAATACTCAACAAAACAAATGAACCACAAAGGAAGGGAAGATGTAGTAGGATTGTTAAATCATAACAAATGACAGTTAAGTAATAATTATATCATTATTGCTTCTTAAAGTTGTAACTTCAAAAAATAAAATAATAAAAATTTATAATCTTATTCTATAGATAACTAACCATCAAGTAGTGGCTTGTCAGGACTTGTTGTACAATCAAGAAAACTTCCACTAACACTCAAATGTCCTGCATCACTGATGCTGGATCGTCTCTTATGTAATGCTGGGGAATCTGCACCATTTTGAACCAGACTAGATAAAGTATCTGCTAAGCGTTTACGTTTTCGTCTTGTAGATGCTGTACTTGGAGTAGCAGTTTGTTGACTATCACGTCTAGCTGATACAGTCGGTGATAGAACGGATTCCAAATACTAGATATAAAGTAAATAATTAAAAATAAGGAATTTATAAGATGATCCTAATATACTTACATCTTCAAATAAATACTCTTTTTCATCGGCTGCACCTTCATTTTGCACAGATGTCCAAAACCACTCTGCTTTTACAATGTGTGCTCTTACGGAAGCTAAATCTGGTAATGCATTTACATTTGATTCATCTACAACCTAAAACAATGATAATTCGTAATGATCCAGATTTTTATAATTACTGCATACAAATAAAATACAAATATACTGACATATAGTACACAGCTATATTAGTTCCTTACATATTATAACAAACACATGGAGAAATGGTATGTTGTATATAACATAAACTATAAAGTTCGTATTACTACTAGAAATACCAAAAATATACAATTTCGTACATCACATTTAAATTACTACATTTAAGGATTAGATATTTAGGATTACATATATCTAAATTTATAGCAATATACCCTAACATTCTGATTTTTATACCAAATTCTACTTGTCTACAACCTGTCAATTACTAAAGTAAATTATTAACTTTTAATTCCACAACCTAATACCTCATTAAAAAAAAAAAACAAAAGTACCAAAGATATCTGCTTGTCCTGTTTCTCCAATTTTATATGATCACCTTTCAGAATGTAATTTTTAGAAGAAATATTTGTGTAACTTTCATCTGATGTAAGAGTATTTCTTGAGCCATAGTCAGAATTTGATAATTTTGCTACCTTTGCAGGAATAGGAAGAGGACTAGGTAAAGGAGTGTATTTTTGTGTGTGAGTTTCAGAAATCTGTTGACATGGTTTAGCAAGAACATACTGTTTAAATATTGGAGAAAAATTTAAATGACTGATTTTTGATAAAATAGATGAACTCAATTTAGATCTATTCAAAAAGTTTTTGTTCTTTGTTACTAGTGTAGGTGAATCATACAAAAGAGAATCATTGAGTTCTGGATCATATTGTTTTAATAAATTAGGATGAGAATGAATCTTTTTAAACTTAAATTTATCTGGAGAATTAATTTTATGTATTGTGATGCAGGACTTAGCTTTTCGCCATTTAATATACCGCTTAGGAGTTACCATTTTTTTGTTCACAAAGAAAGAACTTTGTGTACACTGAGTATTTTTGCAAAATTTTAATAATGAAATTTCTCTATTAGAATGCTGCTTATTTACATATGGATTAATTTTTTTTTTACATAATGTAGAGGACTTGAAATTATGTAGTCCTAATTGAGTGTATAGTTTCCCATCATCAGTGCTATGGTTTGAAAAAGCATTAAATATACTATTTCCAATCTTTTTATCATTATCCAATAATGAAGATGAAGATGTAGAATGCATATTCAACGCAGTAGATGTGGCAGGAAAATTCTTTTGCTGTAATGCACCTATACCATTCGCTTGTATTATGTTAAATGGAAATCTTGTTATAGACATATCAATAGCAGAATCAGCTTGTTCTACAGAAAACTCAGACATATTACAAGATTCATTTGGTAAACTTGCACAATCATATAAATTATCATCCATACAAATTGCAGAATCTTGACTAATATCTTTTGTAATGGAATAATTGCATGTAGTTTCTTTATGTTCAAAATACTGAGGAGCACAAGAACAAAAACAATGAGAGAAGGGTCTGCTATTTAATTTTTTTATCCAATTTGAGTGATTAACATTATAAGTATATGGAGAATTTACTTTTTTCATGTTAGGAATAGTATCAGTGTATGGATTATAAAAAGTAAAGGAAAATGGTTTTGTTTTCATGTGGTGGTATGGAATATAATTAGGATTTTTAGTGTATGGTAGCATGTCAAAAGTATTGTTTGATTTCTTGTACTGATGACTTCCTAAATCTGTTACCTAAAGAATTCAGTACAAAAATATTTATATACACATACACATATATTATATGTTTGTGTTCTATGCTAAATATCACTAATAAAATACTTTATGAAATGTTACATTAAATAAGCTTACCACATGTGTGCAGTTTGGATCATCAATTTCTGTAGACTCTCCACCTTGTTGTTGTAAAACTTCACACATGTGACGTTTTTCTTCTTCAGGGAAACCAAAGAAACATACTTTTGCACCAAAAAATGGTTTCAATTTATAGGTTGTAATCTGTGTAAAGGTAACCATTTTAGTACACTAATTCTCTCTTTTTATTAAACAGTTAGTATTAGTAAAGATAAAAAGTAAACATTAATCAAAATGTCACTAATTACTATTAATACGATTATTACCAATTCTTCATTATTTCCATAACTAGAAATATCGTCCTTGGCATTCCACAGAGCTGTTACCCATTCCATTGACATAATAGGGACACGAAATGTAACAGCATACCTGTACTTATCTCCACCGCAACAATTAGCAATGAGATGCGTCACTTTTGCACCCATTTCTTTCCTAATACTTCCACCCATGTTATGAATCATGTTTATTAACTTGGTCTATAGTATTAAAAATTAGCATTATGTATCTACTTCTAATTTATTAATTCTATTACTTAAAAAAATTTAATTAATCAGTTAAAACTAACCAATTCATCTTTTTTCCTAAACCCTGTAAATACTACTACTGTCCCTACCATGGCTTGTGTATACATTGGCCTATTAATACTAGGTAACGAGTCCTTCTTTTCTGCCAATTGCAGAAGTGTCGTCGGTCCCAATATTCTACAATATGTTAAATTAAACCAACCAAAAGTCAAATTCATTTAATTATTTTTTAACACATTATTAAATATGACAAACCTATGAGCACTTTTATGAAGAGCATCATATTCAGGTCCCTCAAACTTTTGCAGTATAAAATAAGTACAATATGTTGTGTCTTCTACATATTCTAAACCACTTTCAGATTTCAGAACAGGTACACTAAATTGCTGAGCAGCAGCACCAAGTGCAGGATCATCACCAGCTGTACCAACTAAGCATATCCTTTTCTTACGTGGTATAATCACAGCTGAAATTAAAATAAAGATATACATGTTCAAATATCATTAGCAGATATTAACAAACACTTCATTATTTAGTCATTTAATTTAAATAATTATTTATATATTTAGTAAAATTGACTTTAAAATTATACATTATGATTAAGAATAAGTAACATATATAAGAAAATTTATAATTTTTCAAATAAAAATAAAAATTTCAAGATATTTAAAATTCAATCCATATTCAAAGTTGTGAATAACTCAATTTTGCCTGATGATTCATAAATACAATAAATGCATAGGATTGGCAATAAATGTAATCCTTTTATACCCCTAGGTACAGGGTACACCAAACATCTATTATTCCATGTCTAATCTTATTTCACATAATAGATACCAGACAACCCCCTAATTCCTTTTACTGCCATATTTCAAATGCCCCATAAATAACTCTATATAAACTCTATATAAATAATGATGAATCCAAAGCAAAATAAAAATATATAAATACCAAGTATTTAAAAAAAATGTTTCACATATTTTTTAATTAATACTACTAATAAATATTTTAGAAAAATTTTGTTAATATATTTATACTGATGCATTTGTAAAATAATTATATCATTAAACAATAAATGTAATGAAATTAGAATTTTATAAAACAATAAAAATGACTAAAAACGTTTTCTATTTACTGATAATTTTTTATTAATTGATGATACAATATTTATGAAAATTTAATATTTCCAATGAACTAATAAATAATGCTGTCTTAAATGACTACTTTATTCATACATATAGTTAACCTTAAAATGACACGAAAATAAATATCAAAGATACCGTAAATTCAAAATAAATATATAATGAATTACAAAAAATATTATAATGTCATGTAAAACTGACAAATTATTCATTTCTGACGTAAGTTTAGAGAATAAATCAAGGCCAATTTTGCAGGAAATCATTGACATTACTCCCGCGTAAAGTTCAAAACATGATATAAGAATGTATTGTGAAAGTAACAAATAGGCTGATTAATTTATGGATCAAAATGGGTGACAGCTATAAGACATGAGCATTGTCGCGTGAGTTTTGATAAAGGGTAAGGTAGGGTTAGTTCATACAGGTGCTTACTGTATATGCATCAATTAATAACGTGTATCAATTTTCAATATAACATTAAAAATAATAATATCAACAGACTTACGTTCACTTCTAACTGGTTCTTCACTATTTATATCACTGATACTGCTATGAACGCTTTGCTCTTCCATTTTGGCCGTTAGTTACAACATCGTTCTTCTCGTACGCTCTTCTTCGTACTGATTATTGGAAGCGCCTCCTATGGGCAAATTCAGCGAGAGAAAGAATCCGGAAAAATAAAGAACAGTGGAACTTGATGGCACAATGTAAGTGCCCTTGAATTGTATGGACAAAACCTAAGTTCAAATCCTGAACAGGTCTCCCAAGTATTTTTTTCACGGATTCTACAGTACATGAGATTTCTCAGATGTTGTATATGTATATGTATAGATATATACATTTATATATATACATTTGGATATTGGCACTAAACGACACTTTTTACCATCAATATTTATTTAAAATCCATTATAAACATGACAGTAGTACGGGTTCATAGTTCGTCTGCAAAATTCGACATGACTGCTATAAAATTGTACACAAACATAATTATCAATAGTACCGTGATTTCAGTACTTGCCTCCGTCTTTTTCAGTACTCTTCTCGCATTTGTTACTCACTGATTGCCGAGATTCTGTTTGTCTTTTTCTATCTCTAGCGCGCGCACACAATGAATTTCACTTACTTCAGATTGGTATGTAAAAATTTGTCCTCTCGCTTACAAAGAGATTGATAAAATGAAATTAAGTTTTACTAGAATATATAATTTACACAGAATTTTAAGAAAAATATGTATGGGAAATAATCTATGATAAAGAACAATCATACAATAACATTTTGCAACTTTTAGCATTGAAAACTAACAACAAACGATTCTAAAAGACTGCACGCGCCGTTAATGCCAGGATTGACGTGAAGTTATCAATTTACATTGCATAATGTCAACCTTTTTACAACCACACTCTTAAATTACGCGAATAATAATAGGTTTAAGAAATTACATTACCTTATTTTAGATAAGAATATAATATATTTTACATTTTATTAATTCAGAACGATGGAAATTTTACAAAATAAAACAATTTAAATTTCTTACAGTAACAAGTTTCTTTTTTGATATGTGGTAGCACTGATAAATCTTATCCGATCTTTTACGAGCCCATAATTTGAACTTATGAAAGATGATCAACGATGAAATTGTAATAATTTTATTATAGCATACACATTGGAAAGAAATTGTAAAATTTATATTACAGCATTATATAATTGCATACAGTTAAAAACTAACTTCATTAATTTTTATTACTACTCTAAATGTACTATATTATAAAGATACATGTATGTATAATTAATGATTCAATAATTTTTTTCAAGAGCATTAGCAAGTAATTATACTAAGGAAAAGTATACGTATTAAGAACATAACGTTTTATACAATACAGTACTTCATACGTACATACACTAATACATAAAACCTACAATTAACATACAATTGCTTAGTATTGTTTGATTTAATTTACAAACTTATGATTTCATTGAACAATTTTTATTTATCTTGTTACATAAATAATCAGATTCATTATTACACTTTGTTTGCGTTTAAGTAAGCAATTGATTTCTGATAACGGAAATATCAATTTGTTATTGTAAAAACCTAAGTTGGGATTATTTGCAAAGGAATTATCGAAATTACATAAATTTATTTCGTCGTTTACGAAAGTGTGCGTATCAAATCATTATTAAATGTATGTATTAAAAATAAAATCGAAAATACGGTCACTAGTTTATGCATCAGTTATATTGGGAAGCAAACATTAACACACTTTAAACATTTTCTCCATGCTTTAAGGAAATATTTACTATTTTATAAGTGTTTTGATAGGTGTCAAATTCAGGCACCATTGGTACATTTTAAGAAACCGAATCGCTTCAATGTATACAAATTTATATACATTTTTTTTTACAAATCTTCCATAAATTTTAGATTTATATATAAAATTCATGTAATGTATGTTACTCCGAGAATTATACGCTATTAACAAAATTGCTAATTTACATTAAAAATTGTATTATTTTGAAATTTACATACCAAAAGTAAGAATAAATATATTTATCATACATACTATCTATATATTAAAAAAGTATTTCGTTTAAATATTTCATAAATACAAGGGTATTATAAAATTATGTTATAATTTAAAAATATAAAAATGGTTGTGCCATTCCAGGATTATATCTGCATATATTTAAATAAAAGCACCATTTTTTAACCGATTTCTACTTTAAGGTGTACATATTTGAACTAAAATTCTATATTCATTTTGATTTTTATCAATTAAATTTTATCAAACATTACTACATTATTTGCTAATAAAAATAAATTGCAATTTGCATCTATTATAATTATTCTTTGACAGCAAAAAAACAGTTATTTATAAAACAATATATTTCATTTCTCCAATGCTATTCCATTTGTTCAATATTTTTTATACATCGAACGAAGTTCGTACAACATTCTATAAATTCCACATTCGCATTCTATTTTTTTACTGCCATTCTATGATTAAGTTTTAATAAAATATAAATAAGTATTTATACATGCTAACTTCTCATAATCAACATTGAGTATATTTAATATCATCATCAATAATGTTGATAAATTATTTAAAAATTAAATTATAATTTAATATAAATTGCAAAAGAATTTATTGCATATATATATATTTTTTTTTAATTTAAGCAATTAATTATGAGGTAACTTGTAAAAAATATTATATAAAATTAATGACAAAAGAATTGAACATTATTAGAGATTGTTAATTGAATATTTTAATCAGATTCTTTTGCATAAAATAGGAAGATATCTTTTGACTATAAGTTCTTGTATGAAATCCATAATTAATAAAATATCGTTTAGAACATAGGAACTTATGAATAATGATATAAGTAACGACAATGAAACTGTGAAGAATAGTTGCAACAAATATCTTAAGTAATCTGTATGATTTCTGTACATAATCTTCGTGCACATTTATAATCTAATTGATATAGAATAATCCATAATCGGATTAAATTTCTACATTGTAACTGATAATTTTATACTATTTATAGTATGAAATCATACCATAAAAAGACTATTAAGCATAACATTATAATCCATAACAGCAAATCACATAACTGTATGAAAATATTTTTAAACATTTTTAAAGAGGCTGTACGATAATTTTGGTTAAAATAAAGAATGTTTTGATGAAACGGGTTATCATTTAGAGTGCAAATTTTCCTCTTCATCGTCGCTATAATCATCGCTTAAATAATAATTACTCTGCGAGCACTCAAAACGGCCAGTCTTTTTTGGTGGTGGACTGTAACACAAAGCATATGCATTAATTATACCAAGTTTAATTAATAGTATGATATAAATAACATTTCCATATTTTATACATACAATCTATGTAAGAATAATTTTAGTGATAATACTGTACACCTTTTACACTATACATATAGATATTAGCAGGTAAGAAGAAAGAAAATAAAGTACAATTTTTATAACAAGCATTAGTTACATTGTGTATGACAGCTTAAAATTTATCTAATTTATCAGTGGAATTGTATACTAACATAACATGCTGCGAATGGGTGGTGTGAAGTATTGGAGGTTTTCATATAGAAGCAGTACAGAATGAAGTGGTGTTGCATGTTAGTCAATTGACTCGAATGCTGAGATGTACCTTGTCTGATCTTCTTCATTATTGCTGTTACTACTGCTATTTGGACTGCCATCTCTTTTGGGGCTTGCAGGAGGTGATAATGCTTGCATCAAACGACCTTTACTTTCATTCCAAATTGTTGACTGCAGATTAAAAAAAATTATATTTAAAATTTGGATTATGAAATTATATTCTTATTCTATTTTTAACAATAAATAATATATGCATTAAACATATCTGAAGCATTTACATATACATAGATACTGATATATATATATATATATATATCTACAAATAAAAAATCACATTTTGGAAGTAGAATATTTATTATGATTATTCATATCTATGAAAAAAACATTAAAAATTTAATGATATAGGTTAAAAAGAGTAGTTATATATTATTTATTATAACTGAACTACTATTTATTCTTTTGTAATGCATATCTTGCAATGTACCATTAATATGAAATACAGAATAATTATCAAAAAAATTCCTCCATAAATGGTACCCACCAATCTACCTTCTCTACCAAATAATAGTAAAAAAGCGTCGATGAAATCTCGCGATTTTTCTTCCCATTTACTAATCATATCCATCCGTTTTTCACCAATATTCTCCATCACACGTTTACCTTTATCTTTCAAGTCATCAAATTTATTTTGTAAACGAAATTTCTTTTCCTATAATCAAATGTCATATAAAATATCACTGTTTATATATTGTATTAAAATAAAGAACTTACACTGAGAAAAGAAACATTAAGTTCTTTAGCACTGTAGCCCCGTGCAAGGTTTCTCCTTACATAAATATCATAATCTTTAACTATTCTTGCTACAATATCTGATGTTGATACACCTTCAGTTCTTTGTGTAGCTACAAACATACCTTTAGCTTTCAGAGCTGCATAAACATCTGTACTATCATCTGTCATATAAGGTATATCATCATGAGCAACAAAATCGATCTGAAAAATGAAACATTAAGCTACTAACAGTCTACAAATGTTTTTACAAATAATAATATAAAAATAATTTTACTTTATGTTTTGTAAGAAATTCGTCGTCCAATTCCCAAGGAGCATCCCTAACCACTTCATCTACATATCGACAATGTCTTACTGCATCGTATCTTTCAATATCTGTCATGACTGTTCTTCCCTTTTTACTATGTGTTAATTCATCGTTACAAACTGTAATAGTTATATAAATTACATACTTTGAAAAATAAAATGAAAATTATATTTATTAATATTGTGCACAGTTTTTATTAAGTACTACAAAATTAAAAGTTGCTTTACCTCCTACAATAAGATACACATTAGGGAAGATATTTTTTGCTTGTAAAAGTTGTCGTGCATGTCCTTGATGAAATAAATCATAAATACCATCTGCATATACTCTGATTTTTCTAGGAGCTAATTATATAGATTAATATTATAACCAACAATTAATAAATTCATAATTAATGAACATTAAATTAATTTATGCTTGAACTAACCTTTCCCAGTTTTTGCCATTTTTAAAGTAATGCGAATATTATAATCACATGCATTTCTTTCTGCAAGTGCATCTGGATCATCACTAAAGGGAGCTTCCTTACAGATTGACTGTAATAAATTAAAAAAATATAAATGACAATAAAAACCATGATGTGAAATATAAAAAATTATATAACTACTAAACATAATCAAGATAAGTTAATAAATACCTGGTTATTTAAAAACACCATTATTAATTGTTTTTTAATTTATCATATTTTAAGTGTAATAAAAAAATAAAATCTGTATTTATTTTTAAAAGCAAAATAAAACAAATATTTAACCTCATTATATACATGGTAAAATTATTAAAAAAAAAAAAAAACAAATTAGACTCACTGGAAGTTCTTTGTGGTAAACAGAAATTTCGCTATTGTACATTTTCAGCGAAATTTGACCTGACTCATTATTTGAATTCCTGTTGGTTCCCCAAGTCATTGTCAGTAGCTGTTAATATTACCAAAATATATTTTTTTATAAACAAAGCACAATGGAATTTATTAAGTACTCTTTTTATTAAATACTTTTAATTTTTAACTTTCTCTTTTATTCAATGGAATAAGATAAATAATTTCCCAAAATATATTTTGTTGTATATTAATAAAATAAGTTTGCATTAAACTTAATGTTAAAATACATTTTGTTAAAATTGTTACTATAAAATATGTTTCAGAACCTATATTTATATAGTTACTCATGAAGCATTTTAACAAGACTATTTAAAAAATGAAATATTCACAGTATTATATCAGTTTAGATATACTGATGATCTTGTATTACATCATACCACTATCATTAAAAATTTGTGTGCCTACATGTGGTTATAGAGCATTAAAAATATATCTTTAAATGATTAAGGGTAATCCCTCAGTATTACAACACAGTTTGTATATGAGTTTTAGTAGAATAGTCTAAAAAGTTAAATTAATGTATAAATATATATTATACATATTAAAATATATTTTACATATTTATAATTACAAAATTTTAAACATAATAGATATATATATTTATATAGTTTAAAATTAGTAAAATATTAAGTAAATAATAAATTATTTCTTTTTGCTTAACAAGTATACTCAAGTTGTATAAAATATTTTTTATAGCAAACAATAATACTTACCGGATAAACAGGTGAATCTTCCCTGGAGCAAGATGCATTTTCTCCATTTTGAATATTTGAATATGATGTAGAATTCAACATAATTTCTTCTCTAGCCCGCTTTCTAGACATTTTTTATTGTTTCAATCTCAAGTCCATAAAAAACCTATTGAATAAAATATATGGCACTTTTAGTTTATCTTATCATAAATAATTATGCTATATGTACAATCTTTTATCAGTGATTGAAATAACTCTAGATACATGATTTACTAAAATAAATATTATGTACATTATTTTTTTTAATTGCATGCAATAAATAGTTAAAAATTCTAATAAAAGACAGAAAATTGTTAATATATATTACATTTGGAACAAATAAAAATGAATTTACATATATTTATAATAGCACTTCAAAATTTGATATCTAAAAATATTATTTAAATTGCTTTTGACGAATACTATTTTCAATTATCTTATTACCATTTTAATTAATTACTACATTAATATTTAAGATTATTTAATATATTTTAATTGATAATTTATACAGAAATTAACAAACGTTTACCTGGTTTTCATAAGTTATCTTAAAATTACTGACCAATGTCATTATAGTTTTAGGATTATAAATCATTTTATTTATAAAATATTCATGGATATTCATATAATCTCCAGATAATAATTAGTGATACGTCGAATTGTTCGTGAACCAGTCATGTTTGATGTTATTTCATATTATTAATCAATAAAATTTCATAGATATGCATTTACTCCCTGCAAAATACTAACATGTTGCTAAAATATGTTCTGAGATTAAAAAAGAAGAGTGTAGAAAACAAAATATAACAAAAAATAATACATTAAAAATATATTATTTATAACCGCAATAACAGTTTAACCACACAAAAGATATATAGAACCATATAAGTTATTCACCCGGCTTTTTATAATCTAGTATTACATATAGAGTTGATCTTTACGTATATTATTTTTCCAAATTTTTAAAATTCCAATCGATTTGAACGAACCTTTTCACGCCCTAATTTCTGTACATATGACGATTGACTACACTGGTAAGTAATAGGATATGACGAAAAATCGAAGAGTTCCGTTAGAAGTTTATTGAACTTGTACAGTTCGCTAAATCTTTATGCGACACTTTTATAATAAGCTTTAAAGAAGAAACTTGTAGAAATTTTTAGAATTTCACATTTTATACTACTTTTACATACATATTAGTTAACGGTTGACGCAGCAGATGCCTGCCACAATACGTGTGGTGGATATGCTGCGCACTACACGCGTTTCAACATGCAATAATGCAATCAGGGGCGGAATAAAAGCACTATAAACCCCAGAAAGTGTGTATGAATGAATGAATGAGTTCCACATTAGAGAAATACAAGAATTACGAACAAGGACAAGAAGCCGTACCAATACCTTTATTTAAATCTAGTTTTATTTCTACAACTATCAAAAATAAAAGCACCAAAATATCATGCTCTAGATTAGATTGAACTAAAATTTTTTTTTCCTTTATTGCAAATATAAGTTAAAAATTGGTTATTTTTAAATATAATTGTTGCAATTATTTATTTCTGAATAATTAGAGTATTATTTAGAAGTAGTTAATTTTAATTACCCTTGCTTTTAATTATCTGAGAGTTAACTACTTTCCAATTAAAATAATTAATTTTAATTTGTAATTTATTAGTGCTATCATATAGTTTTTATTAAATAATCGAAATTATAAAAATTCTTTAAATAAAGTTATACACTTTTATACGATGAAAGCATTTATTAATATAATAAAATAGTTTCCTTAAAATACCGCGTAAAACGCGCTTTAAAATTAAAATGAATAAAATTTGGATTTTTGTGCTTTAAACCAACATATGTTTTTAAAATAACAGCTATGTTGAATATGCTTCTAGTTTGTTAAAAAATCAACTTAATATTTTTAAATTAATGCGACACAATCAATCAAAAATCAATTTCACACTATGAATATGCCACTTCTAATGCATAAAAGTGCTTAAATACACAGAACGTGTATAGTACGTTACTTGAATTTGTTCTGTACTAAATGCGTGGCGATAGTTCTATGTGAAATAGCCTGTGATTATTCTGTTATTAATCGTTTAGTTATAATAAGCATCGCAAATATATACAAAATAAAATATATTAATAGATCAGTGTGTATTATGATGAAAAAAACGACAAACGCATAATGTTTGTTTTAATTGTAGAGTTGGTGACAGGATCATCATAGGCTATTTCACATAGGATTCTTTCACGTGTTTGTGTTAGTACAGAATGAATGTAAGCTATTCAATGTATTTTATTGTAGATATTTCACGGGATAGAATGAATGTCGGTTGCAAAAGAGGGGGTTACTGATGACGTAATATCGGATGATTGGATACGTCATGCAGTATTACATTAGCACAAATATACTCTCAATTAAAAAAAAAGTTATTTTTGATAAATTGGATACCTTTGGTATATATGTACACGAAACCAAATTATTAATACGCATTTCCAATTAAAAATAACCAACAGTTTGAGCTACATGATAACAAAGAGTTTGAAACGTCGTTATTTTAATCAATGTTAAGTATTTTATATCGTTAATAATTATATTAACTAGGATTCATGATTATATGATTTAAAACAATAGAAATTTTTCTATGTTATTATAATTATAAGGCATAATCATAAAAGTAATCATCATTTGAATAGGTAGTCTTTTACGAACTGAATATTGATAAGTTTATAAAAAAAAATTAACGCTTGGGTCACTCATTTTACTAGACTTGATGTAATTTTTCAAATATACATTTGAATTGCATTAATCTTTATATACATGTATTAATATCAATTATTAAATACTATGTAACAAAATTTGTAACTTACCTATAGAATAATAAAATATGTTTCATTTAACGGAATTAAAGTACTTTTAAATAAAAAACAAGTTAATGCTATCACTGTTTTTTTTATTTCTACGATATTTAGGTGTATGCATTAATATATAATGTATTAAAATTTCAACCTGATTTTTTATAAAATTAATAATATTCTTATAGATAACATATATAAAATATCCTTCTTTGTTAATAAAAAATAAATACAACATAACAACAATTGTAATTAACAGTTCATTTTAATATTTCATTTCAATTTGTAATGCATGTAGATATAAATTCTAATTTCAATTCATGATTTCAAAGGTAAAGCAAAACAATCAGTTAAAAAGCTGAGATTTATTTTAATTAATAATAACTTTAAAATAATCTCTATATAATTATAAGAATTATAATTTTACTTTTCTCATATTAATTTTGTTTCCATAGTTTTTCGTCACAATATGTCGCACAAACAGTCCTTCGGTAATCCTTCGTGAAATGTTTACAGCCGCACATTACTTGTATTCATTTCACACAAGATCTTTATGTTGGTCTTTATGAAATAATTAATGAGGCAGTGCCTACCAATGATTAATGATAATTAAAATTATGTAATTTAATTTTATGTACTTAGTTTTAATATTTATATACTTTGAGATATATATATATACACAAATAAATGTTCGATCATTAGTTCTAAGCCTCAAGATGTGATAAACAAATTTTTTGAGAATTTTGTTGCTGTTAATTGAGAATTTTACGTGGGATATATTTTCCATTGCAAATTTGTATGCAACAGTATATATGATAATTATTGTGTACAAATAAATATTAACAAGAACAGGAAGTTGTAACATTACTCCACTCAGTCATTTTTTAACATCACTGTCCTTAATTCACATTGTTATTACACAATAACCGGAAGAAACGTAATGCCCAGCATAGCTATTTTCTTTTAACTTAATTGAGTAATAAGTATTGATTTTATTGTCATCTTTTACTTCCAGATGACTTGATAATAAAGTGCAAAATTACAGCTAAATAAGCGTAACAAGATAATGTAAATTAGCTGTAAAATTACAAGATTAAGTATACTTTATATCAAGCTGGAAATATATCTTTTGTTTTAATATAATTCGTTGAATCAGAATTAGCAAGAAATTTAATATATTTTGTGTCACAATGTTATTTAAAACATACAACTTTTGAAGCAGTTCATTACGTTTCATTTAAAAGGCATTCGTATACAGTTCCGTTTAACTTCAACGCTGTAATATTATCAATATTATTATTAAATAACATTTACTGTACCTAAATTTAATAATAAAAATACCTAAATCACAATATGTTATACCATTACCTAATGGCAATGAGTTGGTATTTTCCAGTCTATTTTTCGCAGTTTTATTATTCTGCCAAAAAAGTAATTTTAGAACGTAGATAAATGGGACGAAGAGATCGCAATGACAAAAGTTCTTGATATTCATAGAACAAAGCTACAATTAATGTTTAGAAATACTACGCAATTTACAAAGCTATATTAAAAAAAATATTTAGTATCGTTCGGTGCGCAATGACGTAAAATGTAGTTTTGTTCTAATTTTGCTACTTTACGAATGAATCCATATATATACATTACTTTATTGTATTATCTTTATGAATAAAGCAAAAATTATAAAAATTTCGTCAGTGCGAACTCGCTTATATAATTTAATTGATTTTACATTGCTAGGTTTATATGTAATGTATCATATACTTTATCAAGTATTGACAACTTTTATCAAATGAAATTTGCAACAATTCCAAACAGTAAAAAATGGGATTATTGTATCTACTGATGAAATACAATCAACAAATACATGAGTTATATCAAATAGTTATATGCAGTTGTATCTCTTCGTAATTAGGCTGACGCAAATGTATTATAGGTATAATGTAGCTACCTAAAATCTGTGATTTTTCCACAAGCCTTGTTAAAGCAAATGTTTTTTTGTGTTTTATATTAAAGTATTAAAGTTCGGGATAAAAGCAAATAGCTAATTAATAGGCTGTGTACGAAGTGCCTCATGCAATGCTTGTTGTTGATCTGCTGTTAATGCATTTATGCATGCCTGGAACATGGACTCGTTGTTCTGGAATAAAAAAATTGATTATCATTATTATTATTTAGTCCATAAATATATTGTTTGATCGAGTGAAATTGAAGTTTTTAACATGTATATCTGAACAGATAAGTAAGAAGAAATGTAGCATTATAATTGGCTGATCAACAGTCGAAGATATTTTACAAATTTTTGTATCTTTTACTTTAATTCTCACTTCTCTCAGGAACTTCACTTTCTTCGACCAAATTAACATAACGAGGAAATACATCATATACCCTTTTAAGGACATATGTATGTCACTTTATTTTTACATACCTGTATTTGTCTAACAATACTAAGAATTCTACCCATGACAGGATTATCTGTAGGTACAGCATCTTTATAAAGTGCTTCTGCAAAGAAACTTATTAATCGAGGTAGGTTTGCATTGTTTGGTCCTAAAACTGCTACATGATTTGCTTCAATTAAATCACACAAATATCCATAAACATAAGGTGCTTCATCTTCATCTTCTACCACTGGTAGCCAAGAGAGCCTGCATTTATATAAGAGATTTATTAGAAATATTTAATTATCACATCAAACATATACATGAGACTCACTTGCAGGACATAAAAACAATGATAAAATCTCATATTAATATGAATCCTATTTGTCTCTATTTTTGAATTATAGCGATTTTTATGTGATTGTAATTTTTAATAATAAACTGGAGTAGCATATCGTGAATTAGCAACTTACCAATGCGGAAGTATTTCATCAACATTAATTGCTTTATTGTTATATTTAAGAATTTTTGTTACTGCAGAGATTGCGTTTTCAGTAGGATTAACGTTCTCAGGTGATCTAGATTCTGGATCGTTTATAACTTCCATTAACCTAGGTAAAGCTTCAGCACATGCTTGAGCAAATGCTTCTCCTCCATACTGTCCTAAAACTCCACAACCATAAGCAGCTGCTTGTCTTACTTCTGCTGATTTATCTGATACATATTGTATCATTGGTCGTAAAAAGTATTCTTGATATTTTGCACATTCGGGTCCGCCAAATTCTATCACATCATCAAATACACATAAAGCCCATTGATGATCCGACCAAGATCTCTCGGGACTTAATAATTTTACAAAATGTCCACAAATTTGATCGAAATAAGGGAAAAATGAAGATTTATGAGTAGTAAATAAAGCATGTAAAATATCTGCTATTTTGCTTAGAGTATATACATCTTCATTGTCTTCATCAGCAAGTTGCTCTTCAACAACCTATGATTTTAATAAAAATTTTTAAATTACTGATTTTAACTTTCAAAGTAACATCAAATTAGAACTTTGTGTAAAACCTTACTTCATCATAATCTTCATCTTTACGTTTCTCCAATCTAGCTACTGCTCTTTCAAAATGTTTATTAAGTAACTTATCTAATATACGTAAAAGTTCAGCCATAGGTTGTGCTCCTAAACAACCTGCACCAAGTGTTTCAATACATTTAGCCAATGAAAATAATAACTCTAACAGAACTTCGGATTCGGGTTCTGTATCAATTGCTTTTAAAAGATCAGGACAGATATATGCCCACATGCCTTCCAGATATTGTGGACCTATAATTAAATCATTAATAAATACAATACAAAAATAAATTAGTGTTGTGTAACTATCAATAAGTAACCTTTTATTTTTGCACAGTCAAGAAGATATGGTAAACTTGCAGCAGCTGCTGTTCTAACACCATCATGAAAATAAAATTTCAACATAGGAACCATTAGTCGTACTACTTCTTCTGCATAATCTGCAAAACCTTCTTTCAATTCTCGTGCATAGCAAACTAACATTTCACAGGCTGAAGCTTTATCTTCTAAACCAGCTGTTTTAATTCCAAAATTTTGTTGTTCACCGAGAGAAATGAATTCCCAATCAACATCTTCTATACCTTCCATATCTTCATTATCAAGTAAAGCAACTTCAGGTTTCATAGCTGCTGTACGTAAAACTGGACCCATTACTAATGGCAGATATTGCTCAAATTGTTTACCTAAATTGTTGAATTGTTACTATTGAAATATATTATAATATATTACAATTAAAATTCTAAAATAAAAAAGGTTTAAATATTATACCAAGAATTTTGCAAATTCGTGCCCATGCAGATATAAGATAACTTGTTTGTGGATCATCATCCGGAAGATCTCCTTCTGAATGAGTTTTTAGTAACATATCCATAACTTGACTTGCATCCGCAATAAACTATGTAATCATAAAAAATTTAGTTATGTAACTTATACAAAACACAAAAATATTTTGTTAATTATTGTAATTTGTAACATTTTATATTATTATACCTTTTCAGGTCCTACTGCAAGTCCTATGAGACTCACACATTCAATCGTTTTTCCGCGTAACATTTTGTGTTCTTGTTGATTAGCATTTTGAATAATAAATTTTAGACATGGCATTAATCTATCATAATATGTTACAAACTGTTCTTCACATGTATCAGCAACAGATGCAATAGTCGTCACCACCTATGAACAAAGTAATGATAGTTTATAATTGAATGCATATTATTATTTTTAATTGACAAAGTATAGTCATTATTCTTACTTGTTCAAGAACAAGTTTAGTGCCCTTCTCAACTAATTCTTGGAATTTAGTAGTAAGTATCGACTCCAATTTAGCCATAATAGCATCCAAATATGGTGTTAGTATATTTTTTGGACAATCTTCACTGAAGTTTACTAGTGCTGCACCAGCATGTGCTTGTACTCTTGGGTTTGCATTATCATCCAAAACTATTAATAATCCAGGAATAACCTTATCATGAAACTTTTTTTCAAATATAGGTGCAAAATCAGTTGACATTTGACCTACTGCATTACAAGCTGCGTATCTAACACGAGGATGCTGCGAAAGATACACAATCAATAAATGATAGAGTGTAACAATATGTAATAAATATGTATGAATTTGTGTGTTCCAGTATTACTAGTTAACATTAAATTAACCATGTGCTTGGAACTCAGACGAAGGTTTCAATAAACCTATTGCCAGAAAGACAATAACATGTATATATTAAATCCTTCGCTTTACTCTACCATAAACGTAACGCTATTATATTCTGAATATAATTGCTGTTTGATTTTATGGCATTTCAATAAAATTTTTTGTAGTAGAACTTACAGGATCTTGTAAATATTGTATAACTCCATCCATGATTTGAGGTAATATTGCTTCCATTTGTTTATGGCAACCTTCACCGACAGCTGATATTGCCATCAGAGCAGCATGCCTATATTATGAATATTTTTCAATATTTATTATAATTTTACGAATCATTTTTAATTAATTTGCAGAAGTATGAATGTTTGTTCTAAGACTATGACAGTAATATAATAACATTACTGTCAACTCTCTCATTAAAGAACATCCATCTGGGATCTCAAGTTTCCAACTATCAAAACGATAGGTAGAATAGAGAATAACCTCGATAGTTACTCTATCACAGATGTAACGCAATTGTGTGCATAAGGCAACAACTGCTGACAATTCTGTGACAAAGATGCAGCATTACAATAAAATAAAAATATGATAAAATTATTTACCTATATTTCCAATCACTGTTATTTAACATCGAGGGAATATTTTGCACAATTTGTGGTAACATAGTTTTACCACCTAAACCACATGCTAATCTATCTAAAGCACTTTCGGCAACAACGTTATTACTATCGTTGTCATCATCGACAATTTCGTCAGAAAAACTCCACTTTTCATCTTCTTCTATATCTGTCATCATTTTTAGGACCAATGGTACTAGAGATGCAATGTATTTTCCACCAACTTTACGTACCATTGCAGGAGCAGTTTCTGCTAAAGTTACTAATACTTCTAACGCTAATTGTCTCCACGAATCAGCCATATCTTCATTAGAAAATATTTTCATACACATTTCCATTATAGTTTCTAATTGTAATCTCAAAAATTTAGGTGTTGATTCTGCCAAATCAATTAAAACTTTTAAGAGAGTATCATCTCCTTGTTTTTCTACAGATTGAGCAATTACTTGTACAATTGCTGGTAGTAATTCCGAAAAATGTTTCTGTATGTTTTCTTCTTTATCATGTAAAATGATAAAGGCTCCAATTGCTCTTACTGCTTGAAATCTAACCTACAGGGAAAATTATTTAATTATAATGTTATTAAATTAAAAGTTAGAAGAAGAAACATTCTTTTATGCAAAAATATACATTAATAATAAACAATACAGATATAATAAATAATTAACAATAAACAATTTTAAATAACTTTTGTGTACCCCGTATCTGTCTGTAAATTAAAACTTTACAAGTTACAGTCATCAGAGGGTAACCTTTTTATAGGAAGAAATTGTGACAAAAATGCTAAACTATTTGGATTTTGTGTATCAATCTTCCACATTAAATAATGAAAGAAATAAAGTGGAGTTTCATTTATTATACCAAAGTCTCTTATATTACCTCATAATTTGTAGAATCCATAACAGATTGTTGCAGCATTTGTTTGATAAGGTCAAGATAATGTGCTTGTTGATTTCCAAATACACCTGGGACGGATCTACACAATTAAATACAAAATTATGATTTTAAGATTATACCGTTTGCAACACAATTAATAGAGTATATATTGGAAATTGAAATATAAGCCATAAGCTTACGTGAACATTCGAAGAGCATTTTCTTTTAATGCTGGTACAGGACTATTTGCACATTGGAATAGGAACTGAAGAAATTCTGGCCATTGATTATTACCATCTTCATCAATTAAATTTCGTGCAACTTCAGCCGCTACTTCACAAACTTTACGTCGAATAGTCTCCGTTTGTTCATTTTGAACAGATAATAAAATTTGCTCTTTTAATTGAACTTGTGCTTCTGGTGGAATCTAAAAATAATAATTATATAAATTATTCTTAGTCAAAAGTTTTGAGTATACATTGTGCTCTTGCAAAGGATACTGTAGTAAACATTTTTAATAAAATATTTTATTTTATAATACCTTCATTTTAAATTTTATAAATTAGTTAACTCATATTTATATATTTAACATATTTAATTGCTAATACATTTTCCACAAACACTACAAAAATGTATTGTGTTATTTATTTTACAGTTATATTATTAAATATACTACATGAGACATATTGTCCAATATTTATTTAATAAATGATATAGATTGCGATCATTTTATTATTGGCAATAGTTGTTGGCAGAAACTACAGAGAGCACTGTATGATTTGAACTTATTTTAGTACTTCAATTGCTATATGTATTAGCAGCAAGTAAGTATATCTTTATTATGTAAAAACGTAAATTTCATTTATTGAAAACAAAAATTTGTCGAAGCTAGTTTGATTTTTCAAATAAGTTCAACAAAGACATAATTACTTTAGGATAAAAATCCATAAACTCAGAAGAGAAAAGTCGGCGTAATAAGACAGCAGCCATAGCTCGCATTTCTTCTGTAAGGGTGGCATTGCACAAGGAGGTCAAAAGAAATGTCACCTTGCTATCCACTGGGAGATTGTTGTATGCCTCCTAAAATGTTAAAATATATATAGAGAAACATACATGCCTGCATTATATAAATATTTATAAATAAATGTTTACTTTAAACACAAGATAACTGAAAATAAAATACAACTATGTTAGCTGAAGCAGTTTATTATATTATATTAACAATTCATATATTTATTAACTACTGTTATATTACATACATAAATTTAATTCTATAAATTAAAGATAATCTATTAATAAGAAACTCTGTATTATCCAAAAGATTTATAACTTACATTTTAACAAAAATTAAGAAAAGGAACTAAAAATAACAAAACAGTAATGATGAGTAATGACACACTGGCATACATTTTATTAGGGTTCTACTATATATATATATTAAGCACAAAATACATGAGAAACTTAAGAATATTTTATTTCAGAACAATACTAATATAACTATAGCTGGAAATATTCATGTGATTTCTTTAGTCATTTGAAACAGGTTAAAAAATGCCGGAAACCTAATCAAACATTTTAGGTGTAGGCGGGAAAGTGAAACAGAAATTTATCAATCTTATTAAATAGCCTTGTTACATATTACGTATAACTTGATATAAAATTAGATTGTTTTATTTTTAGTACTATAACAGAATTATATAAATAATATGAGTGACAGTAAGAAACATTTCGATAAAATTTATATTAAAGTTTAGTCCTGTATTAAAAGTAGTACGGATCGCCGTATAAAAGGTTGGCGGGGTGCATGCTACCGCGCGACACCATTTTGGATTTTATTAGGTTGTTCTAAACACTTGTCAGTATTCATTGCGTTTATTGATAGTATTTATCATAAAATTATTTGTATTAATGTTATATAAAAACATTTATTAATAAGATTAAAATTAAAACTCTGATTCAGTAGTTATGATAAGTGAACGATACCCACATGCAAATTCTGACAACACGTTGGCAACGTGCTCAGCAAATGAAGTATTTTATTTTGCAGTATTTATATTTTTTAGCGCAGTTATACATGTAAAATATGCGCACAAAAATCAGAAGAAATATACGCACCTCTGCTTGTGTTCTGGCATCATTATCTGTGCTCAATAGCGTGTTTAAAAGCTGTTGAAACTGATCAAGGTCTGCCGCCATTGTCACCGACCGAATGAAGCTACAGCGCACACTCCTAAGAGTTGATCGTCAATTAATGTTACCAAATTAAATCAGTAAAATATTCCTAGATATTTATAGCCAACTTTACAATCCTTTTCTCATTGGAAACATACCTTTGAATTATATAAATCTGTGATGTGTTAGAAATAATTATGCAAGTTTTCTAGAAATTTTTTGTAAAAATTAATACTTATCATTAATTACTGCATGAATAATGTATTGAATTTTATTTTGCTGAACCTAAACTTCTTATTCTCATAATTTGGGAATGTTACTAGACTGAGTTTGAAATTATGATTATAAGACAAAAAATAAAAACTGTGTAAATAAATAATTGCTATGTTCATGTCGATAAAATTGGAAACTATAAGAAAATACAATTGTAAAGAATAGATCTCATTAAAATTAATAATTCTTATATTTCTTAAGTATGAAAAAATTCATTACTAATTGGATTATGATCTGCCGTAAAACTTCTTTTAAGTTCATAAACCTTTTAATACCAACTTCTGTGTAATAATAAAGTAGAAAACAAGCACATTTTATCGTTATAAGATTATACAACAATCACTTCGAGTATTTTTCGCAATCAGATCATATGCATTACGATCAGATTATAATTACCATTTTATTTAGAACTATAACAAGAGCTTCAAAGACATTCACTCTTGAAGGTATCAAAATCGCGGACAACGTCTCTCTGAAATCGGCTATTGTTTTGACGCGATTTCAGAACCTGAAGTTCGGCTATTCACCATCGCGTCGGTTAGGTGAAATCCTAATCCGGCCTTTGATGCATTCCTTTATGTAGGTAGACAGATCTACGAACTCAGCCAACTTGACCTTTGCTAATTAACGGATTGTTTGCCACTTTACGAGGATGAGTATATTGGCGCTAGTTGCCAGATATATGTCTACGATAGGGAAGGTCGTTATATGCTCATTAAGCTCACAAAGATCACAAGGAAATTGAGATACTGGGTAGTAGGATAGTGTGAAAGTAAAAAAGCGAGAAAGGGAACAGACAAATGAATAACTGATGCAGGGGGAAATGAAGAGAGCGGAGTTAATGTACTTTTCGACGTTCAATCTTGACAACTTTCACGTTACCATGCGTTATATAATCGCGGAGATTTCTAGTCGCATGCATGATCGATAACTTTTATGATTGGTTCCTTGTGACTTATACGTAACGACGTTTACGTGGTGAGTGGTAAATTAAATTTCAGCTAGTTACGCTGTAAAACGGAGAACATCCACTTTACGATGCTGTCGCATCCGTTTCCTATATCTTTTTGAAATATGAAGTCGATCGAATGAGTAAGATTACGTAAAATATCTGTACCTGCTGAACAGATGGTTTGAGTCACAAAACCTTTTACAAAATAGCAGATGTTTGGTAATTAACAAGGATCGAGATGGTTACGCTTGCAAATCTTCTATCCTACTTGCACAAAAGAACGCAACGGAGGTCAAAAGTCGAGATTTTGTTTAACCGGGAAAAAATAAATTTTATTGTAGCTTAATTTACTCTGAAATATGTTTTACAAATGACAAAAATATAATTTCTTATTTTTTCTTAGTTTGCAAGTCTGACAGGAATCGATCTTTCTTAAACGTAAATTGTTCTCAACTACAAAATCTTGAACAGAGCTATTTTGCACTTTGCACCACTTTTGAACGGCTGAGTCTATTTAAGCGCTGCGCCGTTTATCAATATGTGATAAGGTGATTAAGCAGTCGTCACAGGCAGGCAGATTCTTCGAGAATTCACAGTTAAAGGGAGATATAAATGGAAAAAAGCGGCGACCGAGAAGAATTCGAAAACTCTCTATTCTCGTGCGACCTGCATCGTGACCAAGCTTATGTTCTCGCACGGTCGGATGATGGATGATCAGGAATCACGTTACAGAACGAGCTTCAGCTTTTCGTCGAAATAATCTTTTTAAAATTTTAGCTTTCACAGAGGACGATCAGAATAGCGCTGTTAGGTACCATTGTTGCGGTATAACGTTACTTTCTTGGTGCATCCGCTGGTATTATTACCAGCACAGAGTCTATTTTATCCTTCTCGTAAATAGGATGACGTATCATTTACTACGATCAATTTCACTAAACGTTCATTCGATCTTTGATAAATTAGTATTGCGAAAAATGTTATTAATTTAGATGAGATAATTGGCGAGAAATGTACTCCTTTCTATAGTGATTTATATGTTGATTCGAAGAAAGCAAGTTATGTATGTTTCTTCGTTGGAATTAATATCGTACTGCTTTCTATACTCATCTTAATTTCATTGATTTCTGCCACAAAAAATGTGTAAAACTAATCGTTATAAGAAACATGTACTTATGTAGTCGTTTTTTCCATTTCACGAAGATAATTTTATATTGATACATGTATCCGCTTAATTCAATTTTTAATCGTGCAGATGATAGAATAAAAATTGTACCCTTACTTTTCTCGAATGACGAACAATAAATTGTAAGGAGTCAAAGATGTAATTTGCGGCACAGTTGACGGTAAGTATTATTAAGGATATTTTCAATGTTCATTAATAGAGGACTAAATATGAATTTAATTAGTATGGAACTTTATTTTAATTTCTCTTCGTTCATTTATTTTGCAAATATTTAATACGACTGATTAATTCATTTATTTTTCGATGACTACGGCTGGTGAATATCAGTACTGACAAATATTTAGAAAGGCATTTCATTTATATCCCGTCAGAACGTTGTTCGAGATACTTCACAGGAATTTGTCGGAATAAGTAAATCGGTAATTAAATTAATTCGACCTTGAAAATTCATGCATGCAACTTGCGAAATTTTTTGGTACCTTTTTTATGAACATTGTGATCGAACAATCGTGTTTATCAGAATTATCGAATTTATTACGGTTCTCATTGTGGCTCCGCTTCCTTTTCACGTTTCACCTGATTACATCGCACTAATCGGTGTATACGCTACCACGAAATTTATTTACGTCCATTCCACAGTTACTTTGTGCTCGGCCGAATGCAACATTTCTTCTCTCGAAACACATTTGCTCACAAGGATTCTCAGCTCGTCGTCCGGGATATCCTGATTTTGTGCGTTCAGTGTATACTTCTTTATCTTTTTAATCGCCTTCACGACGGAATCCTCGAATCCCGTGTTGCTCTTCAACTTTTGATAATTACACTGCAATTCGTTCACTTTATATTTGAGGTCCGTATTGATTTTCCTCAAGGTATAAAGCTCATTCTTCAAAGCAGCCTTCTCGGACTCGAGTCGATCCAATTTCATTCCAGCTGTATCCAGCCGGTCCCGTAAGGATTCCTTTTCGTCCCTCAGTTTCGTCAATTCTGCTTTCAACGCTTGAATCTCTTCCGCCGCGTTCCGTAGCTCGTTTCTTCTCTTCTCGTCTTCCGCGAAATTAACAACCAGGCTGCACCTCAGAGAATTCATCTCCATTTTCAGGGCAACGTTCTCCACTTTCAGCTTGTTCACGAACCCCAGCAATCTCTCGATCTCCATTCCGGCGTCCTGTTCCGGTAGCAACCCGTTGAAGGTGTACACGCTCGACTGATCGGTACGCGTCATCGTGCCCACATTGTCTTGGTTGTAATGGCTAACTTCTTTGCAATAAAGATTCACGATCTCAAGATTGTTCGAGACAGGCTCGATCGTGACCTCGCTTTCCTTTTCCGTGAATTCGTTCTTCAGCCTCTGAAGCTCGGCCTTCGCGCGAGTCAGTTGGCCCTTCAAAGTCAGCACTTCGAACCTCAGCGACTCGTTCTCCACAATCAGTTTCTTCAGCTCTTCCTTCGTTTCCGATCTCGATTTCTCGCTCCCGCGTTTGCCACCCTTCACATTCCGTTTCTCTTTTCCCACTTTTCCGCTTTCGTATTTTACGATCTGTCCATTATGTTCGCTGACGATCAATTCGTTGTACGTCACCGCGTCATCTTTCTCCGCTTTCGTGATACCGGATCGCAAACTGCTCGTGTATTCCTGTTCCAACAACTCCTTCTCCTTTCTCAACGTGGCATTCATCAGTTCTAAAATTTTCAACTGATTCTTCAGTATCCTACACTCGCTGTAAATTTCGTTCAGCTTCAGCTTTAGCTGGTCGCTGGCTTCCGTCAGCCTCTCGTTGTTGTTTCTGATCTCGTTGAGTAGAGCTTGCAAAGCGATGTTCTCTGTTTTCGTTTTGTCGCATTCCTTTCTGAATTTAGTCATTTCCATGGAACAATATTCGTTCGTCGCTTTAACTTCGTTCAGCTGATCCTTCAGCGCGCCTTTCTCCTCGTTCAGTTCGTTAATACGGGACGCGAGCTCGTTCTTCTCCGACAAAAACATTTGCACGCGAGCCTCGAATTCGACGCTCTTCAAAGCCGATCCGTGCAGATCGTCGCGCAGCTTCGAATTTTCCGATTCTAATCGACTTATTTTGTCGCCGGATCCGTTCAATTCCGTTAGGACCTCCTTCAATTTTCTGGTTAAATTTTCCTCCGTAGTCTTGAACTTTTCGTTCTCTTCGCATAAACGTTGCCGCTCTACTTTATATTTTTCGATCTCGTTCTCGAGCGTGGAATTCTTGACGCGAAGACGCTCCACGCATTGCTGTAGCAGTTCGTTTTCGACCTTCAAATTCGTCAATCCCGTGATCAATTGTTCCTTCTCTCTGTTCAGCTTCACCATATCCGCGTCTAATTCGTTGTAATCCGTCTTGAACTTCGTGAGTTCCTTCAATCTTTCCTCGACGGATCTTTTCTGTGAGTCTAGTTGGTACACCAGCGTCTCTTTCGTCGACTCCAGCTGCAAAATGTTCGCTTCCAGCTTCGTTTTGTCGTTGGAGAAGTATTCCAATTTGGCTTTCAAATCGGTGATCTCGTGATTCGCGTTATCTAGACACTCCTCCGTCATTGCTAGGCTCGCCTTCAGTCGCTGTATCTCGGCGTTCATGCTCTCCGACGCTTCTCGCGAAAGTCTCGAGTTTCCGTTTCCCTTTTCGGAGGCCTCGCCGCCCTTTTTGCATTTCGTTCGCTGGAGTTCGTCCATCTTACTTTGCAACTTCTCGTTTTTCTTCGACGCGTCCTGAACATTCTTCATCAAGTCCGCGATCTTCTCGTTCAATGTTTCCTCCAACGTGTTTTTCCCGACGAGGACGGTCTTAATTTCCTCGTCTCTTGTTGCAAGAGTCTCACGAATTTTTCCTATTTCCTTCAACAATTCTTCTTTATCAGCCTGAAGATTCTGCAATCTCTTTCCCGTTATACTCGCCTCCCGTTTCACCTGTTGCAATAGATCCAGCTCCATCCGCGAGCCTTCCTGTTCACGTTGAAGCTCCAACGTCCTCTCCTCCATCTCTTTCGCGCTAATTTTCAACGTCCTGTTTTCCTCCCTCAGCACAGTAAGATTCTTGCGCGTATCTTCCAGTTCTTTGGTCCTCTGATGCAGCAAACCTTCCACGTTGTTCAGTTTTTGTTCGAGAACGTTCACACGTTCATTTTTATCGGTAGCTTCTGATTTTAATAGACCGACCAACTCCTCCAACTGCTCGATCCTCTTGAACATGCTCGAGCGATCATTAGTTGCAACGATCACTTCCAACTGCTTGATCTCGTAGCATATTTTACCGACGAAACCTTCAATTTTTTCGATGTCCTTCCACTCGTTCGAATTCCCGTTCGATCTACTTTGATTCAGCCCGTTCGCCATGGCTCGCGCCTTCTCGACGATGTCCTCGAGTTGCTTTATTTTATTCCAGTACTCCAGCCCTTCGTCGCCGCCGATTCTGCAGTGTTTCTTCACGTGATTGCTCTTCAATTTGTCAATCTCTGTATCGATCTCCTGCAACGTCGAGTTCAAGATCGAAAGCCGTTTCTCATACCTATCATCGAATTTCGTCGTGTCGACGTGCAAATGTCTCAAGGTGATGCGCAGCTCGAATATTTTCTGCATGTATTTCAAGCAATCCAGGTCACCTGCTGCAAGCAACGCCTCGTGGTCGTTCTTCAATTTATTCCTCAAGTTGTTCGCTAATTGCTCGACGTTCTTCAGGTTATTCTGAAGATTGGGGTTCGTGTCCCACGAGTTGCCGTTGTAGTCGACTTTTAGCCTGTTCAGCTCTGCCTTCAAACGTTTCGTCAGGTTGTCCAGCTCGGCGATCCTCATCTTGTAATCCGCGAGATTACCATTTTTGTAGCGCAGCATCGCCTTCATCTTGTCGATCTCCATGTATAAATTGTCGTTCCTCAGCCTCGATTTGTGCAGCTGTTCGTTCGAGTTCACCAGCTCCTCGGACAAGTTCGCTATCGTCTCGGCGACTTTGTTAACTATATCGGTAAATATAATCTCCATAGTGTGGTCGACCATCATGAAGTGCTTCAGCTTGCATTTTAAGTGCTCCACTTCCGAACTGTGCTCGTGACCCTCCTCGGCCTCGTTCAACCGACTTTTCAGGTACTGAATCTCGTTGTTCAACTGTTCTCTCTCCATCAGATACTCCTGCTTAACTACCACGAGTTTGTCATCGAATTTCCAAGGGATTTCCTGCGTGGCATTGCCCCCCTCTAGTAGAGCCGTTTTGATGTCGTTGAGCTCCTTTTTTAAGTTCTCGTTGATCGTCTCCAACCGTTTGATCTCTGATTTCTGATGCCCGATCAATGGGTCCGCGCGCAGGGTGTCGTCTGTTTCTCTTCCAGCGACACGCAGAGCTAGCTTCAACCGCCAAATGTTAGACCTTAATTTCATGCGATCGTCCCGCCAGTCTCTCATCTGCTTCATTATGCTGTTCAGCCTACACATCGTGGCCGCAGCCACTTCCGCAATCCTCGTTTTCTCTTTGTAAGCATCTTCGTTGCTCACTCTAATCGATAGGCAACCTTCGCCCTCCATTGTTGGATTTTTTAGCACTAACCCAGCAAACAGAAACGAAGCTCTCCCTTTCTCTCCCGTCGATCAGCTTTAAACGGGAATTTTCGGGTCGGGACGATCGCGAAGTTGTTCAGTCGAAGTTATCCGCAGCGGCTGAGCTTTTAAGTGGTTGAATTTGTGATGCTGAAAGTTGCACAAATGCATGTTCATTTATATGGTCAGCTACCGCATATTATAGTTACGGTTCGCGTAAAGTTTAATGGAATTAATTAATGGTATTTGCTGGTTGATAGTGATGTACGACTTAATTAGTTTGTCTTTATATTGGTATAATTGAATTTAAGCGGATAATGTAAAATTTAAATGTACTGTTTCATGACTAATTTATTTTAAAAACATAAAATAAATTTTATGAGTAAAATTGACGATATGCTGTAATTATTTTTAAATACTCTACCTTCAATTCAACTATGTTTGTACGTTTGTTAACTCACAAAATTTAAGTGTCACATCGACAAACATAGATTCAACGATAAAATGTACAGCAAATAATAAAACGATTTTCAATTGATCTGCATTTTTACTTGCAATTTTTTTGTTTAATACAGAATCTGCATTTTTTCCTATTCACTTCACATATTTACAAAAGCTTTATTGACGTATCGATGGTTAAAATTTGTGGTTATGTTATTAGCAATTCATTTGACAAATACTTTCACACCAGTTATAGATATCGTACTCGCGTTATTTGTTTACGGTAAATTAATTTTTTTTACCAGAGGTGAATCCTATTTTTTTATTTTTATTAAAGAGGTGAATCTTAATTGCATGTTATTGAATAAAATAAAATGTATTTCATACTTCATAAATTGTTACAATTAGTGAATACATTTAACTAATATCAAAACAAATATGATCTCTTTGCGTATACAAAATTTGCCGCGTTAACTTAAGACCTACATCACTTATAATTTATGCTATAACTTATACTTGAATAAAGAAACTAATCTACTAATCATTAATTATGTTACAGACTGTACATTGAAATTATTAATAATAATTTTATACATCATTATACTCTAATTATTTGTGTTGTATTATGAATCATATTGCGTTATGGAATAATAAATTTATTTTATTTAAAGACAGAGAATCAAGCAGTATATAAATATTTGTTTTGTTTAGCGTATCAAATATCTACAATATAGTTTCATGTATCATGAAAAATTGTGTTTTTACAGCAAACAATACAAAGAATAAACGATAGACTTCGTATCGTTGTATTTCCGACTTTCGTTTACGATTACCATGGAGATTTAATTGACAGGATGTACTATTTACAAGTAATCGAATGCCAATTGAACCAACGATGAAGCCCTCTCGAAATGCTCGAACACTTTGGTATCGTTATGCGAGTTTCTTGAAATTGGAGTACTCAAAAAAATGTTCTTAACAAGAGTTTGCGAATCCTAATTCAATTATGGCAATCGTTTAAACGGAACGCGGATCAAAAGTTCCGCGTATCTCGGATAACTTTTAACGAAATTTTAATGTAATCCATAGTTCACTATGGTGGATAGTTATGAAACTACTAATGAGCTTTTCACAAAGCTAATTATTAACATTACGTAAACAATTAACACATCAAGCAACTGAATATTTCCACTTCTATTATTATCAATATTGTGTGAATCGGCTGTAAACAGTTTAATTTAAACAACATTGGATCTAAAGCATAAATATTTTCAGCAACCTCTAGTCGAATTTGTAATACGTACCAATTCTCGTACAAGTTGAACAATAAATAAACTATACTTTATCACAATTCTCCATTACAAGTTTATTTCACAACACGCAACAACACCATAAATCAATCTTTCTTTTAATACCTTTCCGAAGACGTCATTAATCCAAAACCCGTGCCTATTAATAATCGATACCTACGCTTATTGGAATTCCGAATTAATATAAATTGTTCCACACCGACGCTTTAAATCCTTTCTCTCTTTGTTCACCGGCCAGCGCGCAGAGTTCGCGCGGAAACTAATCATGACAAACAGAATCGTTTGTTTCGTTCAGCGTCGAAGCTTTCCCTCGGAAGTTTTGTAATAAATATGTGGAAGTTAATATCCGGGTTTAATAATAAAATTTTAGTGGTAACCTTCGCAGAGAGCGGGGGCAGGGGGTCGGGGCACGCGTAATTTAATTACGGGGAACGGTGGAACCTTCGCAGGCCGGGATATGATCGAAAGTTCCGGTTCGTTTGGAAGTTTCTGCCAAATCCGGACGATAAGCAACTGCGTGGCCCAAACGATTCTCTTTAACCCTTTCGCTATGAACTGATTCTTCGACGCGTTGCTTCCGTTGAACAAGCCGCTGCGCCAAAAGTGTGCACTTGTGAAAAAACTGCAATTGCCAACTGCAATCTTATGCAAAGCAACTGCAATCTTACGCAAAGCAACTGGAATCGGTCGTAGGAAGGAAAGGGTTAAAAAAAATTGTCGCATAATGCAATGATATTCTGTTCGCGAAATTTCACGAGCGAATATAGCCACCGTTCGTACGTAGCGAGCGCAGCGAAAGGGTTAACGAGACAACTTTCTTGCCGATCCGGAAAAGGTGGCCTTTGCCCACTTCCTTCGTTTCTCTCTTTTTCCTTTTAATTACGCCGACGACGCACTCCCCCCGATCGTTTGTACCATGTTGGGACGCGCAAGCTTCAGCTTCAGTTTTCGCGTTTCAAAAGACGAGGCCCCCTCTCTTCCATCCACGGGCTGCATACAAACGCGTGTTTTAATAACGCGGTCGTAATTAGATCTCGCGGAAACGTGTGCCACGCTAATGCCACGGTTACCGCAGGATTCGCAGGAATTCCTGAAGCAATCCGCGCAAACTGATTACGCGAATAAGCGCGGATTAATTAAAAAGATATTTCATTGTGTTCGAATAACCGAGCCCCTTCCCTAGAAAATTTCGCAAGCCTGTTTGGTAAACGGTAATATGCAAATTCGCCCGCGAAATTTGCATCGGTACGCGGACGGTGGAGAAGCAAAATTGAGAGTCTAATAAAATTAAACGTCGTCTGACGAAATATGATGGTTAGTTTTGTATTCTGAAGTTTCATTTTATTTGTTGCAAATCTTTTTGTTAATCATTACACCGCTTAATGACACCTTTAGGCTTAAACGACTTAGTCCGACTTGTTACAGCAGTCTAATGAAAATCGAGATCTTTTAGTTTTTTAACTCTTTCCTTCTTTATGTTTACTTATACGCAAGTGTAAAATGGGCGAAAATAATTTCAACTGAAACGTGAGTCAAGCGATTAATATTATACATGTAAATCGCAGAAATCAACATGTAATTAATCATAAATTTTTGTCCATCTACACAATGCATATTCAAACTTAATCTAAAAATCATAGAAAGTAGTCGTGTTTTTTTAATTGCAATCGTATACTCTGAACGTTCAACAGGCCACCATAAATTATATTTTGCACCAAAAAATGTGTCTATCTGCGCATAGACGATGCACAAAGGTAGAGTTGAAATTCAAACGGATTTATTATGCTACCTGGCCGACCGGCCTGACGTTGAATCAGATTATCGATCTTCATCGATGACCACGGTCGTGTGACAGGAAAAGTGTGACTGCCGTTGCGGGATACATCCCTCCCAACCTCATACATCCAGGCTAAATGTTTGGTTTTACCTGGTATTCGAAGGCGGTTTCGCGCTCAAGTGCGCCGAACTGTCGGTAATCGGTTTATGATCCTAATTCACTTACACCGGTGATTCGGTGACACTGGAGTCGGAGCAGGTAGAGGAAACGTGCCCGACGGGAGCATAATTACGTCCGGATAATCTGTGAAGTATGATAGCCGGGAAACGGATTTAGGGGACCGTGGTAAAAGGTAAGAACGCCGATCGTGAATGGCGTGTGATCGGCAAGTATCGGGCATTGATATTCCTCCGGAAGTGGCAAGTCTTGTAGCTCGTGAGCGATAATGGCTCTGCCGCAGATTCATAGCTTCCCCAGTTGTGTTCCTGTACGAACAGCCTTATGAATTATGTATTTTATTCGTCGAAGTGTTCATTCTTTCCTCCTTTGTGGTACTCGGCCGATGCTTATGGCCCTTGGGTTCAGTTAGCTGGCAAAAGGGTAACGTTAAAGAGGAATGTAATGCTTTGGCGCACAGCTGATTTTGTTAATTAACGTAGATAGCGAATGAAATACTATTAAAGCGTGTTCCTGTTCGAACTATTCTGAACGAATTAATTTTCTATTTGCTTGATCATTTTTTGTACATTCGTTAGAGTGTTTCCGTTTCTTAAATCGACTCGCTCAGTTCCTCCTGAGTTTGCCCTTCCATTTCCTTCGTGTTAATAGAGAACGACCTTAAAATTCTCGTCCCGCGGAGTCAGGCGAGCTGCTTTTAATTACAGGACACGTTAAAAGATTACTCGGATAATGGAGGTTTGCCGATGCGGATGCGGCGCATCCTCGTCGACGGAATCGATCAATCCGCCGAACGAGCCGTGCTGTTGCTGCAGTTACAATCCCTTCAGCGACAGTTCCAAAGAATCAGAGATTTACGACCTCTCGTTTGCCCTGAGGAAGCTCGGCGTAATGAAGTGTCAGATGAAGAAGTGGCGAATGGAAAGACTTCAGCTCGAGAGCGAAAATAGGTCTCTGAAACAAGTCCTCCAGTCATTCGGTATCGATGTATGATATTTCGTAACTTCCGTCCCCTTTCCTACCCTCTCTTGCTCTCTTTTTTCCTCTTACCACTCCAATCTCTTCCTCTCTTCCCTTTCTGCTTTGTCTGTCAGTTGACTCGTACGAAATTGATTAATCGGAATTCTGTACGGATACCCTTTCGTCGATGTTTCTCTATTTTTTACGAATCGGTTACGTCATATACAATTGATTAAAAAGAAGATTAGGTACACTGGGTTTCTCGTTGAACCTGATTAACTTGAAATAGTTGCTGTTTCATTGGGAGTACATATGGTTGCTTTAAGTGTACTGCGAAAGATTAAAGGAGAGATTACTATTTTAGAAAAAGAAGGATAACAAGATATCGAGAAAAAACCATTTATTTGATGATAATTTTTATTATTCTGTTTTTATCATTGCAATAATACAAATTATTATTGTACAAAGTTAAAGACTTTTTAAGCGCACGGTTTTTTTAAACGTGTTCATAGCTAAAAATTGAAGATTCTCTAAAAAAGATTTCAGAAAATTTTACGAATGCTTTATCACAGTTTATACGGTATAATAATATTGTAAAAATTGAGATTCCGTTCCATATTTCCCAGCGGACAAAGCTTCCGTGGCGTTACGTTATCCTCTCTAAAAATGTTATCCACGTAACTGTGCCTCTACACCGCCGTATTTCCGATATCCGTACGATTTACACTACGCTGTTTACAATATAATATTCACCCTAGACTCTACCACTAAATTCGGTAATAATAATACAACAAACCGAGCACAGGCTTTCGAATACGGAGCAGGGGCGTTCTCGCTTCAGGGATTTTCCTTTAAAATTCAGAGCCACCCCCTTTGAACGGGTATCGTGCACGTGTGCTGTTCCGAATGTTCCTAAAGATTAGACGTTTTCATGTAGGTGTAAACGCGGATGAGATATTGAAGCCCGATCCGCTGCTAGTGCACTCCCGGGAAGAAATCGAAAGGCTGCAAAATGCAAACGCGATGCTTGAAGATAAAGTGAGGGATCTGGAGGAAACTCTCGCGGAACGAGATTGCTGCGACTACCCCAGCGCCACGATCCACTTTCTCAGAGAGAAGATGAGACATCTCAGAGAACGTTTCGCACTTGAAAAGAAAGAGTAATACTACTTGTTACTTTTCTCTGCTTCGTGGACTCGCTGCCATGTATAACCGTTTCTTTCTTTTTCCAACTAACGAATCACGGGCGGAAGAATCGTTTCGTAACCATGTAACGCGTTACAGAAATTGGAACGATCCGAAAGTAATAGAATGATCGCGAGGAAAACGATATATTCGTTGTTTCGTAATTTCATAATTTCGTAGATTAGATGTCGAAGGTATGATTATACGATTTTATATTGGATTTAATTTAATTGGAAAGAGACTTCATGAATTTACAGCAATCCTTTTTTGCGGGAAGAAAATGAAGATTATGAAGGTTTCATTCTTTATCGGTTAAATAGGCGACTATTAAACTTATTAAGTACTAGGAATAACAAATGTTATAAAGTAGAACTGCTCACCTTATCTTATTTTATCTGATTTTAAACGCACAGTTAGAAAAAGAATTACAGCGTCTCACAGTTATCGTGCAATATTCTTATGTTAAAATCGTTTACCGCCTCTATTTCTTAGAAATATCAAATACCGTTCGTTTCGACAGATTACGGGATATAATATCAGATTTGAGGCTGAAACTGGTGCAAGCCGAGGAGGACGTCAGCTGCCCTGCGATATTTCGTTTAAGGGCGAAGCTGCGCGAACTGATGAAAGGCGTGCAACCCGCGGAACCACAGGTCACCAAAGTTGTGGAGAAATCGATCGAGACGTTGGTGGAGCTCTCGAGAAGTTGCGACGATTTACGGCTGGAGAACGATCGTCTTAAGGCCGAGGTGGCCGAGCTGCGTGCGGCGTTGGCCAAGCTTCAGGAGCAGGTAGCTCAGTCGGATATGATGAGAACGGTCGAAACAGCAACCGTGCCGGAGTACATTGATGTTTCCGAATTAACGCGAAAACTGAACGAGTGCGAGGACGTCGTGGCAGATCTAAGAAGGCAGCTGCAGGAGAAAGACAGGCTGATCGATGAGCTGAAGACAGAGCTGGAGTCGATGGTCAGCCTGGCCGGTGTGCAGCAACAGATAGAGGCTATGAAGGCGGAACTTAGAAAGAAAGATGATAAGGTGTAGTATCGACAAATTTATTTAATCTCGATAATGTGCTCGACTTGATTTTGTTTCCCTTTAAAAACCCTGGTGAACAAATTTTTCGCTAAAAATGTTCCATTCAAGGGTTTATTGGGGAGATTGGAAGTTAGTAAGAACGAAACAATTAGTTTTAATTGAAGGTAAAATTTCGTTTATTAATCCTTTTATGTAACATTCGAGTTACAAAAGAATGCAGTGTCGATGAAAAGCGGGAGTTGCGTTCAATCGAATTCGTGTGATTTATTATTCATCAAGGAGTCAATTCTTTATTACGTTCCTAACAGATCACAGGCCTGCTGAATACTCTAAGACAGTCTGAGATAAATATGCTGGGGTTATCTAACCTGAAGTCCGAAATGGAGGATCTGAAGCCGCAATTAGAAGATCTTCAGGTGGAGAAGAACGAGCTGCTGATAGAGCTTGACAGATTGCGGAAGGCGTTGGAGGACAGGAACAACCAGATAATAGACATACTGGAACAGAAGAATAAGTTGGAGCAGGACTGCAAGGAGAAGATAGCAGCGTTACAGGCGAAACTGGACGAAGCGTCGGATCGAGAGGCGAACTTGATGCAGGAGATCGAGAATCTGAAACAGCAGATAGCCGACCTGAAGAACGAGCTGCAAGAGTGTCACAAACGAAACGCAGAGCTCGAAGAGTGTTGCAAGGACAGAGATGCCCTTTCGGAGAAATTGAGCGGGTTAGAGGGTGAACTCGCGGTCGCTAAGGCCCGAATAGCGGACCTCGAGAGGGAAGTGAGCGACAAAGAAGATTTGTTGAAGCAACTGGAAGAGGCGTTAAACCGAGAAGCGGGCTTGAAACAGGAGATCGAGGATCTGAAAGGACAAATAACCGATCTGAAGAACGAGCTGCAAGAGTGTCACAAACGAAGCGCAGAGCTCGAAGAGTGTTGCAAGGACAGGGATGCCCTTTTGGAAAAATTGAGCGGGTTAGAGGGTGAACTCGCGGCCGCTAAGGCCCGAATAGCGGACCTCGAAAGGGAAGTGAGCGACAAAGACGATTTGTTGAAGCAACTGGAAGAGACGTTAATTCGGGAAGCGGGCTTGAAACAGGAGATCGAGGATCTAAAAGGGCAAATATCCGATATGAAAGGGCAAATATCCGATATGAAAGGGCAAATATCCGATCTGTTAGGGCAAATAGCCGATCTGAAGAACGAGCTGGAAGAGTGTAAAAAGCGAAATGCACAGCTCGAAGATTGTTGCCTTGACAAGGATGCTCTTTCGGAGAAGTTACGCGGTTTACAGGATGAACTCGCGGCTGCCAAGGCCAGAATAGCGGATCTCGAGAAGGAGGTGAGCGACAAGGAAGACCTGTTAAAGCAGCTGGAGGATGCAAGGAAACAGATCGAGGCGCTGACCGCACAACTGGAGGACGAAAAGGCTGCTAGAAAAGCGTTAGAGGAGGAGCTGAGGGCTAGTCGAGATGAAAATGAGAAATTGCGAAACGAGAATGCAGATCTGAAGGATCAGGTCAACGCCGCGAAGGCGGAGAACGAGAAGCTTCGCGAGGAACTGAAGAAGATGGCCGAGGAGAATGATAAACTTCGCGAGGAGCTGAAGAAGAAGGACGAGGAGAACGAGAAGCTGAAGGCACTTGTCGAACAGTTGATGGACAAGATGAGTGAGCTTGAGGACTTGAATAAACAGCTGAGGGACGAATACGACAACATGAAGCAAGCGTTAGACAGTTTGGAGGCAGAGGTCAGCAGATTGGCGAACGAATTGAGCAAGATGACCCAAGAACGCGACGCATTGCTGAACGAGAACGACAACATGAAAAAGCAGCTGGAGCAAGCGCAGGCGGAGAACGCTAAACTTCGCGAAGAGTTGAAGAAGATGGCCGAGGAGAATGATAAACTTCGCGAGGAGCTGAAGAAGAAAGACGAGGAGAACGAGAAGTTGAAATCACAGATCGAACAGATGATGGAGAAGATGAAGGAGCTTGAGGACTTGAATAAACAGCTGAGGGATGATTACGATAACATGAAACAAGCGTTAGACAACTTGGAGGCAGAGATCAGCAGACTGGCGAACGAATTGAGCAAGATGACGCAGGAGCGCGACGCGTTGCTGAACGAGAACGACAACATGAAGAAACAGTTGGAGCAAGCGCTGGCTGAGAACCAGGGTCTAAGAGCTCAATTGGACGACGTTAGTAAGCAACTCGACAAATTGAAAGCGGAAAAGGACGAGTTACAGAAGAATCTGGATGCGATCAGGCTCGAGAACGATGCGCTGAAACGAGATATGAAGGCACTAAACGACGAGTTGGAGGAGTCGAGGAAACAGATAGAGCAGCTGAAAGCTGCTGGAGATGCGTTAAGGGCTGCGGACGAGGGCAAAGCTTCCGAGTTACAAAGCTTGCGACAAGCGTTGGAGAACCTACAAGCCGAAAAGGATCGGTTAACGAGCGAAAATGCCGATTTGAAGGCTAAAAATTTGGAATTGCAAGAAAGATTAGACAACGTTGCGAAGGAGTTGGAGAAAATGAAGGCGGAGAATGCCGATTTACTGGCCGAGGTGGCTCGTTTGAAAGAGGAATTGGAGAAAGCAAGAAACGAAATCGATCGATTGAAATCCGAGATGGATGCATTGAGGAAGGCGCTCGACAAGTGCACCGAAGAGATGGAAAGATTGAAGATCGAGAACAATGACCTTAAATCGGAGAATCAGGCTCTGAAGACTGAGATGCAGGGAATTAAAGGTGAAGGGGACGGTTTGGCGGTGGAGGTGAGAAATCTAAAGGACGAGAACGCTGCTTTGAGAAACGAGAAAGAAAAATTGAGCAAACAATTAAGCGATTGCAAGGCGGAGAACGAAAGATTGAAAAGTGAAAAGGATCAGCTGGAGGCTGAGAACAAGAAGCTGCGAGATGATCTAAACTCGTGCAGCAAGGAGAACGCTCAGCTGAAGGACGAACTCGAGAAGTTGCGTGGACAATTGCAAGCGTTGAATGAGGAACTAAATAAAGTGAAGGATCAGCTTGCTCAAGCGGAGGAGAAGATTCGGTCTTTAGAGTCGTTGGTTGCTCGTTTGCAAAACGAACTTGCGGCGTTGAAAAAAGAGGCGGACGATCTGCGAGCGAAAGCCGACCGAGAAATGGGCGAAAATTCGAAAATGCGAAACGATTTGAAGATGTTGGAGGATCAGCTGCAAGATCTGAACAACAAATTGGACAACGCTAGAGCGGAGAACGAAGCATTGAAGAAGGAAAATGAAAATCTGAAAGCAAAGATGGCGGACATGAAGGATGAATTGGCGACCTTGAGGGCCGAGTGCGAGTCTCTCAAGTCAGAGATCGCCGATTTGAAGAAATTAATCGAGGACTTGAAAGCACAGATCGCTAGGCTAGAAGCGGACGTGGATCACTGGAAGATGGAGAACTGCAAATTGCAAATGGAAGTAGATAAACTAAAATCTCAACTGGAGAAGGCACTGAAGGATTTGAATGAATGTCAGGTACTCCAAGAGAAGCTTTTACATTTCAAACACATTTTACTTTACGTTTTTTATTATTTTTAAACTTAATCGAAAATTTTAACAGGCTCTAAAAAAAGCGTTGGAGGAAGATTTGGCCCGACTGCAGAAAGAGAAAGCCGAGCTCGATAAGAAGCTTGCCGATCTAACGGCACAGATTGAGCAACAGAAGAAAGCACTGGAAGCTGAAAAATTGGCCAAAGGCAAGGACGCTGCAGAAATTGAGGCCCTGCGGAATGAGCTCGACGCGTTAAAGAAGGAACTTGAGAAACTGAGAGCGGAAAATAACAAATACAAGAACGAAATAAACGATCTAGAAAGACAACTTTCGGCTCTGCAAGGAGACCTTGACGCGTGCAGAGAAGAGGTGGCCGCGTTGAGAGACGCTAATATGACGTTGAAGTCCGAATTGGAATCACTGAAAAATTTGAAGAACGAATACGACAAGTTGAAGGGTGAATTAGATGCTCTTAAAGTGGCGTACGAGAATCTGTTGCAAGACAGAAAGAATCTGGAGGACGAGGTCGGTAAATTGAGAGGGGAAGGTGACGGACAGAGAGCAGAGATCGACAGACTGCAGAAAGACTTGGCCGCGGAGAGAGCAGCTGCGAAGAAATTGCAGTCGGACTTGCAAAATTGTCAAGCTGAGAACGACAGAGTGCAAGCTCAACTGAACGGATTGAGAAACGAGTTGGATAAAATGAAGGCTGAGAATGATCGTCTGAAAAATGAGCTCGATGAACTGAAAAAACGGTTATCCGAAGCTGAAGCCAAGGTGAAGACCCTTGAAAAGGATCTTGCGGATTTGCTGGCCGAGAAGCAGGACTTGCTCAGCGAACTCTATCGTCTTCGCGATGAGTTGAATAACCTCAAGGCCGAATTGGAGAAAGTTAGAGCCGCGAAAGACGCGGCACTGAACGAGTTAAATGACCTGAAGAAGGAGTTAGCCGATCTGAGGGCGTTACTGGAGAAGGCTCGCGCTGACAACGAAGCTCTCCAGAGCGAGAACGAGAGGCTGAAAGCGGAGTTAGAGCCGTTGAGGAAACAGCTGAATGCGTTGAAGAACGAGAACGCTAATCTGAAGGACGAGAATGCTAATCTGAAGAAGGAGCTAGAGAACTTGAAGAATGAGATCGCAAAATTGGAAGCGGAATTAGCCGCGTTGAAGGATAAATTGAAGATGGCAGAGAAACGGTTGAACGATATGAAGAAAGAGAACGACGACCTGAGGAAGAAAATCGCCGATCTCGAGGAAACAGCGAAAGAGCTTGATGCTTTGAGGAAAAAGCTAGAAGATGCTGAGAACGAATTGAATAGACTTAGGCCGGAACTGAATAAACTGAAGGCAGAGAACGCCAAGCTTAAAGATGACTTGGACAAGGCCAACAAACAAGTGAAGCAGCTAACGGCTGATTTGGATAAATTGAAAAAGGATTATAACTCTTTGACGGCTGAATTAGCCAAGGCGAGAGACGAGAGGGATCGTTTGAAGGAGGGTGATGCGGCGTTGGAAGAAGAGTTGGCGAAATTGAAGAAGGAAAACGACAAGCTGAAAACTCAGTTATTCGATTGCCAGGCGCAGAACGAACAGCTGAGGAAGGAATTGGAAGACTTGAAGAACAAGAATGCCGAACTGAAGGCCGCTCTCGCAGGTCTGATAACTGCTGCAGTAGCGTTTCAATTGTTTGAACGTCCGTTATTCAAATTAGAGAGCGTGCGGATCCCGTCTTTTGTCGAAGTTACTTTTGCAAATTTAAGCAGAGTGGCTAATGGACAGCGTTTAATATTTGCATTAAACGGTATTCAGTTTAACACTGAAGTAATAATTTATTCCTTTCGCTCGGACTCGAAATTGTACGCGTTGCAACAGTCGAATATTGCAAGACGATATTAGATAATATTATAATCATAAAATGCTATTTTATGATAAATTATTAAGAAACGTAGAAAGGTTATTTCTGAACTTTTCTATTCTCACATGTTTTTTGGGGAAATAGTTGCGACAAAAAATTGGTAAAACAAGACATTCTTGAAAATTATAATGTTTGACAGTTTAGAATTAATTTCTGCAGTTTTGTTAGATTTTTTTCAATCTATTGACTGTGGATACTGAAGAAACATAAAATTGTTAAAAATATAATACCTCCTGCTTGAAATGTAGGCACATTCTTTATCATGGTTACTTCGTTAAACGAATTTGAATAACCGATGCATAAGCACTATTATAACGTACTTTTTATGCTCAAGTATTAATTACCATTGTATCTACAGTTGAAACGCTATTACATCATTTCCTTTTACTGTAATTATATATTGTCAATGAAATGAATGCAGCGAAAGAGTCGGTGCCGAAGGAGACGGAAGTGGAGAAAGATTTGCTGGATGAATGCGAGGACTTCGTTAAGGCGAATAAATTATTGGGAGAGAAATTTGAAAAGCATAACGAAGGTAAAAATTGTGTAAAGGTTCTTCTTCTTTTTTTTTTAACGAAGAAGAAAAAGGAAAATGAAACACTGAATGGGACTATTCGAAGTTTTTAATTGGTGTTACGTTCAATTCATTCGCGGTTTTACGCAGTTTGAGGTTGCCAGGTGTAAATAACAATCAATGGCTAATTTATGAGACAATTTAAAGGGATTATTGACGAAAATAAACTGCCTCCATTTTTAATGTCACTTAATGACGTTGTTGCACCGTGGAATCGATTATCGTGATATTTAGACCCTCCTTGATTATAACCGTTTATAAATACGTATATTCTTAATTAGGTTGTAGGCTGGATATTATAAATACTTCTTTTCCTCGCAAGGTAAAAATAAAAGAAGGCATGAAGTTTCGTAATTTTTGTTTCCCGTACTTCTTTCTATAATTGGCCCAATGACCAAGCTAAAGTTCATTCTGGCTATATTTAATGTCCTATGCAATTGCTTATTAATAATTTTGACGTAATATCGTGCTAGTTAAATCGGTTGAGAAACTCAAAAGGTTAAAGATTTTTGTAACTATTAAAGAAGGTTTCTTAAGCAACTGTTTCTGAATGAAAATACATGACACCGATATCTACGATAAATTTACCCGAAAAATTATAATTTTCTATTAAAACTGGTTTCTTGTATCGTTTGATCCAGGTGTGCATCGTGTTCGAGATTATATTACGTATTTGGAGGGTAAAGGTGATGAACCAAAAATGGCGGATCAAGTGGACGAGGAGCCAGAAATTGATCCAGAATTAAAGAAAGATATTGCGGATTTGTTGAACAAATCTGAGATGTTATCTAAGAATATTTATGAAGCGGAACAGGAAATACAAAATCTTGCTGACTTACTGCAGAAGGTGCGTATTAAGTATGATCTAGATAATAAGTATAATCGTAGTAAGTATAATAATAAAATAAATGCATTCTTCTTTCTTTTTCTTTTATTAGAAAAATAGTATGTACACATTATATTAAATATTCTTAAATATCTAACTATTACCTTATATTATACTTGATTGAATGCACAGGATACCGGAGAAGAACCGATCTTCGATCCTGACTCTTGGCTAAGCGTAAGTTCGAAGATAATATTTATTAAATACTCGAATAAACCGCAAATAGTATCACTATTGCAACACTTACTCCCCTGTGTTTCTAATGGCCGACAAATTACACGTATCGCTACTGCGCATCGCTTACAAGTTTCACGTACGACACTTTTATCGGTAGAAAGAGAAAAGAAAACGTATTTTAATACACGTACTGCATACGGTTAACCTAGATTTTTTTAAAAATAGACAATAACGAGTAAGAACGCGGAAGCTATTTTTGAAAGCTTGCACGTGACACGGTTCTGAATCTGAATCTTGGATAAACGTAGTGAATTTGAACACGAACGCATGTTATGAATAGAAGAGCGCGAACTTCCATTTTAAGATGTAAAATAAGGTCTAAACAGTTAAAAATTTGCTGTTTTATTTAAAATTTAATGGAATCAAATATCTTAAGTATTATTAAAAAATTTGCCATTTTGAGAAGTGATAGTATTCTTCCAATCCTTACTAGTGCCTTTTGTTATGTCCTATGAAAATTGTTACTTACTGATACCCTATCGATTTATATGTCATCGTGGTGTTGTATTATCGACGCTGGTTATCTCACACGCATCATGATGTTTGATGCAGATTAATGATGTAGCTTAACAAATGAACGTACCTGATAGATCTAATAAATCATTCGCTGCTTCAGGAATTAATAAATGCCGTCGCTCTATTAAACCTCTATTAAACCTCTACTAAATCAGATAATTCCAACCTGTCTGTCTTTGAGCTCCGTTTAAACGTTGACAAATGACATTTTAAACAAAACGACGTTCGCGACATTTTTCGACCAGCAAAAAAGAAATGATCGTACTTTGTATGAATTAACTTAACGCTATAACTAGCAAGACCGGTTAAAACGATCGATTCGTAATTTTTCACGAAAACTTTGTAAATTTATTGTGATACCTACACTTTTGAAAATTTATTATGATTACTGCAATCATTATTGCTTGTTTCCCTTGTATTAGGTACTTTTTAAATATAATTTTCAATCTGATTTCTTCGTCACAAATAAGTATATTCTAACCTTCGATTAGACTAAATATTCTAACCTTAGAATATACTTCTAACCGTCGGTAGGTTTACTGTTAAGATTACAGAGCCTTAAACCTTCTAAAAATCCTTGAATTTTTATACGAAAACGAAACAAAATTATTCAAAAAGTCCCCGAAGAAAAAAATAATTTCTTCTCTTCGCGTAATCAATATGTCTAAGTTTAAGAAGTTAGAAAAATTTTACAAAAATCACCTCATTATCATCACCAGAAGTCCATGCTATCGATTACAAGCATTGTTACCCGAAGAAACACGTTTCTTTGCAGTCGTTGACGCTGTCGCAGCTGGCGGATCTTCATGACAAGATTTGCATGCTAACATCGGACATGGTCCAACACGATACCAAGGCTGTGGTGTGCGATCAGGCCCGCGGGGAGGGGAACCCGCTAAGTTCGGACTATGACATTTTGAACAGACGGATAGCCGCTCTGCAGAAGCAGATAGCGGAGAAGCAAATGGAGGCAGGCTGGAAACTGCAAGAACTCAAGCAGGCTCTTCGAGCCGAGCAGGCTAACCTGATTCAACTCTCCGACCAAATGAACTTAGAGAGAAAACGCAATCTGAATATCCAGTACGACATTGACGATTCACTTCAGTAAGTCGTTTTTTTTCTTTTACTCCGAGACGTTTCACGGATGAGAACAACGCATCCGGTCGGTGCTCGCAATTGACGCATTTTTCAAGAACTGCAGAATCAACCGAATGCGTAAGATTGTGCGAATTAAGAAGTAGGGAGTATGAAATTGTGTTAACGTGACTGTGTTTCCGATAGTGTTCATTTGTACAGTGTTACAGTAATCACCGATGCAAGTGTATGTAAATAAAAAGTGTATTGTCCTGAATAAGATGTGACTCTTTATTCTGTTAGATACAAAAGAAATGCAGCTCTTTTGTTACGACGTTCTAATGTAAAATTTCTGTTCGCATACTTATCATTCGTACTGACATTGACGACGAGACGACAGCAATTAGCAAAAACACTGAAACTTTCACTTTCGCAAAATTTCCCATTTTCAAAATCCTTCAAATTTTCAATTCCTCCGTTTAACAAACAAGTCTTTAGCTCGAGTATCTTACAAACCTCGTTTCCTAGTGTACCCTTCCAAATCCTAACCAGGTCTCTAGCAATTTATCCCTGAATCGATATACGCTCGTGTTCAAAACGATCGGGCTGCTTCGCGATCGTATAAATTACTTCTGCTCCAGTAATTTAATCGCGGCGCACCGGTTACATCCTAATTAACGAAGCACGGCGCAGAGGAGCGGCGAGGGGGTGTGCAGAAGAAAAACGCGGTGGAGCCCAATAACGAGTAACGTTCTGGAAAACAGTAACGGCTAATAACGGCCAATAGATTCGACTGTGGCAGCGTTTGCTCGATTTTGCGCGCGCGACAACGCGATTTCCTGTTTCGTTCCGGGGGACACGATGTTATTCGATCGAGATTAATTCAATTGTATCCGTGGACCGCATCCGTTCCCAGGACTTTATCAGGAACAGTCGGCACGGCTCGCGTGCGGGACACTGCCGGATACTAACGGACAAAGAGTATACGTATAATTGAAATGCGCGGCTAGATCAAGTGGTAAATGAATTGACGAAATCCGTTTAGCCGTATGTCCATCGGGTCGGAATTGGAATAAGCTTGTAAAGCGGCCATCGTCGAGCGTGTTGTTACAGTATGCGCGCATATATCGTGGGGGAGGCAGCATGGCTGACGATTAAAATTTTGCCAAACTTTCCAAACGTTTCCAAACCGTTTGCTTTTGTCAATTTATCTTTAGGAGATTAAGAATCGCTCAAACGGTAGACATTTTTCGTTTTTTTTTTTTCAGATTTATCGAGAAGCTTCGAATTGTTCGTTTTACCGATTTAGAATGATAAATTGAAATAAAGATTGTGTTTTCAATAATTCATCAAGTTTTTTACTCGAGTTAAGCTTCGAATGGTTATAATCTTTTTGTACCGAGCACAATTAAATCTGGGACATCTTTTCGTAATGACGATTCTCATGTCGAGTAAATGTTTGAATTAATTGTTCACCGTGTAAGTTTCGTAACCGCAAGAGACAATGACTTCCGATAAAATCACAGATCTCGCAGATGTTACGTTGACGGAATTTTTTTTTCTGGGAGAACTCGAAGAACGACAAAGTAACGTTCAATATTGGCTCGCTGCGAAGTTGGAAGAGAACACTTGATGCATCTATCAGGATGCTCTTCTGGTTGTTTGCAATTTGTGCATCACGATGGTGTGTGGTGCAGGTGAGTATAAAATAACCGAATAATCGTTTTTCCTATTTCCTTCTTTCAATTGCGTTTGTTGCACAATTTTATCGGACGAATTATGCGTTAAATGTTATCAAATTCGAGAAATTGAAAATCTTCGATATATCCAAATTAACAACAAACAAAATTAATGAAATTAACATAACTCGTTTCTATTATGTTTTCTGTCCATCATAAGTAACAAATATAAATTTTTAATTTAGTATCGATACGACGATTTTTATTTCACATCTGTTGATAATTGTTCACGACTGATTTTTTACTATTTCGCTTGTATTTATTGTTCACATAAGGCAGATTTCGACGTGGTATTCGAGGACGTTGAGTGTTCCGGGGTTAACAATGAATACATAAAAACATGCGAAGTCGAATTGAATTATGATAGTGATTATGGGGCTAGTATGAACACCTACGTGGAGATCATCAAACCGTTTCCCGACGATGTCAAGGTAGACTATTCTTAATTATTCTTAAAACAGTTAGACTATTCTTAATTATTCTTAAAACAGTTAGACTATTCTTAATTGATCTAGAACTAGTACGTTTTTATTCGTAAATGTTTTATAGATCGTAGCTGATGTGTTCACTGTACGAATGGGCGAATATACGGTTGCCGTTGGGCTTCACATAGACGCAGACTTTTGCGAAGTTGCACAGGCTCAAAATTCTATAGGAATTCCTATGCTAAGAGCAGTTAACATGGATAGCGGTCATTGTCCTCCAGACCCGGTGCGTAAATAATGTGTTGTACAAAATTGTAACGTGTATTAAGATTTAACGAACAATCGTTGGTGTCAATTATTATTTGCTTCGTTTTTTAAAACCTACGATTCACTGTTGCTCATTTCGAACATGCACACGGTACACGAATAAATTGAATTCACTTCGTATTATTCAGCATAACTTCGGAAATGGTTACATTGTTTTCAGTTATTTTTAAATCATTTATTAAAATAAAATGTGTGCACATTTATAAATCGCTCGACAGGTTTATCCAGTCCGGTTGAAACGGCATAATTTTCATTTTGTTTGTACTTCCGTTGTTAGTTCCGTTTCGATAAATTGACGCTATGAAACGCATAATAGTTTTTTTGGACACTTTAGAATCAAATGTCTATGAAAATCAATATTAACTTCCAGAATGTATCGTTTTTCAGGGTGTTTACCAACGCGAGGAGTACGTGATCGACAATACGGATGGTTTACCGTCATCGTTTCCCAGCGGTCACTATTTGTTAAATATGACGTTTGTAAGCAAAGATACCGAATTAGTGCACTTTGATGTTTATATAAGAGTATACTGAGCATAATGCTTGCACCGACCTTTTAGACTTGTCTTTGTAGAAAAAGTTTCGAAATAGAGAATAGTTTGCAAGCATCTTTATCGTAACGATTTAAACATTCCTATGTACAAAAGCATAATGGTACCTTACAGTTCACCACTGACTGTACATAATTAATAAGGTGGCTAGGAATAATAAACACGAGTACGCGAAGCATGAACTTTTGTAGATTGTAAATATAACAAATTAACATCTTTTTATAATGAAAGTTAGAATAATAAATGTTGCGAAGTGAACGAAAATTTTGAGAATTTGCATAAGTAGACTATCATTCAGTGTATTATTTTTAACTAATTACCAGACTTATTTTTAATTGTAATTTTTGTTGCACGATTGATTATTGTCGAATTAAGTGGAGATTTCTGCTGGTGATAAGAGATTCCAAATAATACATTCGTAGAATCTGAAAGATCCTTTCTTAACAGGTTAACGGTATCACTATGTACGACATACTCTTCCACGCGACACAGGAATCGAGTAAAATGAATTTTACGATGTCCTTGCAGATGAGCAACGCGAAATAAAGTTCAATAGAGCAGCGCATAACGACGCTTTTTTATTTCGCGCGACATTGTTTGTGGACCATAAAGTACGACATTTAGATCGATCAGATAGCGGCGGGGTAAACAAGGAAAAAGAAAACGGAGAAAATAAATAGAGCCGTAAAATAACGAGTTCATCACGTGCGTCTTGCTTAGTTTCTCCTAAAACGTTAACGATCGTAGATAAAATGAAACAGCGCTGCCGCATTGAATCCACCATTTTTAAATGTTATTGTACAATTCGACCGGGTAATTCGGAATTGGGCGTGGTAATTATCGTTTTAATTTCTCCTGGATATTGCTTGGTAAATACTGAACGACGGAATGGTTTCTAAGTTATTCAATAATCTTTCATTCGTCCGGTCGGTATTTCATTTCCAGGGACGATACGAATAAATTTACGATGTTTGAACATCTGAACCTTTCCTACGCTGTAATAACGTTCCTCGGCCGCACCTTAACTCCTTGACATACGAATAAAACGGAATTTGGTGTGTCCGAAAAGTACCATTTAATTTGGCTCAACTGAACAGTTATGTACAAGCTTAAAAATAAAACATTTTATTTTGAAATTTGCATTGCTGTATAACATTTGATCAGGTTGATGTATTAAGTAACACTATAAAATTAGTAGTTTCGTAAAGTATGAAACATTTCAAAACATTCTGGAATATGTAAATAATTTTTGATGTTTCGGAGACGTCAAAGTATACAGTGGCACATGAAATGAATGACTTCTCTCAGACGTCATTGTATGTCAAGGGATTAAAGCCGAAAGGTGACACTGTTACTGCAATCTAGATACTTGGATTCGTTTAAATGGGTTAATTCGACCGGCAGGCTTTTATAGTTTCGGAGCTTATCCATGCGAAGCTGTAAAAGTTCTAAACATAGGTTGCCAACCGTGTCAGTTGCCATTATCTGATACTGCCATTTTGTTCAACGTTACTAACTCAATAGGAAATAGTGGCTTAAGATTGTTTTGGAGACATTTTTAGAATATTCTTTATTTGATCTATAAACATAATTTTCGGTTTGAATAATCACACGTTGAATGTTCGATCGAACATTAATTTTAGTTTAAATACATTTTTCGCAAATCTTAATTCCTTTGAATGTACAATTATTATCTTAAGTACCATAAAAATACTAGAAACGGTGTAACTTAAAATTTAATTCATGATTGTATAAAGCAAAAATTCAAGAGTGACATAAAATACGTTGATTAATATAATTTATTAATTCAAATGTATTATTTTATTGGCTGGTTAATTTCCCTTGTTTTTTTACTGACGCACGATAAAATCTATTTATCGTGTAAGATAATTATTTTATGGTACACTTAAAGTTTATTTGAAAATAAATTATAACATGAGACTACAAGATTGGTAATAGGTACTCCGGCATATTTAATTATATATTTGCGTGCGTTCAATGCTTGTTGAGCAGAGTTATCGTGAGCGATCAAGAGATTCGTTTCCAAGATATGAATGACAACAATTCAGGGTGACATTATTAAATAAATCACTATGTTTAACAGGATGTACTTATATAAGTCAATTTAATAGAAGCAATAATTGTATTAATTTTCCTTCTTACGAATGTTCCATATTTATTATACGGTCACACCTTTGAGATTATACTGAAATTAAGACAATAAAAAATACTATATTTAGTGATTAAAACGGAAATACTCAAAATGAGGTAACCATTATTTGTATTTGGTATTATGTGCAGAACAATCACAATGTTTGTGGTAGACGAAAGTTTGAACAGCACAGTGTACACTTCCAAATGATTCACAATGCATTTTACAAATCGATAATTACTGATCTAAGACAATGATGTTTATAATAATAATGGCTGCTAAATTTGTTGACTATTTCGCTAGAAAATTAATAGAATAGAAACAATAAAATAATAGTAAGTACTATTTGAACTTATGAAAGTTCATTCGCAAGTTCACTTTGTATCACGCGCATAGCGCGTGGACTGTTATGTAGTAAGATACGTTGAATGAGTCATACAATATGAACATGTTAACCCTTTCACTCTGTACAACATACATATATGTACATCGTTGAAGAGTAGCCTCTCAGTTGCGTACGCCATGTATTTACGGCATGCCACGTTGTTATAGTGATCTTCAAAAGTAAATATGCACATTGTTGCTCATAATTGTTCGAACGACTTCAAAATTCGATGGTTATCTACTGTTATAATTTCAATAATTCAGCTGTATGGATAATTTAATTTAAAAATGCTACCACTAATTTTCATAATCTACTAAAAGCAACGATGATTAATATTTGCAGTAGAAAATCAATCACCGGAGCTGATAACAATATGGAACGTTTATTAACTTCCAATCATAAAGTTTATAACGATTCTACAGCAAAATTTCGATCGTTCGAACAAATATGAACGATAATGTGCGACACGAGGATGTAGTGACGAATCCTGAAGACAGGTCATCCGACGCTGTCGAGCTTTGTGTTGTACATGGCGAGCAATATGTAATCGAAAGGGTTGAACATGCATCGGTACTGAAGAATGCTTTGCTAGTATAACAGAAGATGCCACAACATCGTAGAACACCGAATTCTATCGCCTGAAGTAGACATTGTGATGAATCTTGCGGGAAAACAGTTATCAGGAGTGCCTTTGTTCAACGATACTCTCGACCAACGGAAGATATCAATGTTCAATTAATTGAAAATACAAAAGGGAAGCAAATTGATATGGATATTTCCAAGGATGTTGGTTTGGTTTGCTACGTGTAGTTCACAGACCACTGATAAAATAGTGGAAGGTTTTCGTATTTGCAAAAGTTCAGAATTTGTCTGGTATCCTTGACAGCTCTGTAGTTAAGGGTAATTAGTGGTTTCATCGATGCTCGTTTATCTTTGAGGATTACAAGTAAGTACTTAGTCGTACTTCACGGGTTCTCCGATGGCTCTACTGTTGGAACAAGTAACGATAACGGTGAATTCTGTAGAAAATAATTCAAAGATTTCAATATCAAGCATTTACACACCTTTGTTGTAACTTGCTGTGGCACATTTAGTGCAATTTACGATTTTAATGGAAACTCTGCACGTTTCTTTGAGAAGGACGCGTTGAAAGCATTTCAATTAAAATTAGTAGATACAATTGTATGACCTCTTAAGAACTGGATACACTGTATCTATTTCCGTGAAATGAACAGCATATACATTTTGGAAGTTGCCGAAGAGAATCGGAAAAATTACAGCTGTGGAGGTGAAAAATGGGTGGAGTAGATGAAAAAGGTAGTTTCCTTTTATCGCAGGAGTGCGACATACAGTGAAGTGGATTTTTCTTGCGATATCAAATTTATCTTTGAAGTACAGCTATTACAGCTTATAGTGGATGAATTGATATATACTTTTAACGGGACAGAGATACGCTTATGATCGAAGATTCATATCTGTGCGAAAGAAAGCAGAGTTTGAATGTCTGAGAAACAGTGGTACTTGCTGCTTTAGCGGGAAAATTCTTTTGCCGTAAAATCGGTGGAAAGAGAATTACAAAATTTTATTCTTCTCAGACACTCGAAAATATTAATCGAACCAGATAAGCTAAAAAGCATAACTTCTTGCTGAAGTTATAATTTTTAATTCCATAATGGAATTTGCAAAGTGCAGATTTATAACCATTTATCATATTTTGTCGCATAAGTTTATTCTTAGGATTTGTGCATACGGAAAATACTACTTTTATACTGTGTTTACATTTGTACGTTTATAATTTACATTTCAGTTTTTATTTTGCGTTCCTTATGCTGCCACGTACAGGGTATCACGGATTTTAACACAGAAATTTCGTTAAAGCACAGAGGCCATCGTAATAAGTAAAAAAGTTCATATCACCGTACACTACGTTTGTTATCGTTTTGTTTCTGTACTATAAACATACAAAGTTCTTTGCGATTGTCAAAGTGCATCGTGGGGTTACCACGTGAGTAGTACACAGTTTAACTTCGTTACAGGACGTTATTTTTAAACGAGCAGTATTTCGGAAATGACTGATTATGGTGTGTTTGCGTAGAAGTATTTAGCATTATTTATTAATACGTATGGCAAGTAATTACAGAAAAAAAATTTGATACAATACAAACTGTAAGATGTTCCAAAAATAAAATTTAAGAAGATAGTTCTTATGTTATGAAATAATGTAAATTAATTATTTATCCAAACGATTACAAGAGTTTAATGTTTAATCAAAAATTAAAGATATGAAAGTGTTATAGATACACGTATGTAAGAAATGTAAAACTTCACAATTCTAATGAAGTAGTATGTTTCTTTAGAAGATAATAACAGTATAGGTAACGCATAATTTTGATTCACCAAAACGAAGATATTAAAATCATTTTTATTACAGATTTTCGACTAGCAGACAACTAAATTTTGGATCAGTAGGAACAGACACGACCACTAAGAGCTTCACAAACGAATGATTTTTGATCTATTTTAATCCTGTCGAAATCCATTTGAAATCTATTATGTACAATTTAATTATGTCAATGGAAAATAAATAATGAGTACTTTGACATCTGTTTGATATATTAGAATTTCCGAGTTACCACGGTTCAGCTGTTAGAGCGAATCGTTCACTGTAATTTTTCCATTCAATTCTCGCGAAGGGACCAGTTTTTCTTCTCCTTAATTAATCGTATGGATCGAATGAGCCTAAATTTCATACTTACCACGGAGAGTCAGGTTTCGAGGTTACAAACGTTTAGGTGCCGCTTGTCATATCGATCGGAGCTGAGGTGTTGTCAGACCCCGAGTGTAGCTTGACCTAGCGACAACCGAACAGCTGAGGACGCGTTCTGATTATCGAATAAAAATTAATCAATGGCCAGTGCGAACGATATCGAAAAATTCCACGGTGCCAGGCATTATCGTCCACCCTTGTTGCATAAGTTGATCTTTTCCGAAAGAGCAGCTCGTAATCGTAACATTTGGTTACATCTACCAGCACGTCGTGGACCAAGCTTCGCAGGACTTGGCTATCGTAACTTTCCATTGCTGATTAGCTGTATCGTAATTCGTAAAATAAACGACGAACAAAAATTTGTTGCCGCTACTCGAATCGTGTTACCCGGCAATGTTTACAAATACTGAAAGTGGATGGAAGTAATCAGCAGGCAACGTTACGATACGAAGATCTGTTTACATTTTGTGCGCAGCTTTGAAGCTGGCCTTTTTTTTTTTTGTCTAAAATAAAAGCACAATAAATTTTATTGTATTTTTGTTGTTTATTTTCACGCGTAGAATCACAGCTATTTTTCTAGCTGTACTTTCAGCAACAGGGTATCAACCAATCAACGACAAATGTGAACGAGGTAACGCGATCAAAAATTGTCGATAGCATAGCTACGTTTATACAGGATAAACAGTCAATTTTCAATAATTGCACTCTTTAAAGTGTACGAATTTGAAATGGATTTGCCTGGAATTTGAAATTGTTTGACAATGCGTTGAATGTGATAAATGATACACGAACAAGTAAATAACAGGTAAATAACACTTTATGGTTAGTGTATATTACGGCAGGTGTAATATACTCCCAGAATATACAGTTTATCCGCACTAAAAGTTTATTTATTATATGCAATTGCAGACGGTTCGATAAAATATTTACAGGTACAATGGATATAATCTCTGCCGAAAGTAGTACGGTTTATTCGCAATAAATGATACTTTATCACAACTGTGCGCAATTGGACGAAATAAATTCCGTGAAATATTTTCCACTTGTTATACGAAACGGTATTTTACCGAAATAGGAAACCCGCGTCGAAGATAAAGACCCTTTCGGGCTCGCGGTATTTTATCGTTACCAGATGTACGGTGATAAAATTTTTATGGCCTCCAGAATTTTTTATTAATAAGCCAGTAAAAAGTGAACTTATTCGATAGACAGTACTTAGCCACGGAAATTATTAATTCGATTTTAAGGGGCATTAAAGTTTCATTGTATGTATCTTTTTCGTAAACGGATCCTGTTTATTTTTATGTTTCCCGTTGCAGATAGAAAATAGCCCGGTAGCTTTAAAATTTTGATGGTGTTCGTCTGGAATGAAATGAAATTAACATTTCTCCTCGTCGATTTTAACATCTTTGTACTAAAATTTTCCGTTTCAACGATAATACGCTGTAATGCGTTAAAATATTTTCCTGCGAAAAGATGATAAACTTTTTAATACGAAATTAAATCCTGCTTCATATTTTGATGGAATTTAGGCAGAAATAGGATTGTATATTTAAATACGAGACTGTAAATAAAATGAATTTCACATTTTACCGCTGCTTTCATTTTCTGAAACCTTACACGTACGTAGGTGGTGGAAGGGGTTGTAAATATCTTATTTCTAAAGTTCTAATTGCTTTATTAACTTCGATGAAAAATTGAGCAAAGTTTCGAGGGAAACTTTGTTTAGTTAATAATATTTGATCCTTCTACAAGATGAATACCTATAAAATAAATATTTAACATTTTTCCTCGACTACGAAAATAAACTCAACCCCATACATATTTACGTAAAACCTGTGCCTGTTTTTAATCACTTTGCGAACGCACCATAAAAACAATAATCCAACGGCAATCTTTTAAATGTTGCAAAAAGAAAAGTTGTTATTCATTTTACAAATTGAGAGTGAGAGAGAGGGAGAGAGAGAGAGCTCCTCTTGCATGATACCGGTCTCATCTCTGGCCAGAGAAAAAATGGCTCCCCCTTTTTCCCTCTTTGTTTTTTCGTTCCGTGCACGTACCAACAATGGGGACGAATTAAATGACAATGCATATTAATTAACTCCCACCGTCCACCCCCACGAAGGGGTAGGGCGGACAATCTACGGTAACGATTCGCCGGGAAGTCAGCCATGACGGGCCAGGAACAAGGGGCAATTAGAGAAAATCAATGTTACACAACAGGTTTGCATGTTGCATTTAATAATGGTGCTTGAGTGGAACTCGATTCTCCCTTTGACGGTGTAACGAACCGCCAAAGCACCGCACGCCGCGCTTTTTTCGCTGTGAACTGCTCCCTTTCGACGAGGAAAGAAGACGTAACAATGTGAAACGCACGTTGCTCGCAACTGGATTACTTTCCCCTTTATTCCTTTTATTTTATTCCTTTTACCGCCACCCTCCCTCCCCGCTTCGCGATCCCTGTCCCTCCGCGTTCTTCACATTTATTTCCTTTTTTTCCCGCTTTAGTTGAAGCCGGCTAATTAAATGAATGCCCGCCGGCGTTACATCGCGAAGCGTATCGATTTACGTTCCGCGGGGTTGGCCATTAAAGAGGGCGCGAGCTGCTTTTTCCTCTTATTGCCCGATAAAAGGGGAACGTGTTTGGCGTTCGACCCTCTGATCTCGTCTCAAAGATTCCTTCGTGGCTTTCCTCTAGTTCTTTCCTCGTTTTGTTTGCCCGGCGAATATCGATCTGTTGTGATGACGTTTTGCTTAGGAATCTGTTGCGAACGAACTTCCGCGCACCAGCACCCCTGTTGAACTTGTACAGAATGTGATAGTTGGTCTAGATCGTACGACTTTCATTGAGCAAAGCTGTTCGAAAAATGTATCGTACATCGAGTTGTAAACGTTTCAGATATTTAGTTTGTACTTTAGATCTTATTTGTAGAGTTTGTACGTATACTTCGTGGTATACGATAATTGTTAAGGGTGTGTGATTTAATCAAGGCGAAAAGAAACCAGAAGTATTCCATCAATGCGATAATTCAAGTGAAATAAATAAAATAAAGTATTGTAAGATAGAGGAAAGCAAATCTGGAAATATCTGGAAATGTTTTTATCGCTCCGTTTACAATTCCTTAATTACTAGTTATCTCGACGTTTTGAAATATTGTTTTCAAATATTTTTATCAATTCTTCTTGCCATTCTTTTAATTATTGGTTATCTCGCTGAAATATTTGTGGAATACACGCATTAACGGTCGTAAAATTTCCATAATGCATGTCAGAAAATTGATATATAGTGGTCGATCAGAAATTCAGAAGCTCAGGAATATTTATAAGGTTTATGATATAGGGGTTAAGTCACGTTACTGGATCGGATCTGAAACTGGTTACACTTGGTGTTAAGTTAAATGACTACTTTAAACTGTATTGCATGTCACCTGCAGAAGCGTTTACAAGAATAACGACAGTAAAATATTTTATGAAAATACTATCAGAAATCGATTTATCAGTAATTCATTTTGCAATAACAAATTAAAATTGAGTCCTCCATACAATTTGATTTCAAAATAAAACGTCGTAACTATAGTCTCTAAACTAATTTGTATACAATTTGGTATTGAATTTCAGTAAAATTTTACGAAAACGATTCGAGTGTAATAGATCTCTACGATATCCAAAAATGTGCCACCATTAATATTTTACATCCGTACTTTTACAAGTACGAATCAGTTCGCAACGTTCATCAGCAATTCATAAGCCGATCGACAACTTTCGCAGTGTTAACATACTCGGCACCTATTAGCCGAAGTAACTTTTCTCGATACTTTACGCGAAGTTCAACGCGAACATTTTGGAACACGCGAAAATTCGTTACAAGTCGTGGATGCGGAAACGCGAAATTATTCAAAAGCCGCCTATCAGAGACTTCGTCATCAGCGAGTCCCTATATACTTGGTGTCGCGGAGGACTATCAAAGGGCAACTATTAGCGAGTGTACTACAATACTATCGAACCACTGTTTTACGTTTGAGTCATTCCCAGATGCATATTATTTGAGTCACGCTTCCTTCCTCCCTCCCTGTCTCTCTTTTCTTTCAACGTTTCCTGGATCACGCTGAGTACAAATCGTTTCACGTTAACACATCCGGCAAATATTTTCCGTTTCTAATACTGAGTACCGGCGAAAATAATGAAATTCTGAGACTGGTTGCCGCAAACTTGTATCGTTAAAGCAAGGATAAAAATGATAAAAATTGTTTTGGAATATCAATGCTGCAATAATGTGTTGTTTAAAATAAAAAGATTTTTATAATTAGTATACTTGTTTTATAGGTAGACAATCTACCTATAGGCAATCAGGAATAGAATTAAAAATGACGTGAATTCACGTCAGCGGCAACCAGGAATACAACTTGAAAAGACGTGAATTCACGTCAGCGGTCACGAATGTGTTAACAGCCAACATTACGACTTGTCTTCAAATCCGCGAAATCGAAGAATTTGCAGTATTTGCGGTCTAACGCGGTCACTCTAAACCAGTCAAGTCGAATCAAGGATAACACGTTCAACGTAGGATGGCGCGCGAAATTTATCCAATGGCCGCTGCTGAGGCCATCGAAACGAACGTTAGCATTTCTATTGCAGTACTACGAATTTCAAAATGCTTGTTAAGAATGGAGCTCGGCTCGGAGTGTACCCTCCGATCAAGATTATCTGCCGTGGATCCTCCCCTCTCCCCAAAGAATATGGCAAGGATCATGACGCCGACAACATGGCGGTCAACGACATCGCGGAGGGACGCTTGAATCATGACCTGAGCGGCGCAATCGAATGTCGGGAATACGTTTTGAAACAGGGATATCATACATCTCGATAAACTTCGACATTCGGGTGTATTTAAGCCGCAAATCATATTGGCAGGTCCGCATTCTCTGTAACGGCGGTGTTGGAGCGAAACGTCGTCTTCTATTTCGAACCAGGACCAGAAACAGCTTCACGGATATTAACCGTGGCTTGATCGTTTTCTTGGAGAGAACGGTGCACAGGAAAGTGAATTAACGTGAACGAACCGCTGTGTTGTTCCGTTGATTCTTTCCGAAGGCACCTCGTGCTGTTCGTTCGAGCTTGGTGAAGGGTATTTAGGGTAGACACATCGGTAGAGGAAGATGGCATGGCCAATACTGGAAGCCTTCGGGCTGATAGCAGCGATACTGCTTCTGCTTTACTATTATTCCATGTCACATTTGAATTTCTGGAGAAAGCTAGGCATCAAAGGACCGAAACCTCTTCCGTTCGTCGGCAACTTCAAGAATGTATTTCTGTGCAAAGAAACCACCACCGAGATATTCACGAAGTTGTACAACGAGTACAAGGACGAGCAGATGGTCGGTCTTTACGCTGGTCACGAGCCGCTGTTACTTTTGAGGGACTTGGACTTGATCAAGGATGTTCTTATTAAAGACTTCCCTAAGTTTTCATTCAGGACGATGGGAACTATACGAGAGGTACGTTAACATGCATAATTTAATATTTACATGTACTTTGATAGGCAAAGCGAACCGAAATTCATCCCTAAACTATTATCCCGCGCTAAAGGTTAGGATAATAAACAAAAATTTTGAAAGTAGTAGCGATTAATTACAATCGTAGGGAACCCGTTTCTCGAACATCACAGATGATCTATTCATTATTTCATTCGTATCGTTGCATACTTTACAGGTCGAGCCCCTATCCGAGCAGATGTTCCGGATCGAGCCAGACAGGTGGAAGCCCCTAAGAACCAAATTCTCACCCCTGTTCACTTCCGGAAAGCTGAAGGAGATGTTCCACTTGATGGTGAGCTATTCCGATGAGCTGGAGGAGTATCTGGACAGGCAGATCGCGAAGGGTGGACCGATAGAATGCCGCGAGGCCATGGCGAAATTCACCACGGATGTGATCGGCGCGTGTGCGTTCGGTTTTCAAACGAACGCTCTCAAATCCGACGACAGCGAGTTCCGAGAGATGGGCAGAAGGGCCATGGACACAAATATCCAGCAGTTCATTACCGACAGGCTGCGGGATTATCCGCTGTTGTTTAAAATCTTCGGACGTTTCATCGTCGATTACGACATGGCCGACTTCTTTGTCAAAGTCATCACGCAAGCTATGGATTACAGGATCCAGAACGATTATCGTAGACACGACTTCGTTGACCTTCTGACAGACTTGAAGGCGGACCCCCAAAAATACGGTTTGAAGGGTAAGCTTTTCGCAAATTTTCTTTCGTTTCTTTTAAAAACTGTAAAATCGCTGGTACTCGACGTTATTCGTACAGTAATTAGGACAAAGTTTAGAGTATACAAGGCGTTGATTTTTTTAAGGTGGTGATTATTAGGGGGATCGGAAAGTAATGTCGTTTCTGTCATTCCATCTCTGGATATTTTGCTCAAAAACCAATTGATTTTTATCGATCCGGCATTGAAAATTTGCACGCTGGATGGCAAAAGGTTGTTGATAATGAGGGTGATTACATCACTAATTAAAAATAAAAAATCGTTAAAAATTTATGTGCTTGAATTTTATGTAACAAACGACACTACTTTTCGGTCTCCCTAATATTACAGAGGTTTGGAATTTATTAAAGTAAAAAGATTAAGTTAAGAGAAAGAAAAGGAAGTTAGCAAAGTGTTTCGGAAGTATATATCTTACCGTTGATGTTCTTAACTTCTAAAATACGATATTATTGAAAAGATAATGTATATCACGAAGCTTTTCAAGTGAAGTGTAGATCATAACATTGGTATCTTCAAATGATGAAATAATTTCAAGTAGAGTATCATATCGATATACACATGTATCGTGAGATCGATATCAGTGCTTGTGAAGTGGAAACGGCAATGAGCAAGAATATGATATCTAAGAGTTTAAATCAATGGTTTCGCCATTAGCTTCGTTTTAAACAATCCGCAATCAAATTATTTTGTTATTTTGACAATTGACATTGAGTAGCCGATAAAGCGATAACCAGAAATGTAACGATTTTCATCTTTATATTTGTCACTTCACGTTTATTCTATCCCATTGAGAATTCTTGCATCAGGTACTTGTAATAATGACATCAGCGCGGTCTTTCTCAAGCTGTTGTAAATTTGATTATACCTGCGTATTGAATACAGGTAACCCTTGTACAAGGAGAACTAATAGAACGTGATTTGTAATCTAAATCCAGTCCTTACATAACGCAGATTATTCATCACATGTATTTACATAGATATAAATTATCATTCATCGTCTGTCACTATCAGAAATAGAGCATCTTTACCGTGTATTCATCATACTGCATAGAGCATCTTTGATGTGTTAATAAGTTAAACTGATATTCTCCTTTGTACATTTCTCCGGGAATCTAACACCCAAATTATACGAGGGTCATCTGTATTTAATTTCGAAAAATTGTACGCATTCTAATAGAAGTTGAACTTAATTACAAATATTTTAAAATACGATACATATAATTGCGAAAAATTGTATGCACTCTAATAGGAGTCAAACTTAATTACAAATATTTAAAAACACGATATATATAATTCTATATAATTGCGAAAAATTGTATGCACTCTAATAGGAGTCAAACTTAATTACAAATATTTAAAAACACGATATATATAATTTTATACAATTGCGAAAAATTGTATGCACTCTAATAGGAATCAAACTTAATTACAAATATTTTAAAACACGATATATATAATTCTATATAATTGCGAAAAATTGTATGCACTCTAATAGAAGTCAAACTTAATTATAAATATTTTAAAACACGATATATATAATTCTATAAAATTGCGAAAAATTGTATACACTCTAATAGAAGTCAAATTTAATTACTAATATTTTAAAACACGATATATATATATTTCTATATGTTCACAGAGGCGGACGATTTATTCCTAACGGCGCAGGCCTTTGTTTTCTTCCTTGCTGGATTTGAGACCACCTCGTTAACGATTAGTCATTGTATGTACGAACTTGCATGGAACCCAGAAATCCAAGATAAACTTCAAGCAGAAGTTAGGGAAGCTATGGAAAAGACCAACGGAAAAATTACGTACGATGCCGTGAAAGATTTGAAGTATCTGGAAGCATGTTTCAATGGTACAATCCCTTTAACCTTCATTGAACTTCTGTTTCGCTTAATTTGATCAATTAATTAAGTAACAGATGCTACTTTTCTGATTGATTCTGTCAAGACTTTATAGACATTGCTATCTTTTTGACGCATGTAAAAATAGTTAAGTTTGTCAGTTTATTGTTTGCTGATCGAGAAACTTAGAAAACCAGTTGTTGCTCGCGGTTTTTTTTTTAAGTGGAATCGATAGATTTTCAAACAAACTTTCATCCCTTATTTTACTCCGTTGGGGGGTTAATTTTCAAAAACGTTGAAACACATATTTCTTTATTTCTAATTAGAAAGCTAAATACCAGTTTACATAGTGCTTGCTTTAAAATCAGCCTTAGTGGGTTCCTACGTCATAAAAGGAATCTATTGTCTAAATTTCATGTTTCTAGCCTCAGTAGTTTAGACTTTGCGATTATGAATCAGTCAGTCAGTCAGGACATTTCTTTCTATATGTATAAATATGTTTGAAGTGTTTTAATTGAACATGCATATTTTTGTTTTTCACAGAAACGTTAAGAAAATATCCAGTGATAATGTGGTTATCTAGAACGGCGTTGACGGACTACACGTTCCCTGGAACGAAAGTCACCGTCCCGAAGGGTCAACTAATCTATTTGCCTATTTACTCGATCCAAAGAAATCCGGAAATTTTCCCGAACCCGGAAGCCTTCGACCCCGAAAGATTCATGGACGACAAACACAGGAGCAGACACGCGATGTCCTACTTGCCGTTTGGAGATGGTCCGAGAAATTGTATCGGTAAGACATTCTATGTTCAAAAATGTAATAAAGTTTACGCGAAAATTTCTGTAGAATTCCATCAACTTAATTAATAACAATTTCGTTAATTACAAGTATGATATATCTTTAACGAGAGATATAAAATCTCCTCTTTGTTTCATGCTGAATACATATATAGATTAAACTTATTAGAAATTAATTTTGGTTCAGATTAGGATCAGATTCAGATTAGGTTCAAGGAATTATACTTTAACTTTACTTGACGCGTAATGCGTTGAATCGTAAATTAAAAAATGAAACTTTTCTCTTCAGGCTCAAGATTTGCTAGGAACCAATCGAAAGTGGCGCTCGTAAAAATCCTGTCGAAGTATAGAATCGAGGTGTGCGAGCAAACTCGTAAAGTGTATAAACCGGACAAGATGCAGTTGTTTCTTCTTCAACCGTACGACGGAGTTAATCTGAAATTGAGAAAACTCGTGGCGTAAAAGAAGCTTTCGAATGCTAATTTCTGGTAAAGATATAAGTGATAGGCGTTATAGTTTAACATAAAGTAAAGTGGATTTCATTAACTGTAAAAATTAATTTAGAAATGATTGCCTCTCTATTGTTCGATATTACTCCCTTTCTCCTTGTTACTGTTACGAATGTTATAGCGCTAAAGCATAAGGCCTTAATTATACGAAAAATAGTAAAAAAAAGCGAGAAGCTAATAATTCTTTTGAAATAAAGCTTGGGTTTCATGAGATAACAAAATTTGCTATTCGTTATTAAGTAAACTTATCAACAACAACTTCGTAGAACAAGCACGGAGATTATGATGGAGCAAAAGAACAATTGTTTCTGTGGCAAACAAGAAATTATGCCTTTCATAATTTCTAGCTTTTCCTAACGCTAGGTTTACGGACAGTTTGACGGATTTTGGATTTCGTGAGCAAAATTTGCAAAGACAATTACTATTATTCTTAGCAATTTTTGTTGACTTTTATCCATGGAGTGATACAAATATACCCTAATCTATTTCCGTCTCAGCTAGGCAATTTAAAATTTTGTATGATGTATACCTATTTCTTAATACATGTACAGTGGCTCCAAAAAGTATTCGTACACTGTATTATAAGGAAATTCATCTGCTTCTGAAATTCTGATTTCAATTAAATTTTATGTATGTACAGAGCATGGTGTGTCCTGCGTGGAGCAATTTTTTTGGCGGCAAAATATCTTTTAAGGGGGCTGATAACGAATCTCAAAGTTTCAGCGATTTTTCACGCTTTCAATACAAGCTTTTCTGTGTTCTTTTTTTTATGGCAGGGCGATAGAGTATTAAAAATTAAACATTTTCTATTCGAAAGGTTTTGCTCCATCAAGTACCATTACAAAGTTATCTTTAAAAAATGAGAGAAAACTCAGAAACTTCAACGCTGGTTTCACCCCTTTAAAATGGCATTCAGATGAAAACAAGAGATTAATTCATACGTATACTATTACGATCTACACACCCACAAAGTTTTATCAAATACTTCTATCAGACTCAGAATTTCAGGGTTAAACGAATTTACTTGTGACATAGTGTACGAATACTTTTTGGAGCCACTGTATATCGCAAACAGATATACAAGAAACGTCCGTAAATCTAGCGCCAATAACGCTCTACGTACGTCTGAAAGCTTTAGAATCGAATCGGTTCATCGAACATTTATAACGCGATCGACAACTTCCTTGTTTCCCGTTATATCGTTAATGTATTCCCCGTCAATCAGTCGGAGCGATCTTTCTCGATACTTCACGCAAAGTTCAACGAACATTTTCGAACGGCGTGGTATCTGTCGTTAGCCAGGGAAATAGAAACGCGAAATTATTCAGAAGCGACCTATCAGGGGCTCCCATCATAAGCCAGACTTTGTACACTCGGTGTCGTGGCGAACTATCAAAGGACGACTTCCGGCAAACGTTCTGCTGAGCCATCAAAGGACGACTTTGCGTTTAAGTCATTCCTGGATGCATATTCTTTGAGCCGTTATTCCTCCCCCCCTTTCCACCCTCCCTCTCCATTTAATGGTCTCGCGATCTCACTGAATATAAATGGCGTCCATTAAGAATCAGTTCCCCGGCTACGAATCCGGGAACTCGAAAAAATTTACGTGTCACTTGTTGCTGAAATGCTTTAATGTCCACCGAAAACATTCTATTGTAAAGATGACTAAATTGGAAGGAACGGTTAGTGGACAAAAAAACTCAGAACCTCGAGGCGACTATTCGACAATGTTTATTCGATTGGTGTGACAGATTGCAATATTGGCCATTTTTATTTCCGCGAACGCAACAGGAGGGCATCTGTGTTGACAATAACATTGGCCTCTGTGTCATCGCAGATGTGTCAGTTCGTTGCCCTCGACTATGTACATTATCCTAATTGAGGATATTCAGCGTTTACTTATTTTACTTACCCTATAGCGTAGAAAAAAGGTTCTTAAGATCGTTTATTATCATTAATATGAATAAAGGCAAAAATATACGGTAAATTTTAATTCAACGTGATTCCATGTTTAATGTTCGGTTCTTTTCACGACTTTACTACTCAGTTTTCTATTCGACACTGGAAAATTGATATTTTTTGTAGTCTTCGAAGTTCCCCTAAAATAAAGAAGCTGTTCTATCGATAATCCAAGCTCGAAACCAGCGGTTCCGTATAAACGTTAACGTTAGATAAAATTAGAAACAGCTAAGAATAAAGATTTGACTTTTGACATCAGCCATTAATTGCGATTACATTGCAAACAACCGAAACATTGTATAACTCATCATCTTGCACCGTATCTACAACGATGTAGATATGCGTGAGAAGAACGATTGTTATTTTTCTTCTGCACACAGAAGTAATGATACAATAGCATCGAAAAATGTGCAATACCATCGAAAGTGGAAACTGGCCTTTACATGGAAAACGATTTCATGCAAGTCATCTTGATAACTGGAAGAATAAGTTAGATAGAAGAACACAGTATAAGATTACTTGTGGCGGCGGCGTTGAAGCAAACGTTTCAGCTGAAGCGCGGCTACAGAAGTGAAACAGAGCTCGTAACCGTTTAAATATTTGATCGTTTAATCGTAGAATAGCGAACAATTGCAAGTTTTTGTAAGTGATCGAAACCTGTTTCATGAATTCGAATAAATTTTAATTAATAATCACGAATAATGTGTTGAATAACTTTCGGTTTTTTTGGAACATATGTTTTGGTGTTTCTCAAGAATCAAGAGCAAAATTTAGCGGAACACCATGGCCTGGGCGGTGTTAGAGACCTTAGGACTGGTCGCCGCGATACTGTTCCTGCTTTATTACTATTCCATGTCGAGATTCGATTTCTGGAAGAAACAGGGCGTCCCAGGACCAAGGCCTATTCCGTTCTTCGGTAACTTCAAGGACGTATTCCTGGGATTGGGTTCGATCAGCAATTGTTTCGAGAAAGTGTATTATCAGTACAAGGATGAGCCAATGGTTGGCCTGTACGGAAGCGATGCCCCGTTTTTACTCCTGAGGGATCCGGAACTGATGAAGGACGTCCTTATTAAGGATTTCCCTAAGTTCGCTGAGAGAACTATAGGCTTCAATCGGAAGGTATGTTGAAATGGAATTTTCTTGTTAACAATTAAGAAGCCAGTGGTTTGAATATTAATAAACGAAGTGTGTGAGAATTTTTAGTATATAACATGTGTTTGGTTCAATTTGTAATCATTCTTCAATTCAATTAATTGTTAAACGTTGAGTATTGTAAAATATTGTTTTTTTTTCAAGAGAATTTTTTTAAGCTTTTTCGGTGGATAAATATTTAATTTTAATTTTAGTAGAAATTTTTAAACACGATATAATATTCTTTCCTTCGTAATTATTTAAATATTTGGATAAATCAACTTTTATTATCGACGCTTTTCGGATCGAAAATCTATTCGAATAATATTAGTTATAGGATAAAAATCATTTCTTTTTACATCTGTTTTCAAGAAATAAATGATATAGGTATTTTAAATTTTGAAACTCTTAATATACCTAGGAAAATAAATAAGAAGTGCTTATTAGTGTGTTCCCGATTATTCAACTAGTAGAAAACTCGATATAGATGGACAAAAATTGTATATGTATAGAATTTATTCTATTTATTACATCAACTGCTGATACGTGATATCTCTTATCTTTGATAAATAATTATGCACACTATTCATAAAATTGAGTATGATAACGTTACAATATAGACATTATGGCATAAAGAAAGTATACAGACATGTTAGAAATCTTTTCTTTACTTCTGTTATCAACAAAGTTAATAGACCTTTGACATACAATCCGTAAAAATGAATGAATTTTCGTGTTTTGCTATAAAATGCTTATTTTCGCACGATCAACAAATAGCAAGTAGCTGAATAAATAGTTAAAACGATTCAGTTTTTATTTTGGAATAAATTTGATATTAATAATAGACCTCTTTATTTTTTATACGAATAAATTTGTAAAAGATTTTTCAAACGCATGCGTACAACATTTTCATCGAGCACATAATTCTGTACAATACGCATTATGTACGTTTAAATTGTTCTGTTCTGCTGGAAATGTTCACAGCAATTCAATTATTAACCAATATCTTGTATATGTTTCACATACTTCGTAGGTTCTCTTAATAATTGCACCATGGTGTACAACATCCGTGCAATCAGTTGTTATGCCATTTCAGGGTTGTGTTCGTGATATATACAATTGGTATTAATGGTAGTGGATAAAAAGAACGTGTATATGATTTCAATATCTACTGCTGATAATTGTGTTACGTAAACATTATTACGACGTAAGAACCTTCACTGAGAGTAAACTGATATTATGTGTTTATATATAAGACGCTCTACACTAAAGCTAATTTCTTCTTAAAACCCATGATTATTAGCAAACAATTTAAAATTTAAATAATCGGCCAGACAAGTGGTAATTAATTAAAAATTAAAGAATTCGATTTCGAACAGATTGTTGTACTGCGTACATGGTACAGTGCGTAACAAAAAGATATTTCCTTTAAGTCTATCAAGTTTTTAAGTTTAAATTCAGGTTCTAAGTTTTATAAATTTTTCAGCTTTACGTTTTAATTTCTTAAATTTTCTATTCTTCTGCAAGTGGATCTATCATTTTGTTACAGTTAAAAATTGAGTAAAACCACAGAAATGTTTACTATGCAAAAATGAGAAGCCATACTAAAAAAAAAATTTTTCCAACAATATTTCCCTGCGTTTTTATTAAATACTGAGTTGAGTTTCAGTCATCTATTTTTTAGTTACGCACTGTACGTTTTCTATTTCTCTATGACAACCACTGCTCATAATCCATAAAACGATTACGTTATACTCATCGATATTACAATCTTCGATTTAGAGAAACGTCAATGCATTTGCATTCGATTTTCTTGGATTAATATCGAGCTCCAAATTCTGATGCCACTTTTTGTCTAATCTGACACGTGTTACAACAATAGCGAGTGATGCTGTTAAAAAAAAAACGGGCACTTCATTAATAACGTTTAAAAATGCCTCACTAATTTAAAGTAGTTTGCGAACGATTCGCCTAATCCATTTTGCCCAGGTCTGAATGAACTAGCTTTCCATACAGTCTTCTTAATAACCCTCAAACATCAAAAGTTTCTATCCTTGTTTCCCTAATGCATCGATGGACACGCTCTTCGTAGGTCGAGCCATTATCAGAGCATCTCTTCAGGCTGGAAGTGGATAGATGGAAGCCCTTAAGAGCTAGGCTCTCCCCTGTCTTCACCTCGGGGAAGCTGAAGGAGATGTTTCACTTGTTGCAAGAGTGCTCGCGCCACTTCGAAAAGTATCTGGACAAGATGGTGGCGAAGGGCGAGCCGATCGAGTGTCGCGAGGTCTCCGCGAAGTTCACCACCGACGTGATCGGCTCGTGCGCGTTCGGTATGGAGATGAACACGATCGAGGCGGAGGACAGCGAGTTCCGTCGCATGGGCAGGAAAATTTTCGAGACAAACATAAGGACCATGATTAGGGACAGACTGAGGGATTACCCGTTTCTGTTCAATCTATTGAAGTCCTTCGTCATTGACTACGAGATCCTTCATTTCTTCAGGAGGCTCACCAAGGAGAGTATAGATTACAGGATCAAGAACAACGTGCGCAGACACGACTTCATCGACACTCTGGTGGATCTGAAGCAGCATCCGGAGAAAATTGGCCAAACGGGTGAGGCTGCACTTTCTGTTTTGCACCCTTTTTCGGTTCCGTTTTCTGAAATACTTTGGACACCTTGTATAGAGCATCGTCTGTGAGTTTGTTTATGTTAAATATGTATGGCGCGTTGAAAATGATTAGCGGTAAGGTGCAAGAAATTGGTATTTGAAGTAGATACGACGATTTAAGATTGACGGTTAAATTTTAGAACTCGATGATACCTTTTTTCGTAAAATAAACGAGAACAGCTTAAACAAGCTTAAAAGTTTAAGCTGTAGCGTTAATTTTGCTTGAAGTAACACGCAAATAAATTTAAGATGCATTGCTCTCACGAGGAATAACCTTAGAGCAGTTGATAAACAGTTATAGAGATAATAACCTTATCTGTGGTTCTCTGTTCAGAAGTCATACTATTTTTTGAAAAAAATATTTGTCTCGAGATTACGCCTTTCAAATCAGTGTAAATATTACATCAAAACTTAACACGCAGAAGGTTCTATTTTAACGCAAATATCTCGAACAATGTACTAAAAATGTATCTTAATTAGTATTAATTTATTTGGAAGATAATTATTGTGTTACAACGTTTTTATTTATCAGAGTATGATTTTATTTGTGTGTACAGAACTGGATGACAACTTTTTGACTGCACAAGCCTTCGTTTTCTTTGCTGCTGGCTTTGAAACATCTTCCATAACGATCAGCAATGCTTTATACGAACTTGCACTAAATCCCAGCATTCAGGAGAAGGCTCGTGAAGAAATTAAGACGGTTTTACAGAAAAACAACGGAGAGCTCACGTACGACTGTTTGAAAGAATTGAAGTACCTGGAAGCCTGTTTCCAAGGTGTGATTCTTGTGGTTCTTATTAAAATATCATCGTATAATATGATATAAAAATGATTAAATCCAAGAGGTGCACGTAAAATATTTTATTATTAGAATTAGCCATTTCTTAAGATTTCACACAAAACGGTACCCTTTGTTGGCACCTGTTATTCATTTGATCGATCAGTTTACAGTTGGATACACTGCTTGCATTTAAATATTGCTCATCTTTATTCGTAGAAACATTAAGAAAATATCCAGTGGTGTTATGGCTATCCAGAGCAGCGTTAACAGACTATACGTTTTCGGGTACGAAAGTGTCCATTCCACGCGGAGTGCAAGTTTTCTTGCCTGTCTTCGCGATTCAGAGAGACCCAGAAATTTATCCAAACCCGGAGGTCTTCGATCCCGAAAGATTCACCGATGATAACGCCAAAAGTAGACATCCAATGTACTTTTTGCCATTCGGAGATGGACCCAGAAATTGTATAGGTGAGATATACGTTGTCTTCTGAAGGAATACGGAAACGACGATGAACTGCGAAATCAACTGAAATAACTTTTGTCATAGGTGCCAGATTTGCTAAGAATCAGTCGAAAATGGCGCTCATCACGATCTTGTCGAAGTTCAAGGTAGAACCGTGCGAGAAAACTTGTAAAAGCTATAACATAGACAAAAAGTCATTGTTTCTTTTGCAACCGACTCACGGAATATACCTGAAGATGTCGAAACTTCCGGCGTGAAAGTGTTCAAGAGCACAGAGCATGCTGCCATCTTCTAAGGAAAAGGAATTGATCAAATATCATCGATAGTTACACTTGTATGAATAAATTCGTACGAGAATATTATTGTTACCTTTGAAACTAAAGGTTTAGATATACATATATATTTCATCGACACTGTAATTTTGTACTTTTATTTAATATTATGTGTTCAATACCGTCTATGTTGTATAAATAATAGATAAATCTCGAACAATTATAATCCTTTCGTTTTTATCAATCGTTTTAACTTTTCAATTCAGATGCTGAAAAATTGAAACCTTTAAATTCGAAATTTTATGAGTTCGTGCATTCGGTAGATCTCTTTTTCCTTTTCTGAAATTTGCAAACAGATGATGTAGAGAGATTAAGATGATAAATATTTTTTTAACTCGTTGTCGTTACATTCACAATATGCTTTCCCGTGTTTACTACAAAAACACTTCCTATCGTAGCACCGAACCTAAAGGCAACGATAAATAAAGATTTCTATACCGTGGTAACAAACGATCTTCTGTTGTCTGTTTCGCTCGACGTGCAACAGTATCGTTTCTGTTGAACAGAGATTAATATCGCAGCAGTGGAAAGTCGTTACTGCTATTTTTGCTCTACATACGTATAAATCGTCCAAGCAACGAGGATGCTTCTTCAGGGTGAATCGCTTTTAAAACGTTACACTTTTAGAGGGGCAGTAGTCGTTGTAAGAAAGGGGTAGGCGAACAGAACGGGGATCTACGCGATCCATCGTGATCCTAATATTTACCCACAGTCTGCCTCGATCCTGGTTGGCGGAGTTCAAGAACGAGGATCTCGAGTCAGCAAATCTGATGTCCCATCTACTTAGCTGCTTTAGAAATGGGTTCCAGGAACTGAATCGGTAACGTTGTGAAAACTCTGTTATTGCGTTCATGGATCCCTACATTTTTGAAATTGCCCGTAAAACAAGAAGTTGCGAAAAATTTACGGAAAGGTATGGATAGCGTATAATGTATGATTTAATGCAGGAATAAAAGAACAGTGTAATAAATAATTATATTTCGCGTAGAAAAGATTTCAGGCAATAGATAGTTAAATGGTCTGAATCCATCTAATTTCTTAAATAAAAATTCTTAATTTACATAATTTTATTCATTTGTTATAATTATATTCTAATATTTCTAAGCTTTATATTATTAAGTATTATTCTTCTTATATTTCTCGCATCCTTAGGTACCGGAGAATTTCTTTCCGTTAAGAACAACGATAAATAATAAAATAATAATTTTAATAAAACGAAGTATAATATTACACACGAGTATAATAGGACAGATAAAGGTGAATAATTTTGAAGAAACTTCAAAAATTCATGAATTGAGTTAAACGTAATGATGAAAATGTATAGGTATGTAGCACAATTGCACGTAAGAAAAATATAGTGTGAGAGAGGCGAAACAGAGGCGTGATTCGAGGCCAAGGAGTTAAAAAGAGCAGCTCTTTCCGCGGTGTCTTCCTTTTTCTCTTCAAGCATTCGTTAGCATCATGGTGTCCTCTTTTAAAAAACATTTGCGAATTCGTGGCACTCGTTTCGAGCATTCTCGCCGTTGTTCTCTTGAAACGTGGCATAAAATGTTTCCCTTGTTCAAGGAAATAACGTCCCCTGCATCCCCATTTTTCTCACCCCCTTCTTTTCTCATCCCTTTTTCCTTTTAACCGAGAAAGACGAAGTATTTACAATTTCGCCAATTGGATCAAGTTACCGTCGGGACTGTATTTTCACGCAAATACGAATATTTATACATTACCCTTTAATCGTAAATTGTATTCAAGACACACTGAAAAATATCGCGATTTAACATTGACGAGTCACAACATCGTTCTATCGTTTTCTCCAAAAAAAAAAAAAAAACGCAAAAGGAATCTGTTAAACATCCTTCTTGTCTTCTCGTTTCGATAACCGAGATTAAACGATGACACGACTATTTTTAACGATCGATAACGTTCTAGCGTCGATATTATAACAAATCGTGAAGAAATTGGTAGTCGTTGTTATCTGGCGGAGTTATCTAAGATTCCGAGCACCCCCGCATCGCCTTGCCGATGTGTATTTTGAACTTAACCCCTTTCTTAGGGTGCGCCCCAGAAGCTTATTGCGGAAGCAATAAACTTCCTCCTCGAGCACCCCATTGTCGACTTTCCTGGGCTTTTAGTAACCTCGTCGTAATTGTGACGAACGTGCCACCTCCTATCTCATTCAACGGACCCCTTTGTAACCGACTCAAGAGATCATAATCGGAGGATAAGGAGCCCTTCGCGATCGATAGTCGTCTCTCCTACTTTTCGAGTTTTCCAGCGACACGGCCTCGGGACGCGTTTCGTGAACGATTAAAGTCGTTCTTCGGGGGAGGGGTGGGAAAGAATCGAAAATTTTGATAGTTCACACAGAAATCCCTGAAGGCTCGTGCTTTGCAAAATAGAAATTAAGATAAAAATGAATGGAATCTCTTCTGCCGAACAGAATGCAGTCAAACGGTTGGAAGCTTTGTAGAAATGAGCTTACAAGCTTGTCGCTCAATTACGTAGACGAATATCAATAAGGAACGATACAAAGGCATAGCGTTAAATTAAATGGAGCTTTAACACGAAAGATCGCTGTAACATGCAAACTGATACGACCTTTAACAAATATTTTTCGATGAAAACATCAGGGAAGGCATGTAATGTTTATCCAAGGTTGTAACTGTACTGATCATGACATCTGTCAGATACAATTATAGCTATGTAAACACTACTGTCGCGTGATTTCTTTCCAGGTAAGCATTATGACTTTCGACATTGTCGGGTGTATTCACTTTTTGTTTTCGTCAGTCGAATTGTAAACACGTATCAGTTATAAAATGTACAGTCTAAAGTGTGAAATGTATATATCATATACTAGCTGTTGCTTGTATATATATATTTTTTTTATAGTGCTTGCTTCAAAATTGGTAGATTTTCAAAGAAACGTTCATTCCTTATTGTACCTCTTTGGAGGTTAATTTTCCAAAAACGTTGAAACACCTATTTCTTCATTTCTAATCAAAAAGCTAAATACCAGTTTTCATAGTGCTTGCTTCAAAATCGACGAATTTTCAAACGATCTTTCAACCCCTATTTAACACCCTTAGGAGTGGAATATCAAAAAATCCTTCCTTAATGGGCACCTACGTCATAAAAGGAATCCATTGTCCAAATTTCGTGTTTCTAGCTTCAGTAGTTTAGGCTTTGCGATGATGAATCAGTCAGTTAGTCATGTGACACGTCTTTTCACATGTATAGACTACTTTATTAAACTAAAATAACTACAATCCGTATCATAAAACTTCCACTCGCCGACATTTAAAAATATATCGTCCCTTTCCACCCTGAAACGTCGACAGGGAACAGTTTGTATTAGCGTTCATGTTTTCGCGACGGAGACAAGGTAGGGCGCGTGTACGAATCGATTTTCCGTATCCGGATGAACAACAAGAAACGACGCGTGCAGTTTGCGTAATTTGATAATCGAGTTCCGACGGTTTATCGTAATTGCACGCGCCGATAACTTTGTTTCTGGGGCGACGCGAAAGAGGACGGGGGCGAACGGGGTTGGGCGGGAAACAGGCGAAGGGAGGGAAACGGCGAAAAAACGTTATTCCCTTTGTCGGGTTCGCGTTCCCGGTTGCGACAAAAGGCGGGGAGGCACGAGGTCGCGATACATATTTATGAAAATGTTCATCCGAAAGTTCGACATTCAAATGGGACGGTTTTCAATTGCAGCCTGGAAAGTTTTTTCCTCTCACCCGTGGGAGGAAGGCCGGCCGCTGTTTGGATAACGGCTGGCCCGGCTTCCTCTGCAGAAATATTGCAACATTTCGGGGCATACGAATCCATTTTTGTCCTCTCTACCGTGCTTTTATAGGCTCCGTGGCCCTCTGTTTATGTTGCGAACGGAGACGAAAGTTTCGTAAAAATCGGCCGAGCGCTCGAATTGTCGTTAAGTTCGCCGCGCCCCCGATGGAGGGTAGTACCGGTAGCCATTTCCGTTTACCTTCGTGGCTTTTCCTGTGAAAACGTTTCCTATGTATATCTCGTGTTAACCGCGTTTACAAATCAATTACACTGTGTTACAAATAAACGAACGAGTAATGTATAACAAAGTTCGGAGAGAATTCTTGTTGATATTTATCTGAAGGAAGACCTTTATTGTCTTGTTAATTTGGTAAAAAAAAATTGGAAAGCTTGTTTGATAGCCACACAGTTAATTTACATTGTGTTAAATATTTGTGGCTGCATTTATTATTGTTTTCATACTATTTTCGTTAAACAATTCACGTTTTGTTTACGAATAGTACAGTTCTCGTGGTTTAATGAAAATGAGGCGAGTTCAGCGTAATTTATGCGAAGAAGTTTCAACAAATTTCCGTGATAATTAACCAGATACATTTCACATTTTTATATTCGTGACGATCTTTAATTGTTTAACGACTTTCTGGCTGCACGAAGTATCATAAACTGTGACGAACGGCTGGTTTGAAATGGTTTTACGCCAGTTTTACGGGCGATTTATGCATTCAATTCGTAACGGTCTACGAATTTTTTAATTTACAGAATAAAAGGAAGATATTACCGGTGATGAACGTTCATTTGTTTTTACTGTTGGATCGGATGTCGTTCTTTAAACTCTAGCGATAAATAAGAAACGACGAAACGGTAGGCATTGATTAAATTTCAACTCTTGGTAAATGAATTTAATTAGAAAAATAGCTGTCCATAAAACGGGCGTCCGCATTAAAACTTCCTTTATTGTCCCTTATGTGAATTTATAATAACGCTTTTAATATAGTGTACATAAATTTACCATCATAACTCCTAGACATACTAACCATCATGCTGAAGAATGGCACCATTAAAGGTGCCCTTATTTGGCTGCATAAAAAATCTGCTTTAACGTGTTCGAAAACCAATTAACGACAAATTAAACTTTTAAAATACAGTTAAACATTTTAATGCAGCTTAATATGTTAATTAAACCGAGATCGGTGTCGGTAATACCAAAGTATAAAAAATAACGTGGACGTTGAAGTTATATTCAGAAACTAGCGTTTCAATTTAATTAATTTAAGCGTTTCATATGCCGAATGAATATTATATTTTAGCATTGAAAGCGAAACGAATTCATAGAGGAATCGTTTTTTACTGTCGTGCAATATTAAACGGATTATAAGTGATACAATGTTGTGCATGAAACTAGCATACCTACGAAAAATTAAGAACAACAGAATAATAAACATTTCTATTATCCGATGACATTTAGAGGTTATCGGAAAATGATAAGAAATAATGTGCATTCGTTGAATTCATACGTATCACGCGCGCGACATTACGAAATCTGTAAAGCAACGCGACAAGAAGCATCCACACCGCGTACACCAACTTAACATTCTTTCTCCGTGCCAATTTATCAGCCTGAACATAACAGGCGCACGCTGCGTAGTACCTAAATAACCCGTAATCGGTTTTAAACGTTCCCCGCTAATCCGCTGGATGACGAATGAATAGTAAATACGACGTTCAAGCTTCTCACACCGTTTTCTAACATTTGTCTGTTCACCGGGGGGTTGAACAAGGGGAATAGCCTGTAGTGATCACAGCGCGGCGGGTGGGGGTATGAAAAGTGGTCGGAGAATGCTTTAAGCTGCCGCCGGAGGGTGGCGAAATCGCACGAATCGTACCGAGCCGAACCGAAAGCTCGGTTGCCCCTGTCAGTAGGCCTGCCGCAACGCAGCAGTGAGCGCGCCTTCTACTACGCGTAGAGTTTACACGATTTTTTCCCGGGATCCCATCGACACCAGTCGTTCGTTCACTGATTTTCGTCATCGATAACCTTTTTGTTTACCGTTCGCGAGTTCTCCCAGCGGAATGCGAACCGTCGTTGTCCTTATATTTACGATCTACCATCTCGCTGCCACCTCTGACGCTTCGTGAACGCTTTCAATGAAATCGTATTATAGGTTACTCGTAAGCCTCGAGGTAACCGTGATGACTCGAATGAGAAAGTAGGGCTGTTTGAACGAAGGGTATAGTCGGATGCGATCGAATACGCTTCGGGCAAGCGATCGTCCTCGTTTCTGCATCTCTTCGGCGGAGTGCTCCGGAAGGTGGATAAAAATTCATTGGCTCCGAGTGGAACGGCTCTAAACGTTCCTACTTTCAGCCGTTCAGAAAGCTGCCAGCACTTCCCCGAGCCTAGTGGTTGTAAAATTGCACGGGGGGACGACGAGAAGACTGTAACCACTTACTGAAAAGCTTCTGCGATCGTGGCCGTGGCGAAATCGAGGGGCTGCTGCTGGGATCTTCGTCGCTCTCTCGTCAGGCGTACAGGATGACTTCGATGCATTACGGCGCACCATGAAACGACTCTGACGACAGCCCGTGCACCCTCCGACGCGATAACATCTGATGGACCCTAATGACATCGGTTCGGTGTTATCGTCAGCATCGTCGGGGTCGTCTATTTCCATCGGCCAGGAATTCCACGTCCCACGCCACGGCGGCCTGCTCTGAAAAAGCCCGGCGTTATGTCATTATCGGTGAACGATGACGGAAACCCGTGTGATGTCTAGCCACGTATGAAGCGAGCGTTTAATGGACCGTGTGCGGAGCGTACGAGCAGCCGATCATCGAGTGGCTCCATTAATAACGGCGAAGACGTTTCAGCACACACACGCGCGAGGGGGATGCACGCAGCGTTGCAGCGAGGGGGATGACCGAGAGGGTTTAAAAAAAGGACGAGAGCACCCTTGGCGAGCGGCATTCTCGTTCGGTCGTTTCGTGAATGAACTCCGTTCGATGTTCCTGTTCCACGCTCACCCTGTGCACCGTGTGCGCGCGTGTACCTGCATCTGTGTGTCTGTGTGTGTGTGATCTCGTTCGCGGTCGCGGTTACTCCAGCGTTGATCGACAGCCTCTCCGCTTACGAAAATAGACATCGTCGATCGGTACGCAACGTCAGCGTCGTTAAAACGTCAACGTGGGGGGGATGGATGTATCCTATCGTGCAGCCGCGAGGTTGATAACAGAAGCGAGACAAGGAGACGGTGTTGAGATCGCGGTGTGAAGTTACGACAAAGACGAAACGTAGCGCGTTGCGAAGTTCTCTCGCTGAGGCGGCGGCGGTGGCGTGCCACCGGGGGGATAGTTTCCGGAATCTCGCGAGAGAATCGGCGCGGAAGCGGAGCTCCGAGTCATCGGTGAACTACATTCATTGAAACTTATCAGCTATCTCGGCCAACTTGCTATCCTGGAGTTAAGGAGGAGGATATCCGCGGGAGAGCAGGAGGCCTGTTGCCGGGACCCGTCCGTTGGGGTTGCACACGGTCCAGAATGAAGGGGATGCTTTTGCTGATGAGCATGATGGGTTGGTTTGTCGCGGCGGAAGTTTTCCTCGGCGACGTCGACGAGCCGGGTAAGTGATTGAAACTTCTGATCCCTCGTTCAACTGCGCTAGCAGGGAGCGTTCAATTAGGATGTACGAGTAACTCGGTTTGCGATTAAGCGGCATCATCGCGAACGTCCTCGACTAGCTATTTCGCTTCGTTCTTTCGACTTCCGGGGGGAACAATAGAATTTTTCGTTTCTTCTTGCTGTGTTTAGGTTTCACTTTTTATACCGATCGTAGGATCGATTTGGGTGATCACAACAGAGATCGAGAAATGAATATATCTGACGTCAGTTTCATTGGGTCGATGAGATACGACGACGATTAAACGAATAGTACATTTCGCATTGAGAAAGAAAGCAAACAAAGCAGCTGCGATTTACGACAATAAAAGCCATAACGATAATTCAAGAAGAAAAAATACCGAATATCCTGTAGCTCGACTATGGCAATCGCGACGATCGACGATTCGAAATTAAAACTCATTGAAATTCCGTCGAAGCGAACAATACGATTACCTCGGCAACGTTCGCTCCTCCCCTTGGAATTCTCATCGAACGTGACGGGCGGGCGCGGCTCGTCAAAACGTAACGCGAAACGTAGTGATCGTTGCAATTATGCCTCCAATTAATACCGAAAGACAACTAGCCACGGTGTCAGTCATCCGTAATGACGCTGTCGGCAGGCTCATAATCGTTATGAAGCATTTATGGCTCGTGATGAGGCCGACGCGCGCGTGCACAGAAAATTGGGGGCGCTGAAACGGGGGTTGGGCTGCGAAAGGATCGACGGGGGATGGAAAAAAGGAGACACGAGCGAGAGGGGGGCATTAATTTCAACGTGTCCCACGGTCGAGCGATATATGTACGTGGACAGTGTGGAGAATTCGGCTGTCAATAGTTGTTTTGCGGCCGGCGCAGCCTCGGTTTCCGTGCTCTACGACATCGGAACGGACCGCGGCCCGTTTATTTAATCGATGCATTATGCAAATTGACATAACGGCTCCACTTCGGATGCAGTAATCGACCACCATCTCCCGGCTGATTCACAACGGGACAATGTGTACGTTGAATAATTGGCAGTAGCGTGCTGCGGCTTCAAAATCAAAGCTACCGAACTTCCTGTTCGTACCTCGGCACCGGCGAGAACGCGATGGGTACGAGCCCGCCGAGCCGAGGCACGGGTTACGGCCACGAAGTTCGCTCGAAGTTCCTTCATTTTGTGCTCCAGTTATGATTAGACTGCTCGGGTTCATGCGGATTCGTGTTTTTATAAGCGTAACCGCGGAAGTGAAAGCTATTCGGAGGTCTGTCTCACTTCAAGAATGTTTCGCGTATTTTCGCATATATTTTATGTTTGGTTGCACATTAAAATTTTCCGTAAATGCATACGTGTATGAGTTTTAGGTTCAATAACGCACACGCGTATGCAAACAAAGTGTTAATATCAAAATATAAGGATTGAGGTAGCAGGTTAAATATTAGACTTTGTAATCCGTATTTCGGTATAGAATAGAAACCTGGTACGCCTGAATTTTCGAACGGTAATATATTTAGAGATTTTTTAAAAATTTTGGAACGTACGATGTTCATTTCCAAACGTTGAATTGGAAAGTGACTGTGGCTTGTAGAATTTACAGTCGGAAAGAACTTTATTTATACTGATTTTCACGTTATGAATTAGCAGCTGCTGTTAGCCTTTAATTGGTGATAAGAAAACGATTAACGTAAAACATGTCACGGTTACCGTAATTTATTACGATCACGTTTACCTGCTCTGTATCATCTTCATCGCATCGTTAAAACTTTGTTTGTGTTTTGACCCATTAAATTGAAATTCCTTCGTTGAAGTTTCATTATGTAAGAAAAATTATCTAATGTTGGCATTGATAAATAGGAAGAGCATAAAAAATGATTTTCACATATAGGTCATAGTGGTCGCGAACCAATTATTTCATCAAATCGGGTTATTGCATATTTTAAGATCTTAATTTAATTATGACCAAACGAACAATGAAAAGCAAACAAATGTAAAACACGTCCTCGTAATTATTAATTGTATTTTATTTCAAGAGGCACATAACGAGTTAAAACGATACGCGCAACGATATCAGTTCAAAGGAATAAAAATGGCTAACTCGTTTGTAAAAAATTAAAATTCCGATTAAATTAAAAACCTTCGAACGGAATATGATAAATGAATATATGATGCTTCAAAATCGGTGAATTTTCAAAGAAACTTTCATCCCTTATTTTACCCCCTTGGGGGCTGATTTTCCAAAAACGTTGAAACACCTATTTCTTTATTTCTAACCAACAAGCTAAACACCAGTTTTCATAGTGCTTGCTTCAAACAACCTTTCAACCCCTATTTAACTCCCTTAGGAATTGAATATCAAAAAATCCTTCCTTAGTGAGTGCCTACGTCATAAAAGGAACCCATTGTCCAAATTTCGTGTTTCTAGCTTCAATACTATAGGCTTTACAATGATGAATCAGTCAGTCAGTCAGTCAGGACATGTCTTTTTATATGTACATGTATTAGTGGACCTTTTCGCAAATCATCGCTTAGATAATGCAACTGACTCCGTGATAAGGGAAGGAAAGATACCTGCGAAAATGTCATTGTCCTTTATCACGAATTAATTGATACGTCGCAAAGGTTTAATTAATCCGGGTAATGAAGGTAACGAGTACAATTTATAGACATTGCGCGTGTGTTAAACGGTGTTCACCGGCACAAGCGATTATTAGAGGAGATTAAACATATATACGACTATTAATTAGTGCAATATGCGTTGAGAGATTTGGGGCCCGCCTCTTTGAAGGTGCTTCGGCATAAATTGCACGAAAATTGACATATCGCGGGATTAATAATTTCTGAACGGTTGAATTTGCACGGTTACTTCGTTACACGTACACACGACGACACCTACGCAAACGCTGGATCGTTTACTAATTTCCTGTACATAATTTACGATGAAACAATACCGTTTGTTGTACGAATAAATATTAGTTGAACGTACTACGTTAAAATAAAATTGTTACAAACGAAAATACCGATTTTGCACGGCTTTGTTGATCCTGTACGGGGTTGTCAAATTAAACGTGAAATGTAACGTCATAAATTATATTCTGTAGGTATAATATGTTCTGGTTATACATCAAACTTTTAACGTTTTAGATTTATCGATAACGCTGTGCACTGAAATGAAGTTACAGCTTGTTCAACTAAGTTTCAACGCAGTTTTTTCTCATCTAAAGTTGGCACTTTCTTACCTCACCAAAAGATATTATCAATCTTTTACTTTTTTTTTTTACGGAATTTACGTTTCTATGTTAACGAAGTGTGAACCCGTTACTAATCGCATACGTATTGTATCGGAGAGTTGTACGCTATTGAATAATACAGTAAATTTCCAAGTGAAATGCAATTAGTGGTTAGTTGAGCGAAGCATTATGTTGTTCGGGTAGTTTGTTTACCAGTGGTCGTTTGTTAATTTAGAACTTGATAATCCTGACGTGAAAAGCTGTCAAGTGATCCAAATTACTGTTAAAGGTTTCACAATTGACTAATAATACGCGAAGACAAAAGATTATACGGAACGAAGTATTTTTCTTCGCAAAAAATTTGTATTTTAAAATTAAAATAAAGAATAACGATGAGAATAAAGTAATAATAACTGGATCGCATGCTGACAATAATGAGATATTTAATACGCACTACAAGCGGAATGTTTTAATTTTCAAACACTTGTCACGTTTCTGCATAATTTCGATATTCAAAATTAAAATCCCTGGTAATGCTGGAAACTTCATCGGAATTTGTTCCGCCCAGAGATTTAATCGATAAACAGAATACCTTCTCGAACCTCGTTGCGCGCAAAATGAAAAGGCACGTGGCAGCCGTTTATTGTGGTGACAGAAAAATTATGATACCGCATGTAACACGACAACATGGTCCAGAAACTATCACATCGTTGCACGTACACTTCCGTTCATAATTTATCGAACCCTCGATAAACTCGGGACACAGAAAATTTAATGTTACCAGTACAAAATGAAACCACCAATCGTTTATAACTTACACGATACAGAACATTAAATTACGCTGTCTTTACGCGTATAAGAATTCTATTTGGTAGTTACGAGTGCCCTTATGAAACTTCTGAAAGAGAATGTACGTGTATGTAGCAACCTGAGGCCAGAGTAGCCGACATTCCTGTTTGCCTTCCACCTGTGGACGAGAAATTGTAATAAATTCACGATATTACATTGCCCCAAGGCTTCGTAAATAACGCATAATCGCGCAAAAATTCGATGTTAATACGCTTCGATCGCACGACACGGTCGACAGCTGGGCTCGACATATTTCATGAAATATTCCTTCGGTCATTTTTTCCCCGTAAGAGCCTTGATATCGAATAATTTTTGACACGCGAGCCACGTATACGCGACTCGTTAAAATATTTCGTTATAATGGCCTGGCAGCTTCGTGCGGTTTCGCGCGATACGCGCCATTTTGTCGGGCCGTGCCCGATGAAGAGGTTCAACGTCATTACGATTCAGAAACTGACGTTTAAGGGGAATTGTTCTCTGTCTAAATCTTCATTGTATTAGATATGTTCCTTGTACAATGTCGTTGAACCCAATATGTAATGGCAGTAATGTGAAACTGTTTATAATATAAAATATCTTATTTGACTGTTAAACACAAGTCTCTGTAGATGCATTTAGAGTGTTTCAGTGTGCAAAACTATAAGATATTGTATTAAAATAGGTAGCCTTATGTTCACTTATCTTAAAACTACTTAAAATTAGTTAGCTTATAAACTAATGGGAAGGATGAAGGAAAAACTATATTTTATTAACTTATCTTATAACTACTTAAAATTAGTTAGCTTATAAACTAGTGGGAAGGATGAAGGGAAAACTTTATTTTATTAACTTACCTTATAACTACTTAAAATTAGTTAGCTTATAAACTAATGGGAAGGATGAAGGGAAAACTTTATTTTATTAACTTATCTTAACACTACTTAAAATTAGTTAGCTTATAAACTAATGGGAAGGATGAAGGGAAAACTTTATTTTATTAACTTATCTTAAAACTACTTAAAATTATTATAGTTTGCTTATGAACTAATGGGAAGGATGAGGGGAAATTTTTATTTTATTAACTTATCTTAAAACTACTTAAAATTAGTTGGCTTATAAACTAATTGGAAGGATGAAGGGAAAACTTTATTTTATTAACTTATCTTAAAAGTACTTAAAATTAGTTAGCTTATAAACTAATGGAAGGGATGAAGGGAAAACTTTATTTTATTAACTTATCTTAAAACTACTTAAAATTAGTTAGCTTATAAACTAATGGAAGGGATGAAGGGAAAACTTTATTTTATTAACTTATCTTAAAACTACTTAAAATTAGTTAGCTTATAAACTAATGGAAGGGATCAAGGGAAAACTTTATTTTATTAACTTATCTTAAAACTACTTAAAATTAGTTAGCTTATAAACTAATGGAAGGGATGAAGGGAAAACTTTATTTTATTAACTTATCTTAAAACTACTTAAAATTAGTTAGCTTATAAACTAATGGAAGGGATCAAGGGAAAACTTTATTTTATTAACTTATCTTAAAACTACTTAAAATTAGTTTGCTTATAAACTAATGGGAGGGATGAAGGGAAAACTTTATTTTATTAACTTATCTTAAAACTACTTAAAATTAGTTTGCTTATAAACTAATGGAAGGGATGAAGGGGAAATTTTATTTTATTAACTTATCTTAAAACTACTTAAAATTAGTTTGCTTATAAACTAATTGGAAGGATGAGGGGAAATTTTCATTTTATTAACTTATCTTAAAACTACTTAAAATTAGTTGGCTTATAAACTAATTGGAAGGATGAAGGGAAAACTTTATTTTGTTAAACTATGTTAAAATTAGTTGACGTTAGTTAAAGCTATATTACCGTGTATCTCGCTGCCCTATGTGTATGTCCGTTTCTGTTTGAGTGGAAGTATCCCTGCTTTGTACCTAAAACTCAGTCTAGATAACAGAAAAAGGAAAAAAAATTGTATACAATTTATAAAACAATATAATATGATGTAATGGAATTGGAATCGCAACCCAGCGTAGATTAATAAAGAGAGACAACCCCACGAAGAAAAATGGAGAAAGGAGATAAGTCAACGATCGATAAGGAAAGACACAACCCAACGAGAAATAATGTCAAAAGACACAACCGAATGAAAGGAAATAAACAGGAGAGGGGCTAGCAATCCACCACCATGGTGCGCATTGATACCCCTCGTCTGCCCCACCACAATTCTCAGAAAATTAATTTTGTACAGTAAAAGACACCAGGTGGTCCCCCACGACCACCTTAATAACCTTCAAAAATCTCAGAGTATATCACATCGTTGTGTTCAACTCGGAGGACGAGAATCAAATGAGTTGACACTGGCGCTCGAAGCTCCTTATATAGTCGGAGCGCTACCCCCACTCTCGACCGATCGGCACTTGACCGATCGCTGTAAGAATCACAGACGATGATTTTTCTGTTATAAAAGCCTTTTATTCATTTATTTTTGCAACTTTATTATAAATTTGTAATTTCGACAAATTGTTATAACAATTAACATAACAGTTTATATTGTTTTTTGTAAATTAAAGTTAAATTTACCTGATTATTAACATTGATTTTCGATGTAAAACTAAATTGATGTATTCTTATTGCTCTTTTAAGACAAGAATTAATTCAGAATGATAAAGAAATGATGTTTACCATTGATTATCCACCAAAAACAATTATAGTGCATATAAAAATTTTACTTCTTAGAAAAATGAAGCTATGAAAATTGTAAAAGTGTACCATTTGCAGATTTCCTTTTTCATATTATTTGCCTGTTGCTGTATCCTTTACATTTGCATTTTAAGAAAATAAATGTAGAGATCACAATATATAATAATTAATATATAATTAATTTCTCGGTTCCTATTCATCGTCACCATTCCTATTTTGTTCGTAATGTTCGATAATGGTATTAATAAAGAATTTGTTGATTCTTAACAAGAATAAAGTTCTACGAAATAGAAGCTCATTATTGGCAATTATGTATTATACAGAATGAAAATTCTTTTGTACATTGTAAACAGTAACCTTTTGAGCCAGCATACAAAAGAATTTAATAATTGCGTAATAGGGACTTTAATCTTTATCGCAGTCATTATTTAATATTTGCATATTGAAAAATATCAGCTGCGCACGTTCGTATTTTTCATTTCCAACAGTTGCATTTCTCATATTTGACGATAACATATCTGGTAATAACAAATTTCAGTATTGCGGAATAATTAATTACTGCATGAAAAAATTAATTTCAAATTCCAGCGATCGCATCTGAATAAAAATACGATTGTTTCCTAAATTCTAATTACAAAACCCCGTCAACAATTTCTCTTCATACGCACAATTTCAATATATCTGTCAAATAATACTCAATATCTCCCCACGCATTAAATATTATTAAAGAAGCATTTTACAACTTCATGGCATTTAACTGGAACAAATCGAAAAATGGTCCCGTTAAAAATGTAGTTGCAGTGCACACCCATCCGTTCTTCGAAAGCATTCAAAGGTTTAACGTTGTATTTTTTTTTTTTTTGTTGCGTAGACCGCCAGAACATTTTAAACAAACAGGCTCCTGAAATAATTTCAATTGCAACGGTCTCTCTCTTTTTCTCTCTCTCTCTCTTTTAACCGTTTCCGTTTGCCAAGTTCTCCGCAGCGTGGAAGTTCATGGAACACCGTGCTACACAACAGGCGTTCGTTGATTAGGAATAAAGAGCGAGCCGCGAGCGCAAACCGCGGCGGAAGTTGCGGCGGACGCGCGGGAAGAGACTACGTGCACCCGCGGGACACCGGAAAAACAGAGGGAAAGAAAAAAAATAGAAGAACGCCTTTTAAATGTTTAATACTGGTCGGACGCGACGGGGGATCGAGATTTCGAAATTTATGCCGTTCACCGGACGCGAATATGGTTATCCGGTAGCGAAGTCGCGATTTTTCTGGGAAACTTCTGCACGCTGTTTTCCGCTCGGATTAATTAAGTTTGCATACGCAGAATAGCGGATTTTAATCCGTTGCGGTGTAGCAGGTAAAACGCTGCCAGGTATTCTTGAAAGTTTTTCTTGAAAATTAGCAAAGCTGCCGGTTAAACTCGTTTCTTGTTGGGAAACGTTGTAAATCCTTGCTTTCGAGAGTTATTACCCGTTCCTTTTTGTCGCTCTTCGTTTTTTTTGTGGTATATCTGGAAATGTATTAAGAATCTTTACACTTTGGAAAGCGGGAGATAAACGATTCCAAGAAGATATAATTTGTTTGCGTTGCTTGTATTTGAGAAATACTATTACTAATGCTAATACGATTTCACTGAAGCAATCGAAAATAATTTCGCCACGGTGAAGTATAGTGCAAAAGTAAACAAATAATTTGGATTAATTTAAAAGTTAATAACGTTGGCGTAATAAATAAAGGATAGGGAATTTTTCTATTGAAATACATTTTAAATAAATCCCTTTAAATATTAACAGCATTCGCAGAATCGGGAACAAACGAGTAATGCAGCTTATTAAAATTTTAAGTAGGTTAATATATATACGGGATATTTTTAAATTATTCCTGGAATTGTTCACTATGTTATTCAAAATTTCGACTATGTTATTCAAAGGACGCTGGTAATATCTGTTTCCTATAATTAACTAAAAAAAAAAAAAAAAGAAATCTCGCGATAATCCTATGAAAAATACTGTACGTTACAATTTTACCAGAAAAACCGCGAAAAGTGAAAAGTGCCTTCCGGTTTAAAAGATTTGTCTACACGAGAAAATTCCATTGAATTCGTCCAACGTAACCCTCGAAATCACGTGACCGTTATTTGATTCGTTCTCTCCTTTTTTTTTCTTTTCGAAAATAATAATATTGATGCCGGTGAAAATGGTAATTTTAAGTGATTCAACCTGTACGTTCCATTTCGGGCGCAGTGTCCACCTGCAATTTCAGCGCAGCGGTCACGCGCGTAAAAGGCACATTTCGCGCGGCACCGCGCGATTTTTTTCGACCTGCCACCAGGGCACGGTTATACGATTCGGGAAATTCAGGGGATGTACAAATGGTGTCGTCGATCGCTGTTACGTGATTTATGAAATCCGTTTTCGCGCGATCCTTTCGTATCCTGTTTTTTTTTTTTGCCCGTCCGCCCGTTCTCTCGATCGATAAACATATTTTCTGTTCGAACGTGTGCTAACCGAAAGTTTCTAATTACGAAGGATTACTTTAACCATTTGCATTTCATGACTCAAATGACTTCGAACATTTTCTGTTTCAATCGTAAGCGAGGTTCTACACGGTTTTGAGGTGAATTTAAACTTTATTTTTAGTTTTCACAAGGGTAGGAAAGTTTCGGAGCTAATTATTATTAATATGGATTTATTTTTGAAGCTTTAAGAGAAGTATTTAATTGCAAAATTGTTGAAGGGTACTTCTCAAATATTATTTAAAATTTACCTGCAGGTATCAGTGTGTTTCATATAAATTATCAAGGGATTCGACATGAGTACAGAAATTTCATATATCTGCGACACTTCTAGTCATCCTATTACGTTAAATGGTTCACAAAATTTAAACAAGTTTTAAAAATCTGCTAAGCCCCAAAACACACCTATACCACTAACTTTTACGATCACACAAATGAAAAAGGTATGAAACGTATCAACGCGCAACGACAGATTGCTGCCAAGAGATGAAAACTGCAGGCTCGTGCAGTCAGCAACTTTTTTAATAATCATCCGACCGTCTTAACCCGAGATACGTAATTCCGTAATCATCCGATATAAGTGTCTAATAAAGCGGCAACTATCGTTGTCGTCGTTATTAATTTGCAAACTGCGTCGGGGACGGTGCCGGAAACGAGAGTCGGCCGGCTACAAGACTCGATAGGGAAAGGCGGGAAGGGGATCGGTTCGTAAATCACTCTGCAGGATTTATTATCGAGCGTCTTCGCGAGAGGACGGTCGGTGCCCGACGACCGGAAAAAGAGCAGTGAAACAAAATAAAATGGCGGAAAAAGTGGAAGCGTTGGAGGAGGAGGAGGAGGAAGCGGTGGGAGGCGAGAAAGGAGAAGCTCGCTTAAAAACAAGACACCCTATCGAGGTAACGAGTATGGCGGGATAAAGAAAAAAAAAACGGGAGGAAAAAAAGGTCGGCGAAACTATTCGCCGGAAAGCGATGGGTGGCGCGCGGAGAAAAACAGGAAGCTCGACCAGTTCAAAAGTTCGGATCCCGGTCTAACATAAGTCCAAACGAGCGAGCCGAGCCGAACCGAGCCGGGTCGGTGTGGTGCTCGAAGTTCTCGCGAGAAGCTGAAAATTTCCCGCAAACTGCCGCCGAATTGTGAGTAACGCGTCGGGTTCTACCAGCGTCGAATTCAGACGAGAGGCGATGCAGACGATCGCCTCTTTCAAACTGTAATAAAACTTAAAAATACTGTGCCACTTTGAAAAGTGCACACTTAACGCGTGGTCGATGTATACGTGCTTGTTGAGCTGTTTACGATTCGCAAGCTTAACGGATGCAAATCATCGTTGATGCAACTTTAATCGTTTAAGCCGTACCATGGGATAGAAACATCGAAGCATAAAATGCAAGTAGATTTGGAACTTTGAATCTGGTAAAAGGAGGTTCAAAATTACGTGCAATTTTACATACTTTGCCACGCTAAAGCGAGTCTTTTGGATGCACCTGCGAGTTCCACTGGGGTGGCAGGATTTTCGACGCTCGCATGTATGCCGTTTCTAACGACGTTTCCGCTTCGACTCGCCGCAGCAGGATTTATAATTAACCCGCTCGGCCAACGGACCCGGGCTAATACGAACGTATTACTCGGTCCCCTTGGTTTGAACGAAGATTGTTATGCGCACCAGAGGCGTCGGTCGATGAATAATTGTTAGGAGGACGAGGTTGATCGATGTGTAGGAATTTTATGAGCTACCGCGGAACATAAATTATTACTAACTTATAAAAGTGGATAGTAACTGCGAAAAATGGTACGAAACAACATCCCCTTCTAGCTTCGAGTACCTGCAGAAGTTCATGAATAATTTGCCACTGATTGGTTGTTTAACAGATACTACCTTTCTCTATAATCGAGCCTATTACTAATTCTACGTGTACTTTGAATCTAACGATAACTTACATAGTGCTAGGAATAAGAATAATTATCTTCTCAGAACAGAATTGTAAATAATTTTTTTAATTTTGAACGAAACGCTGATTGCACTAGGTATTCGTCAAAATTTCAAGAAAGTAGTTGTTTGCTGTTTTTTATTTATTTATTTTTTATTGTTTTATGTTTTTTGCTATTCCAAAACTCTGGCATAAATTTTTCTTTACCCTAAGTGTGCTAAGTTAAAAATTATTTCGTAATGAAACAAAATCGGAGTTTGTCTAAGTTCTTGGCGACTTTTCTCGTCGCACCTCCAACGCCATTATTATTCTTTACAAGTCTAAGAAATACCGTCCTCGTAAGCACACTCTCTCCTCTCCCGTCTCTCTTCACGAGTCGAGTAGTTTCTCCTCGCGCGATGGTTTAAAACGAAATGTAGATTCGCGCAGGTTGCCGGGGATCGATCTTTGCAACGGATAGCGGCCTGGCTGAGCCAGTAATGGATTTAGATGGACTTCGGAGTACGGTCTCGAGTTTCGTTGCCAACGCTTTCCATGCGACGGAAACTTCGAAAGGCAACTCGGTTGGCTCGGGGGACCTTTAAAAATCGCAACCCATTAGCCGCATCAAAAATCCACCGCGCTCATGTGGAGCGGGGAATGTTTTATGCAACGCGTCGCGGGCTCAAAGGGACCGCAAGAACGACCGTGGAATTATATTAACTCGATTGTGTTCGATTGTTGATAGATCCAGCGGTTTCGAGTGCACGTTAGTCATCTTGATAAATATAAACGCAATGTAAGATTTCAATTGGCCAATCGGGACGTTTCATCGGTGTAATAATTAATATTTTGTATTGTTTGGGGTAAAGTAAGATAATTATAATTTTGAGGGAAAAAAGTTGGTATTATATAGTTGGTAAAATTTCGTTACATAGAAGGTGACTGTTAATACACTGGGTAGCTAATAGATATTATTAATAATATTATTAATACTATTGATAATATAGATAATATTAAATTATTTTGGGACAAATTAGAATAATTTTTAAAGCATTACTCCTTTTAACGAAATTTAATTTATACAAGTATCCGCTTGTATAAAAATACATTTATAAAAATAAAGTCGGCGAGTCACAGAATAATCTGCTATTCTCCTTTGAAGGTCTTAAGATACTTTGAATAAAAATTGTATCTTCTAAACGTATACACGCTTTGATAATCGCGAGCTCCTTTGCCTCGTATGTTGTCTTTCGTAAACATGTGTACACTCTTCTGAAGGCACGCGGTGTACATACGCGAGGTCAGTCGAGATTTTATAGGCCAGGTTATGGTTTAACCTTCCCCTAACAAGTCGTTATCTTTTTCACCCCACACACGCGGGAAGTCGTTAAATATTGTCTCGAACCCGTTGCGCCATCGATTACCGATCAATTAATTTCTTTAACCCTTTACGTGTCAAGGTAGGATCATCAAGCACCCTCGACACACTTTTCTCTACGTGCTTTATCGTCAATTTTATGAAACAGGGAAACAGAGAAACCATTCTTACAATAAAAATGTATTCCGAGATAAATCAATAACTCGTGATAGGATTATTGAATTATCCTCGACGTTTGTACAGGGAATACAAACAATGGTAGTGCTTTCTGAATAAATCCATTACAAATAAAATAGATTCGGTTATCCAGAAAGAGAAGGTCCAGTAAAGTTTGAAGGAAAGGTTTCCAAGTGCCTAATACCTTTCAAAAGAGTATAATTCTCAAATCACCTCAAAGATAATAAAAAGTTACTGGAAGAAACCAACGAAAAAAAAATAACTCGACTAAAAAACCGTAAACCTTTACTTGAAAATTAACACGAATTTTCCATCCAACCTGGTGTACCGCGTTAAATGCGAATATAAAAATTAACGTACATCCAACGAGGGTTACGAACGATAGCGTGTTTATGCACCAGTGGAGGCTTATGCACGATAATGTACACCATATGTAGACATATCGTTTACAAACCACGTAACATCCATTGCAGGTATCGTCGAACGTTCCGTATCGTCTCGCCCTCTTGGAACCGGGTGTCGATTATCGGACGGATCGGCGGCGGGCGTGTTTATCGCGTGGCTATAATTCCATCCAGGCCGAGGAGAGTAAAGAGATTTGCATATAAAACAAGCAATTTGCCCGGTTACCATGGCACGGGGTGGGGGATGGGGTGGGGGGAGTCATTACTCCTGCTTTGAAGGATAATGGAATAAAGTGGTCGCCTTGTGTTCGTTTTACATCGTTATGCCGGTTATCAGGAATTTGCTTTGATTATACGGTGGAAACGCACGGCAATTTCGCCGTGGCTATTAACCGTCCCGGATAATGGATGAACACGGGACGTCGGTGTGTCGCTTTCGATATTTAATTTCGTATCGCGATGCCCGACCGACTCCAGCCAGCCTGGAGTAATCCTCTTTTGCCCAAGCAACGTGTATATACGTGTGCAACGATTTCTGTTCGCTGGACGCTTCAGAAACGAACCGCGGAAAATCCAGACGGACCCGATTCCCGCGCTTTCGATGGTACGACCGACCGCGAGGGATGCTGTATTATCCCTTGGAAACCGCTGGAGACGATTTAACGATGCAGCTTTGGAATTCGAGGGGATGAAACGGGGGATGAAGCTTTTAGCCGGGTGGAAAAGTTAGAGAAAGGGATTTTGTTTCTTTGCTATTTGCTGTTTTATAGATTTGCTTTTGAGGTTGAAACGCTTTAACCCTTTCGCTTCGAGCGCCGCTTATAGGTGGCGTCCACGAGATGACCTGTGGGTACGAGCGCCGCTTATAGGCGGCATTTAAATATATTTTGTATTCTAATAATTTTATATTTTAATAATTCTGTATTTTAATAATTTTGTATTTTAATAATTCTGTATTTCAATAATTTTGTAAGCCTTTTCATATTAAGAATGTAAATATACTTGTTACATTAGAGCAGCGATTGTTTTATTCAGCACAATTGTTATTTAAGACTTAGAGAAACGCACACTGTGCATATTTCTGACGCGTGCTTCCGTTCAGTGACGGTACTTCGGCGGACTGGACAGCCGAAGCGAAAGGGTTAAAAGTTGACGCGGAATCGATTGTGCTTCGTGTTTGATCACGGTGCTCGATTTATTTAATATTTTAAGCTTCGAAAGATTTGTTTAGGGCATACTAGTTTCGCGTTTAAAATAGCGAACGGTGATACGTATGAAGTTTAACGTTTGTCTTGCTAGGGAAAGGCTGACGAGTTGGATTATAAAATCGTTTTACGTGAATGAAACGTGGATTGAACGATGTTGGATGCATGCAGCTCTGAATGGAATACAAAGGGGGTGCGTGCGTTTCTAAAACGAACATACGCTCGTCTCGCAAAACAGCGAGCTTCAAAAACTGCGTTGTCAGAGTGAAACGCGAAAATTCGCGAGAGAACGCCGGGAACAAATGAAAATATAAATTCTCATTAATTTAAGTCGCTTGTAGGAACGTGTAGTTGCCAGGCTACTGTAAAACGTGCGATTCGCGTGTGGATGTTACGACGGGAAAAGAACATAACATATTTAAAATGTTACACTTTTAGTTGCTTTTAATATCTGCAAAATGTAGAATGAAAATTGTATGGGGAAATTTCACAGGAACGAGAAATTATTTTTCTAATTTCGAAACAATTAGTGCCTTCATTATAATTTTACAATTTAGCAGCGTGTTTCGGTAAATTTCATTTTTAATATACTTTCAATGATCCCACCTATTGTATAAAATAGTTATGTGCAGAATAGTTTAACAAAAAAAAAAAAAAACGAATAAATAAAAAAGAGATATATTTAAAAGACTTTTTTAACAACAACAGTTTATTCATAAAAATTCTTAAAGGATTTTATATCTCTGATAAAAGGTACTAAATTAAAGTTAGTACTAAATTAAAATGGATACATTAAACATTTTTTAGAAGAATTCATATTGAAATTTTAATTTGTGATGAAAGTACACTTTTAAGTATACATAACTTTGCAAACGAAATTCACAAATTATTCGGTACACTCTATTCTTATACCAACATACAGTATTTCTTAGATAGACCGTAGATACTTCACCGGATATATCTTTCAAGCACACATTGTTGCGATCACGAAAGCAATTAAGGGTAGCTGAATCGAAGGTTCCGCTAACGTGACATCCTCGACCGATTTCCCGGTATCAGTGAAATTTGTACTTGTTGAATAAACAGCCGTTGAAAGGGATTACTCGTGGAAAACGGGGTCGCGGAGATGGAACGCATCAGGAACGTCGACGTTCTTTCGTATCCTCTCTCTTTCCTTTGGCCCCGCCGAAACTGCAACAAACCGTGAAACACGGTTCCCCTCCCCGTTCTTAATCTACTTTCTGCTTATTCCACTTTTACAGGAAGCAACCGAAAGCCAGACTTAACTTCGACGCTCTATCCTTAAATCCAATCCGTTTCGTTTCGTTTCGAGGGATCCAATCCGTCTCGCGATAAGGTATCCGTCCGCAACTTCCGGCCAAGCCCCGGACATGTACTCTGCCCACGTACCGTTTTCCCGTCGAGAATTTAATTCCTCGGTTCCATTCGCCGCGTTGAAACCCCTTATTAACCCTTCGCCCCGAGACTTTCTCAGTGGCCACGTTACGTTGGCGTTACCTATCCACCATTTCAACGTTCTATCAAATATGGAACTTTGAAATATCATATTTAGGTAATTTGTATTTAGCGATGCTTAATGCGGTAAAGTGAAACTCAAATTGAAGTTAAAATTAAGCTTCGTTACAAATGTAACGTAGTTTCGTTATATTTGGACTAATTTACAGTATGAGTCTATTTGGAGGTTATAAGGTAAAATGGTCACTCTAGAAGGGGCCAAGCTGCGAGCAATCGCGCCGAAATCCAAGGGGATGCATATTTTTATTCGAATTATGCGTATTATGAATGATTTGGAGATTGACATTAATTCGTATGAATTTCTTTTTAAATAATTCTTTTTCGAAATATTTTCTCAAAAAACGGTAACCATATATTTTTAATATCTTTTGGTCGGTGACTTCGAGGAGGTTCCTATCTGGTATTTCTAGGGTTAATAGCCGAGAAGAATATTAGGGCTGGCAGGAAGGGGAACTGTTAAACTTCCCGTGCGGTTCCTTGTCGCTATATTTGCAGAAATGTGCAGCCGCAGCCGCAAAGGCACTTAACCTGCACGTCGAAACTTGCGGAGCGTTAAAGAGACTGGTTTGTTTTACTTGGCAGCAATTGAAGAACGTCGGACGTGTCTTGAGTTACCTTGTGAAACCGAGTGTTTGACATCGCCTGACTGAGATTCACAAAGGTCAACCTGACTCTTTGACTTCGGGGAGTTCGAAACTGTGTTATCCGATGTGCTTAGTCGTAAGTTTTCATCATTAAGGAGTGGAACAAGAGCAAACGGATATTTGAATAATCCGGAATAAAATCTGTTAAATCGAGACACGATTAAAACTCGTGCAAAGGAAATATGTTTCACGCTTTCGATTCATTTGTCAGCACAGCTTATGAATGTACTGTCTACACTATTTACAAACGATATTTCTACATTACCTATGATTGTACATTTCATTTCTCCAACACCAAACTATCATATCTTCTATTAAGTGACAAAAACCATAATATATTTGTCATACATGTAACGAATACATAAATTCAAGAATAAACGAAACTAGACAACCAAATAATTAAAACTTCGCTAACACAAAACGAACGCAAATTTAAAAATACACGATTGTTATAAAGAAGAACAGCTCCGTTATCAAACATCCTTATTAGCCGTTCGATAAAGCAAACGAAAATGCTGATCGAACGAATATTTATAAACGACCGTATAAATTCAACTTCGAACGTGGAGCAGCGAACACAGCACGGTATCGCGTAAAATTTGATAAGACACATAGCAGCCAGAGAACACTTATCGAGAAGGAAGCCGTGTTGGTTAAGCGTCGTCGGAAAGCAGGTCGTCGAACGTTCCTCGCGGATGCGGAAAAATGGCGCATCCAAATATTGCGCTGGGCCGACTATTGTGCGTACATCACGAGCGAGAGGTAGCATGGATGAGATGTTGCCTCGACAAAAGGAGGAATCCCGGGTTTCTAGTAGACGGGACGGAAAAATGCAATATGGCCGGTGGCGCGTAAAGATGGCGCGTGCTCAGACAAAAAAGCACGACAATCAAGGCGAAAACATGGAATGCAAAACAGTCCCTCGACCGGTAAACGTTGTCAGCGAGGTCGCTCCGTCCGGGGAACTCCACAGGCTGAGCGTCATTATTGCTTTTGCATTTATAGCCACGTTGAACGTGCCTGGCCCATTGTTTTCCTGCGGTCGCCGCCGGGACGAACAACGACGTTAACGGGGGAATCGAGGAATTTCCTTTTGTGCGGACCCGTTACGTTCAGGATACTACTCAGAGCCGACGAATTGAGTTCTGAAAGCTCGGCTATTTTTGAGAATTAACGCATTACAAAGGAATAACTGATCTGTGTGTCGGTGTAATTGGTCGAAGCTTTGGTTAACGTGGAAGAATTTGTGCTGTTGCTTGAATTGTTCCGTCGTGCTCGGATTATTGCTGGTACTAATTGAAGATTATTATAACTGAGGATTATTCCTGGAGAATTGCGATTTTTTGATGAGTTTGATGGAACACTGTATCGATAAATTGTTTTATTCCTTTTATATGTTATTTTTTATATTAAATTTGTTATTCTTTTAAGGTACCTAGCGTATAGGTACTTTAAAATTATATGGGATCGAAGAACTTTTAGTATTGATGTTGAAGTCACTAACTTAATATGAATGTTTTGATATAGTATGATCGATAGAAGTTTGTCAATCGTTCAGGAATATATTTTTCGAAGTATGAAACAAATTGTGACACTCTATGCATTTCACCATATTATAAATCATTTTCGATACCGAAGGATGCAGCAGTTTTTCCAAAGAGGAATGTTTTATAAAATATTTGCTTTTTAATATCGTTTACGGTTTATCAAGTATTTGTAAATATCGCGGTGTTTGATTTTACGTGAAGCACAATACAATCCTGTCAAATCCACGTTCAAAATGAAAATGGCTTTTTCTGCAACGTGTCAAACTTTTATCACTGTTTTCTTCTCCTCACTTTTCGGATAAAATGGAAGTTAAATTCCATTTTCTTGAATGAATTTCTGGATTGAATAAACGAAAAACATTTTTCAAACATTAAAAAGTAATGATTACAAACTATATTCTTGTGTTTCTGAACTTAAGTTTATTCGTTTTTCAAAATTAGAAAACGAAACTTTTTAGAATTTATCTACGACACATAGTATTATAGCAATTATTTATTGTTTGGAATGAAAATTGCATGGTATCGAAGACACATGGTACTATAATACATTAACATACCAAATAACTTTTATTCAAGATATTTTTTTCTCGCGTTATTTGAAGGGACAAACTTCTCAGATTTATTCTATACATAAAATAGGTTTTAACACTATTCCTACCGACACTTCACATAGACTTATCCCTACGTAAGACAGACTACAAATTTTTCTCAAAAAATAAACAATGAAAAAAGGAGTGAATATCGAAAAATGTATTATACGTGTATTTGAGAAAAAGTCTAAAGTTTAAAGGCGATTCAATTACGTTGCATCTATGAAATTCTAATCGAAATTTTAAAAACGGTCGTTTGACCGGTTGTGGTAGGAATAGTGTTAAATAAAACAAGAAATTTCTTTCGCACCTCATTGCATTCTTCTAATCCGCGGGAGAACTTTGTGATTCCCGTATACTATACCGACCGCGTAAGTCAATTTTCCAGAAATTCTGAACGTTCGCTAAAACCAGTTAGGACTCGGTCGCAGAGTTTTTAGGGAAGATGGATCCCGGGTGATAGGATTGTTAAACGATCGCCGTGAGTGGACTCGTGGACGGCACGTTTTTCCTTTATCGTTTTTATGGGTCAGTTATATTTCAGTGTCCGAACTATCGGAAAAGCGATCTTAGATATCGAGATCGTTCCTCATGGATCGCTTTTGGTCTCCGACTGTTCTATCTCTTGCACGCTCCAACGTGTTTCTCTTTCAAGCTTCCCATCGTCCCGTCATCGTGAAATTGTCTGGCAGAATAGTTTCCATACGCGATAAAATCGTGATTGAACCGTCGTGCTTCAAAATGTTAATGTAATTTCGATTTATTCCTTTTTCTCGTTTGACCCTTTGTAAGATGGCGATCTTATGTAAAAGGATGTTTTCCTCGGATTCGTTTTTATTACAGTTTTTTGAAAATACAAATAATATGCGTTGTCTAGAATTTTACTAAGTTGTTCGTACATAGGGTCGCGTTTATTACAACTTTCTTTTTAACCCTTTGTGCTCGACAGGTGACGTTAGTAATTATGAATAATAGTTTTGCAAATTTTCAGACTTTAGTCGGTTTGTTTGTTAGTCAGACTCAGAGGTTAAATTGTCGTACATGTAAATTTTAATATATTACTTAATTAAACTAAATGGCATCTAACATAAACGAATCTTAGTAAATATTTTGCGTCTGAAAATCTTTGAAGTTAGTATTATTAGGCGATTAAAAGTCACCTCTCGAGTGTAAAGGGTTAATTAAACATGTTAAGTATTACAGAGTATCTATACTCTGAGACTTAAAACTATTCTTATCTTAAGTTTTAACTATGACTTAAAGAATGATGATTTAAGTAGGAATACTTTTTTGACCCCCTAAAAAATAGGTTTATTAACGTCAGTAAAGATAACATATTCTTCAACATATTCTTAATTTCATTTTTTAGAAGACAATTCAAGAATTAAGAATGATTTTAGAATTAACTAGGATACTTCGTTTTCTTGCAAAAACTTCTGAATAAATTTTATTCACGAAACATTTCACAGAGTCTTTCGTAATTATGATTGAATTAAAGAAAAGCTAAATGTACATTTATGCGGCAGTATCTTATAGGAGGTTAAAGATACGTCAGGCAAGATTTAGAATTTTGCCAGGTGAAGAGCAGTGGTCTCGATAAACCTTTTCAAGGAGTAAATCTGCCGGCGTAGAGGCAAGGAGATCGTATCGGGGTACAGCAGTGATCGGACCGAATGATTATTCTTTCGTAGCGATTGCCTCGGAAAGAAGGAACTCGATGATAAAATCTTTCTTATTACTTCGGCTAGGGATTTTATCTTTGTAGGCTACGAATACGTAGTATTCGAGATTGAATGCCGTATCTCCAATTAGGTACCGTGCACATTGTTCAACCACCTTTTCGTTTCGTTTTTGAAGTAAAGAGAAGAAAAAAGGGGCGCTGAAGTATCAAAGAAATAAATGGTCTCTGAAACAAAGGAATAGAACCCTTCAATTTTTTTTTTTATTCTTAAAAACAACTTCCCTTTGCTTTAAGTAAACATAACACAATCTTTTTAAAAGTTCGCTGTTTCTTTCCTTCTTTCAACAAACTTTCAAAGGTCACTTGTTTCTAATTTAAATAAATTTTCAAAGGAATCCCTTTTCCCGCGTGCACGTTGCAGCTGTTCCCAGCCAAACTTAGTTTACGAATTCAAAGCGTAGCTGAAAATGGAATTTATCGAATAAAACGATTCTTCTCTTCTCATTCAACGCCTCGTGGCGCTTTCAATAATTTACTGCAGTTTAAAAACGGTTGAATTTCGGACGCGACCGATTTTCACGCGAAAACCCTTCGATTCCTTTCATCCATCCATCGAATCGAGCCAAGACCAACGGCGAAACGCGAAGCCCTGACGTCGATAAAATCGGCACGTCGAACTTTACAACGTGTCCTCGTTAAATAACTCGTTAACTCGATCCGCGGTTGCCGCGAAAGGAGAGCGACGCCGGATAGAATTTGCATTTCATTTGAACGTTATACGCGGATGGGCACGATCAAACAACGGTAAACGCAAATATACGCATGGAAAACAGCATGATGCAGAATCGTCGATCTCTACCTCTCGTTTTCGACAGCCGAATTTTCGTTGGCCACATCCTGCGATTCGTTCGTTCGTTCGCATGTGCGCACACCCGATACTTGCAGTAACAGATAAAAGATTAAGACGAAACAGTCAACGAAAATAAAAAAATTAATTCATAAAAAATGTCACGACAAACAAAATTCGTATTGTATGGTAATTGATAAATAGTGTTCTACCATAATAATAACAAAAATGAATAGATAAACAAAAATTGCGAACGAATATTTTATATTCATTTTTGTTATTATTACTATTACTATTTATTGGTTAGCATAAAACATAAATTTTATTTATACTATTATTTCTTATTAATTAATTAATTTAAAGTAGTGGACAAAAGTTTAAGACGACAGGACAATGTGAAATATAATTTTATGGTTCTCAAATATTATTTATCTATTCATTTTTATTGTCATTATGGTAGAACACTATTTATTGATTAGCATAGGGCACAGATTGTATTTACACTGTTATTTCTTATTAAGTAATTTGTTCATTTTCTTCGACCCTTTGGTCTTAAACTTTTGTCTGTTATTGTATCTATGTATACGCGAATACGTGCACGCTCGCGGTTAGGCTAATACAACGACACTAACGAGTCGTTCGCAAGTAAGGTGTACACCTGCCTCGACAGTGAACGGATGAGGGCGTGATAAAGGGGGCTGGTAACCATGAAAAACGTTAGCGCGTTACGATATTAAGTAGGGGGGTGGCGAGAGTATTCGTCGGGGGTCGTTACACGTAGCCAACGTTAATGATCGCCGTCCAGGTACCCTAATCGAGAGAGTCTGGAATTATTTATGCATTCCACGCGAGTCTGACCGTGGGTAATGCCTTTTGTTCTCGTATCGCCGCGTTTCGACCGGTCGTACGCGAAAATTCCACCCTTCGAACGATGCTTAGGGGGCAGTTAGAGCCTTCTGAGTATCGCATGATCGGCGCACAGCCCGCGGGGCACTTCAGGGAAAGGAGTTCGCTGTTTTAGGGACATGTAATGTTCGGGACAATAAATAAAAAGTTTTATTAGCGGCCGGTAGATTAACCGTGTTGGGGCGAAGTGGAGTTTTGCATGCGGCCGAGATCATGCGATCTGACGAGGGGGGAAAAAAGGTAGCGCCGATGAAAACGGAATGTTTCATTAGTGATCCCGAAATCGGATAGAAACGGAATGTCTTATTCTACAGAATTAGTTCCGTAAAATTGTTTCGCGGACAATTTTTGTTAACCCTTTGACGTAAGATTAAAACACAGCAGCGGGTTTTTTTCGTAGAAATAAAGGGTTAATTTTTACGATTGCTTCATAAAATTATTATTCGTTTCTCACCTTAGTCTGTATTTTGTGATATTCCACGTAAAAAGTTAATTTCTTCGATTGCTTCATAAAATTGTTATCTGTTTCTTTCCTCAGTTAGCCTGTATTTTGTGATAATCCATGTAAAAAGTCAATTTCTACGTGTTGTTTCGTAGATAGTTATCTGTTTCTTGCTTTAAGTAGTTTATACTTTGTGATATTTCACGTAACAAGTAGTGCATTCGATGAAACACGAAACTATGCAGCAAGCTTCACCAGTTTCTCTCCACGCGCACACTCTCGACCATGTTTCCACGTAAACTTTAGCCTCGTTAACCGTGCTCCGATCACCGGTATCGATCCAACGGTTGCGATAGATCCACTTACACGAAAAACTCGCCATAACTCAGCCGAGCATCCCTAATCATCGTCTCCCTCTACCCTTAATCCGGGATCCTTTCTCACGAGCATTATTTATACATTCCGTGGAATCCTGGCCCTTTTATTAGCCGCCCCCGTCGCAGCACAGTTCCTCGCTTAAGCCGTTTATCGTTAAACCACGGTCCGGTCCCGTCTGCCGATCGAAACGGCGAGATTGCCACCGTCAGCCGTGACCCGATAAAACTGATTTTAGGTCGCCGCACGGGAATCCTCGCTGGATGCCTTCGCTTCTCTCCTCTCCTTTCTCCTTTTCTTCTCCTTTTCCTTGGTTCGTCTGTTCTCTCTTATCTGCGGCTACGATCCGTTCGTCTGCTCTCTGTTCGATACCGATTCGTTTAACCCTTTACACGTGCTGCAGGTTGAAGGGATGGCAATTTTTACAAACAAATTCTTTGATCTTCAACTTACTTTCGTGTTTTTCGTGTTGGCAAACATATATAAGTTGTTTAGGGGCCAAAACGATTATTCAAAGTTTTGCATGTAATTTCTTTAATTTTTACTGCTAGAACACTTGATCGACGTTTAACAGTTTGTATGTATCTATCAATTTTTCGACTTAATTAGTTTGGCGAATGGATAGTTGATATGTCATTGTGAAAGTAAAGGAAATACAGTTTTGAACTCACTTAGTAAATAACTGTAGTCGAATTTCACAGCGAATGTGAACGCACCTACGTTTCACTATAGCAATTGATCAAGACAGAGGTTTAGTAAATAACTGCAGTCAAATTTCACAGTGAATGCGAACGCACTTATGTTTCACTATAGCAATTGATCAAGACAGAGATTAAACGAAACTTTTTAGCAATTAATTAGATAAAACGCTTTGCAACAGGACGCGTTACCCATGATAAAGTTAACGGATGTAATAACACTCCGAGCAGATTCCATCGATTCTAGCAAACTTTCTGAACAACAAGTTTGTACCTTTCAACCAACGCAACTTCCTGTCGTGTTTTATCGTGGCTCTACTCGATGTCGAGCGATACACCCTGTTCCTTTCTATCCTGTTCAAGCGTTGCGAAAAGAGGAGAGGCTCAGGAAGTTGAATACGCGACTGATTGGTTCGCGTGATTGTCCGTGGCCGGGGATTGTCTCCAGAGCGCAGCCGTATGAAGAAATCCGTCGCCAAAAAGCAGAGCGCGTTTCTTAAAAGAGGAGGAATCGTCGAGCGAAGCGGGAAGGATAAAGTGACAAAAAAAAGACAGAGGTCGACAGAGGACGAAGTGGCAAGGGAGACGCGTTTCCTTCTTACGTTTCATCCCCGTCGAAGCCGAGGATCCGTTCAAACGCCTCCAAGACCCTCGGATCTTCGCGCGTTTCACCCACCCCCGTGCGGATTCAACGTTCGGTGAAAACGCTGTCGATATCAATCACGTGACTCGATTCAACGACGGTTGAATCCGTGGGCTTCTTGAAATAATTACGTTGCGATCGTGCTCTTTCAGGCTATCGATTGCTGACGCTGCCTTACGCCGGACAGAAGGGCTTGCTCGGTGCTCTTCGGGGAATTAGCTTCTTGGCATTTCGTGGACGATGCTCGCGAGTGATTTCACACTTTCTTTTCCTTTGACTAGCGAATTTTATTCGCGACGTCCTTGTGTACTCGTGGAAAATCGAGTTCGAGGACGATCCGAGTTTCTTATAACACTGTGGATACGTTTTGTTGGCTTTAGCGAACAAAATAGAGTTGTATTCGTTTAATCTGTGATCGTCACACTTATCATAGGTCTGGTTCAATTTTTAGCTCATACTTAATAATTAAAAATAACGACAACGTTTAATTAAATAAAATGTTGAGGTACAGTTGAAATATTGTAGATATTTCAACAGAGATTTCGACATACACCAACACAGCTTGAAGATTCCTCTTTTTTAGTTGATATAAGAGATGATGTTGGTAAAAGTAGTTTAATAATTTTATTAAAAATGAATTTGGATATTATTTTTGAATTTATGATGGGTTATGTGCTTTAAATTTTCAGCCGTTTAAGATAGGTTCGTTTTTGTAATCTTTTATTCGTAAAAGATTTCAATACTTTTATCAAGGTACTAAATAAGCAGTATTTATTATTTCATGTTTCACAATTCTGTTGCTGTGCTTGCCGAGATCTTAAGAGATCGGATTCGTTTAATTATACGTATAGTAGCAAGTGTAGTAATAATAATATGATCTGGTGTTCTTGAACAGCTACACACCACATTTACCTGGTTTTGGCCAAAGCCTCTTAATCCCCTTAGAACTAACGTCTGTTCACTTTCAAGAACCTCGCGGTAATTCCCAGAAAGGAATATTCAAATTTCTCCCCTAAGCGCAAAACGATAAAATACAACGCGGATCAAGATTCTGGAAAAGGGGTTGTACAGGGGTTAGGTTCGATGCGAGATAAAGCGGTACAATAAATTTTTGTCCAACGAAGTTTCGTTCTTCAGGGCATACCGTTTCCGGAATTTATTTTTCGCATAACAGGTATACCTGTTGTCTACTTCCATAAAACATTCGATTATTGGCATTTTTCATTCATCAATCTCCAGTTATTATCAATTATTCAGCTCATCGGTAAATATCGTTCTCTATGAACAAAAGATTTCCTGTATTTCATCGTTTAATTATTCTCGATATTTTTCGTTTATTAATTTTCCATCATTATCAATTCGTCGCGTCGATAAATATGATTTCCATGAACGGAGGATTTTCGATTCTCCCTCTTCTTTTATTTCAATTAACACGATCTGAATGACACGTTAACGAATGCACACGTTGTTTCCTGTCCGTTGCGTAACGAACGCAATAAAGATCGGCCGTAATGGAAGACAAAAATAGGGGAGGACCGCGATATGAGGGAAATGGTAAATTGGAAGGAAGAGAAAATCTCTTTCTTCGTTTTATCCCTTAGACCCGGATTCATTCTGCTGGTCAGCCGGCTCGGCCATCGACTTCCTATAACGTTCGGACTTTTATACGCTTCTTGGCCTCGAACGTTCGGGGAGAAACATGGTCGGCATCAATCGTGAGGAACGAGCGTGATTTTCTTCGATGAAACGGCTGGCCAAACCACGGGCCCGTGAGATCTTCGAAACAATGATCTACCGTGTGCTTCTTTGTCACGTTGTCCACGGCGAGAAAAGAAATTCTCCGCTCCGTGGAAAAGCGTCGAAATCGTGAAATTTCTTTTTACGTTGTTTATCGAACTATAGAATTTTTCCCGCAGCCGTTTTCGTTGTTTTTCTTCGAGTTTTTGTCGAATCCATTCGCAGGAAAATATTGATTCGTTTTTTAGCTCTTCTGTTTGGTTAGGAAAACGGTTGGCGAGTTTAGAAATTGAAATACCACTGTGTTGAATGTATGAGGGATGAAAATTGTTTTTAATGAAAAAGACAGATAAACAGCGGATAATGATAAAGAAAGGGGTGAATGTTATAATTTGCATTGTAATTTATTCTTTTGTACGCACGAGTACAGTGATAAAATTAAAAATAAAAATTTTAATTGTCAACAAATTCTCGTTACGTGGATTTTCTCAGACTAAAATATTTTGCGCTTACTTTCCATGTTTTATATCAAAAATGAATTTTTGTTAATTCCATAATTAGATTTATTAAACAAGATAGAGTTGTTGAGGTAAATATTCATATGTTTCTTGGACTCTAAGGCGTGTCAATTTAGAAAAAAAAAACCTGTCTTTCCTATATTTTTACTGTTTTGTTCCATAAAAATATTACCTTATAAAATTTCTTTCTCCCTTGTTAGCAAGAATCTTGCGCTTTACACGTATCCAATAATTTTGTTTTTAGAGCTATCTTCCTATCTTCTTTTATAACTTCCTTATCCTAGCTTATCCGCTGTAAACTTTATTCCGTTTTTGTTTCACATTTATCGCTTATTTTTATCGCTGTCCTATCAGCTTTCCTCTTGTTTGTTGCTCACATAATTCCTGCTTTTTATCACTACCCTCTCTCCTCCCTGCTCTTTTATTTCCCCTCTGTATTCCGCGAATATTTTTAATTTTCCTATTTCCTTTCGCTTCCCATTTAATCTTTTCCCTCCTCCGCTATACTCGTTCTTCTCTTTTTTTAATATTACCCTGCAATCTCATCTTCTACCTTCGCTCCCATCCTTCAACCCTTTTTCAATACCTACACATTTTATTCTCTTTCCTCCATTCTACTGATTCTCTCTTGCCCATTTCCAGTTCCACTGTTAAACTTAATTCTTACGATTTTTTCTCATCCCTTCCTCCTCATCCTTTTCTTTTTAATTTTCACATCACTTGCTGTTCGTTAATTAATTTTCACTCACGTATCCCCTTGTTTTCCCCATTTTCAATTATATTATTAAACTTAAATTCTTACGATTTTTTTCTCTTCCCCTCTCTCTCATCCCTTCCTCCTCATCCTTTTCTTTTTAATTTTCACATCACTTGCTGTTCGTTAATTAATTTTCACTCACGTATCCCCTTGTTTTCCCCATTTTCAATTATATTATTAAACTTAAATTCTTACGATTTTTTTCTCTTCCCCTCTCTCTCATCCCTTCCTCCTCATCCTTTTCTTTTTAATTTTCACATCACTTGCTGTTCGTTAATTAATTTTCACTCACGTATCCCCTTGTTTTCCCCATTTTCAATTATATTATTAAACTTAAATTCTTACGATTTTTTCTCTTCTCCTCTCTCTCATCCCTCCCCCCTCGCCCCTTTCTTTCTTACTTTCACATCACCTGCTGTTCGTTAATTAATTTTCACTCACGTGTCCCCTTGTTTTCCCCATTTCCACCTCTCTCGCCCGTTCTCCGCTATCTCTCCGCGTTACGAGGCTCCTCGTCTCCGTTGCCCTTTGACCCTCTCCCTCGTTCTCCATTCTCCATTTACCGCACTGTCTCAGTCGTTTGTTATCCGGCCTCGCGAACGAGCGCGTATTCCAGTTGTATACCCGAGCATCGGCGCACCTTACGACGGTGGGACCATATGCACGGACAAACATGGTTTCACGTATCGTAAGTACTATGGCTATTGCATTAGGCAAATGGGCGCAAATACGTGCAACGTGTAATGTCTCGGAATAAGGGGACCGTATGGCTCAAATTGACAATTCGAGCCCCTTATATCATCTCTCACTGCTTTAGCCGGGGAACACGGCCGGTTTATCCCGGACAAACGGGATACTGTTATTTACTTACGCGTAATTTCACCGGGACCGCAGCAACCGGAACCGAGTTCTTAGAGCGGACCACGTTCGTAGCGGGCACATCCGCTGTGAAACGAGCGAGCCGGCTGAGAAATTTCAACGGTTTACAAACGGTTTCATTTTTCACCAGACGTTTCGCTTTATAACGCTATTTATCTTTGTTACAAGGTGACTTCGTACAACAAATCCTTCGTTTTAACTTCGGGTATTTAGCTTCGGGTATAATCGATAGCTACGGGTCGAACGTATTGCGATAAGACAATTGAACAGTAAGCAGTAGGTGGATTCGATAACAAATATTTAGAGAGGACCAAGAGTAGAAGAGTTTTCAAGTTATAAAATATAGAATTATAGGAAATTCTACTTTTATTCATTTAGTAGAGTGAGATGATAGGGCTCAGGTGTGAATAAAATAAAACGAAGTGCTTGGGATATAATAATATATATTTAAAACAGTTTAATAGTAACAATTTAAAGGACTTTTCAACTTAGCAACTACTACGTTCTTACTTCCTTCGCAATCACACTCTTTCTGCCACACACTCGCATTTTCCTCGTCATATATTCTTCTAAACAGTAATTTTCTTTCTTTCTAATTCTAGACTTCCTAATTCTTACTCGATGCATTCGGTCACGTTCATCAAAAAATCTTCAGTCCCTCAGTTTTCTCAAGTACTCATCTTTCGCGTCTTAGAAACACTCGAATCCAAACATTTTAAGTTCACACGGCTATTGCTTAACTCAAGTATTCTTCACATTTTTCTAAACTCGCATCCACTCGATCGCATTCCTGCAGGAAAGTATTTATAAAGTATAAATTAAAAGAAATTACATGTTATAGAATCGCCATCTATTCTATGTAAAATAATAAAACTTAAGAACACGGGAGCATAAAATAACAACATACTACTTCTTATCGTTATAACATTTAAAGATCTGTTATCTCTAACATTAATCAGCTCCCCGTTATTATTAATATTCCAAAGGGGGATCATTACCATTAATGCGTATCGATTGACTATTCAGTTCCTAAACTGTACACATTACTGCTCTACACACCTCTTGCTCTTTGGTCACGCGTTGTTTGTCCAGCAACCACCCTGGCGCGTCCATCCCTTAACGACGACCCCCTTCGATTTCGACTACCGCACATTGGCATGGTATACGCTCGATCGTAGACATGTCCAGGGATAACGTGGGGTCATTTACACGGAGTATGGTGATCGTCTCTCGTTTACGCGTCATTTATTTGTCGTATTAGGCGCGTGTACTACAGAGAGCTGGTAAGTTGGCGAGCCTAAGAAATGCGAGTGTAATTGGTCGTAGCCTGTATAAGCCCACGGCATACAAATGAAATGGATACATATAGATGCGTCCAAAAAACACTATTTAATTTAATTTATGTACAAGCTTGGAAACAGAACATTTTATTTTGAAATTCTTTTTGAAAGGGAAGAGGGGGGAGCACATCTTGAATATTCTTAACAAGACAGAATCGACCCACGAGTGAAACAACTAAGTAATCTAATTATTTGTAAAAAATTATTTAAATCAAATTAAATTTTAAATTATTTACTGCGTGGTGTTCGTTGAAAACAGTTTTTGACGAGTCAGACTCGTCAAAGTCTACAGTGGCACATGAAACGAATGACAACTTTAACTCGTCATTGTATGTCAAGGGGTTAATATCATCATATTTTCATTATTGAGTGAAACAAAAGAAAATCGAAGAAACGGAACGTATCACGTCGCATGACGAAAACAATTATGTGATCGCACAATGAAGTACCCCTCTTGCTCATATGTCGTCCCTCTGGCCAACTTACCAGCTTCCTAGAGTACACAGCATCGCGTCTTCCTCGACGCGCGTGCTTGCTTGAAAACGTCACGAGCTCGCGGAGCAATGTTTCTAATATTGACACCGGAAAAAGAAGGTCGCGCGAGCCGAGGTTAATTACGTTCGCCTGTCTGTGCGGACGTTGGTTGGGACACAGCTACACAGGTCTTTCCGTTGGTTGCTGCGTTCGGGTTAATGGGGCTGTTTGCTCGGTGCCATTCTTTTGAAATTTGAGGTGTGCTGGGTAAATAGGTAAACTGCGATAATTTCGTGTTAAGCATAATTTTACGGCGACGAAGGCGGAGGCAGGTAAAAGGGAACGATGAGGGATTATAAACCGTGAACGATGAAGTTATGCTAAAATTTTGGCAAATTTATGGTAAGCGCAAGGTCCCGTTGCGTCGTGTGACACGAAATATTCAAATATTTTGGTCAAATATTCCGGGTTCTCAGTTACTAGAGCGACTCGAGTATTGATTTTCTTTTGAAGTGTCAGCGAGTGGTTTCTCGATTAATTTCCGCTTGAACGATTATAATATTTATAATATTCCATTAATTTCTGGACATTGCTGAAATTTTTTAAATAGCCTTGAAAGCTTTCTAATTTTTTTAAGGAAATTATTATCATGGTAGATTATGCGCTGGATAAATTTTCTATGCTTGAATCAAAGATGCATAGTTAACGATGAAAATTTTCTGTTCGTTTTTAGAATTCTACACATATTTCAATCGTATTTTATCATGGAGAAATTATTGAGATATATTTTTCAGTTTCTGTCCATCAAAATGTAGGACCCATAAAAATTTTAGTGAAACTCGTTTGACATTTACAAAATATTAGAAATTTCAAAATTGTCAGGAAGTAGTTCACATGCATAAATGGTACATTTCTTTTTTTCAGATCAGATATTGCTTTTTCCACCTAAAGGGATAAACGCTTACGAAGGATTAAATATTCCGGACGAAAACTATTTCAACACAGTCAGAAATCGATACCGTTTTATTTTCGAAAATGCGAACCAGTTTATTCTGGGAAACCGTCGGTTTGAATCTGTAAATCTCTGTATTGAAATACAGTACGAGTATCGATGAAATATTATAGCGGAGTCTCGATTGACCGAACTTCGATTACTTGTGATTTCGATTATCCGCAGTATTGGTTACAGAGAATCTTGGTTATTCGGTGTGTCGAGAGGAACGGTTCGACCAAAACGTGCTATCAGTTTCAGATTCTAATTTCAACAAAATAAAAATAAGCTCATCGTTATTAACAAAAAAAGACAAATGCTAATTTCAGTTGAAAAGAAATTTCCACTTTTGTGCATTAAATTAAACATCTACCATGCACCAATATCCATCGAACATTAAAAAAAGAAGTTCGTTTATAAAAGTAACGACGATCTTTCTTTTATCGAGAAACATTCGTTTATTCATAAAAGAAATTACACAAACACAGCATCCTCATGGCTGTCGTTTGCATAAATAATTTTTCGCGAAAATTTCGATCATTCCAAAAGGATTGATTTCCATTCCACGCCCGTCTATCCTTATACCCTTTTCACAAGGGGGCTCGGAACTTTTTTACGATCCAAATTTAACGCTGCACTAGGGGGTGGAGTGGGTTGTTGCTGAAAAATCCTGCGGAACAACATACCAGCGACGGGTTCTTCGTATTTTTCTCCCATCAACGTTTTATGCATGTTTATACTTCCTCCGTGGCGGAGCCGTCGTCTATTGGGGGCTGGCTGGAGGGGCGGGACGGAGGGGTTCGCGAGGGGCAAAATTGCCGGAGTCGGTAAGAGGGTAATATGAAATTGTGTATCGCGATACCCCATAAAGGCGCGCGCGGGCGTTGTAAGTCTTTCGATCCGAAGTTGGTAACCGTGTATGCAGGCCGCGTGTAATGGCGGCGTGTAACGCGAGAAAGAACCGGTGCGCTTGATGCGGCGTAAAATCCAATTGCGACGGGTGAAATTGGAGAAACGAGGTGTGCAGCATATTATCCGCGAGGCGTAGGTGGCTGCGCCGGCCTCGAGAGAAATGTGTCATACGTTGAAACGGGCCTTGGCCATTTCCCTTCGTCCACTTCTGCCTCTCGCTCTCCCTCGTTCTATTTTCTTTCTTTCACTTTTTTCTTTTTTTTTTTTACAACCCTATCCCCGAGCTTTAAAACTTTCAAATTTATTTGTTCGTTTTCGTCACCAAGAGGATATCGACCCTCGGCGGTTATTCGCTGGTGCACTTCGCTGCACCGGTTCCGGCACCTTTTACGTTTGCAGGCTGGATATCACCTTAAAATTTTCGCGACTCCGTACGTCGGGCCGGTTTTATCTTTATTTCCTATTCCTTTCGAATTCGTCACAGGCTGGTGTGGTTCTAAGTGGGACGCCTGCGAAATTGTTGACGAATTATTCAGATTTGATCAAGAGACGGTTGCAGAACTGATTGAAGAATAGGTGTATTAAATTATACGGGGTTGATTATAGAAATTTTCATACGACACATTTATTGAAATTTTTATGTTTCACTTTGACTAGGGAATATTAGAATTATAACCTTATTGCAAAAATGAAATTTTCAAAGTTACCCAAACGAACTATTCTTCTACTTATAGAGATTACGTTTCTGTGTGTTTCACAATATTACATTTACTTCACCAGCTAATCTCAGAAATGCCTATGTTATTAGTTGTTTCCTTAAGGATAGACATTTTCTTCGAAAAGCTTCATTCAAGAATAACTATTGCAAAATTAACAGTAATTTCATGTCTCCAAGAAGAAACAGTATTTGTTGATTTTCACTAATTTTTTGAAGCACTTTGGAAGCTAGAGGTAACACAGCGGACGCGAAGGTACACCCAGCTTGTTCTTTCCACAGTCGAAGTTTCTTGTCGTGACTGCAAAACGCGTTGCCGTAACCATTATCGAATCACGCGTTAAGAACAAGAACAATTGCCCGCCCGCCTGATAACGAGCAGTCACCATGGTGTCCCGTGTTCGCGAGAATTCTCGTAAACACGCTCCCGATTCGAGCAGAAGCGCGCCGTACTCGGGGAGGGATGCATGCGTTCTTGCGATTGTTATCGTTTAAACGTGCGACGCCTATTTCGAGACTCGCTCGTGTAAACACCGCCTTCCGTGCAAACGCAGGGACAATCCCTTGTCGACGACACCTTGGAAAACAACGTCGACTCGGCAAACAGGCGTCCTCGTCATGGTGTAAGAGACGAATGCAGCCTTCGACGGGGTTATTTGCGAGCGGTAGAGAGAGGAACGAACGAACGCAGACTGCTCGAGTTCAAGCAATGGCGTCGTCACAAAAGCGTTAACTCTATATTCTGTGCTGTCGCCAATTCACTCTTCTTTCTAATATCAGCGATATTGTTTTCGATGTAACGTTAACCGAAAGATTTTTCAAAAGATTATTCGCATCTCTTTAAAGTTAACTAAGATCAGTTAAATACCATTAGGCTAGCAGCATTAGGGTCGCTCAGATTACGAGCGAAGCAAGAACCGAGTACATAACGATTTTATTTAAAACACTCCTCGAGTGGATTCGATGAAAACGTCGGAATTTAATGCGGCCTCGCATGAATATTCATTAAAGTTAAAGCGATCAAAAATTAACGTTCAACCCGCATAGGAATTGTAGTTCAAAGTGTTCGAATTTCATTTGCCCGAGCAATTTCAAACTTCAAACACTTTCAACAGGCGAACGCGAAACCAACGAAATATTAATACACCATTTTTCGTACCTCCTATCGTTCCTCTATTTATCTACTTTCGCCGTTAACGATCCATTTGCATTTTTATGCCGAGCAATCCGAACGATCCAGCCTTTTCCCATCGCTCGCCTCGCGTTATACGCACGCGTATGCATCCGGTCCCCGAACAAGCTCTATCGAGGATAATTCGCTAATCCGAAGTTCCCGTGGAAACACGAACAGATCGATTTGCATCTCCATCGAATAAGATCAGAGCCCATCCTGACGTCCGCGTGCGGTGTATGGTGTTTCACGTTCGGCTGTCTCGCGACAGGTTGCATCTGCTGAAATCCGCGCTCGTGGACTTGTACACACTGTGGAACGGGGGTAATGCGATGCATTACCGAACCACGGCATTGGGGCCGCGTTTGCTTTGAATAACTACACCGGGATCGACGTGCAGCCGGATACGTGTTCCGCCCTGAGAACGGATCCGCACAACTCTCTCAAGTAAACGCTGATACCCCGCCCGGGTACGCGTGTCGAATCCGTGAACGTTCACCCGGTACGTTGTTTGCCTCCTGTGCATCTGTCACGCTGATAATTCAATCAGCGAGCCACCGATTTGCCAGACTTTATCCGATTTGCGCGAATCAATGGCAGTTTCTTGCCTCCAACCGTCGCCGTTGACGATTTTAAATGGCGGTCGAGTTCGGGGTGGAGAACACACCGGGTGGTTCGAGAAAAATCGAAACCGTTGCACGGACGGTTCGTTCCGATTCTTCGTGGATCGGTGAAGGAAAAATATTTGAGACGTTGAGGGTGGTAAAGGGGAACTCAACAATTACGTATAGAAAAATGTTTTTCATTTGTTTTTCATAAGAGGGAATTTCAAAAAAAAACCACGAAGTAATTAATTTTACTTTATGTTTGAAATTTTATTAAATACAATGAATATAGGAAAAATATGCTATCATAAATCAGTTTGATGGAATAAAAGATATTTTAGATAATGTTGAGTTTGTCCTTATTAATCTCAATGGCTCATATATAGTTCCTTCAACGAGAATTGGCGGGAAACTTAAACAAATGTGATATCTGTCTTTATTTTTCAAAAACTACTCTGTCCTATACAAATGTGGATGTGGCGCGATTGTTTACATTCGTTGACAGAGTTGTCGCTGAACGAAGTATAGTACGTTTTAGAAACAACGGAATCGTTTAATTCTATTTTGTGGTCGATGCGACGGAAGATCGTAGAAAAATATTGTATACTTATCTTTAAAGAAAGTAATAATTATCTCTTTTACAAGTAAGAAGCTTTCCCATTTGTTAAGTTGCAATTAAATTTGTACATTCTATTGTGATTATAGTTTATCATATCATGAGTTGAACCACCACCGCTGATATTCTATCGATTTCGAATTTTGTACGATTTCGTTCTAACCATACAATTGTTCTCGCCGATTCGACACTATCCATCGTATTGTCTTCGAAAATTAGTTGCTCGGATTACCGACCTGCTTTGACGGGGCAAATGTATTAGGAATTATTTAGCATTTGACGATGTCTATATTTGTTGAGGCAATATCGTGCCATAGCGGGGCTAACAGGTGTTTGTTTTGTTCGGACGAGGATTAAACTGGATCCAATAATTGGATATCTTGTATTCTCTGCTGTCTACGGATGATACTGTAGCGTGTAGAGTTTGTTAAAGGGTGATCCGGGGGATCAATGTAACCGGCTCTAATTCATAAATGGATGCGATACATAGCTCGCTCGACAACAAACGTTTCTAATGATTCGGAGAAAAGCATTATAACAGCAACATAAATTTCAGATAATCATTAGAATAATTGATACAGTAATACTTGATCGGTATTTTGATGTATCGTTTAATGCGATAGATTTATTTCATTATGAAATTTCATTAGGATAAGAACGTATTAAGTTCATTATTTAAACACATTATTATACAGTGGCTCCAAAAAATATTCGTACATTGTATTATAAGGAAATTCATCTACCTTTGAAATTCTGATTTCAATGAAACTTTATGCGTGTACAGAGCATGGTGTGTCCTGCGTGGAGCAATTTTTTTGGCGGCAAAATATCTTTTGAGGGGGTTGATAACGAATTCCAAAGTTTCAGTGATTTTCACGCTTTAAATACAAGCTTTTCTGTGTTCTTTTTTTATGGCAGGGGGATAGGGTGTTAAAAATTAAACATTTCCTATTCGAAAGGTTTTGCTTCATCAAGCACCATTACAAAGTTATGTTTAAAAAATGAGAGAAAATTCAGAAGCTTCAACGCTGGTTTCACCTCTTTAAAATGGCATTCAGATGAAAAGAAAAGATTAATTCATATGTATACTATTACGATCTACACACCCACAAAGTTTTATCAAATACTTCTATCAGACTCAGAATTTCAGGGTTAAACGAATTTACTTGTTACATAGTGCACGAATACTTTTTGGAGCCACTGTAGGTGCTATTCAATTTAATTAAAATATAATATTAATATAATAATATAATAAAATATAATATAAAATAATAATGAGAAATATGAAATTGTAAAAAAAGGATAATTAAGTGATTTCAGAATCATTGACTTTATAATGCTGCTTTCATTATCTTTCATGCGTACACGTATGGAATGTGAATAAAGACGGTAAAAGTAAAGAGTATTAAAACGAATGCAAATGAACAAATTTATGGAAAATATTTTTCACGAGAGTTCGAGCGCCAGCGTGCATCGTAAATTGGCGAGCAAGTTGATACAGGTTCTCGAATAAGGATTCTTTACGGCACGATTTTTGATCGAGACCGATGCATCCCGTTTAAATTCGCGTCAGAGGGTTCCCATGGTACGCGTGCAAACGTTTCATCGTTCGTAAATTTGATGACTTTCGAAGCACGTTCTGCGATACGCGGCGTGTTCCGGTGGCCGGTGAATTTTCACGAAATTTTTATCGTTTACGCTATGCCCGCGGGAACTTTTTGCCCGGGATCGGAATACGGGATAGAGGCAGGGTTTGCTGAGAGCCCGAAGATTGGAATTCCAATCGATCATGTCGTTTTATGAACTTCCTTACAGTTATTCCGCGTAGAATCCCCTAGCTTGCAACAGTCTGTCTGGTTTGTCAGCATTTCAAACGGTTTTCTTTCTCTGCTCGCGACTGTTATCGGTCGACCTGTTTATTATTAAGAGCTAATATTTATTAACAGCTGCATTAAGAACCAATCCGTTTTTTAAGAGATTTTATTTCTACGGGTAATTTTTATCAGTTTTCGATTTAAGGTTACTTAACGAGGGTAGCTTAGGATTATGTTCTTTGTAGGGATTTTAGTAAGTGTCTTTAAGTATTTTTAAGCGTGATCCTATTTTAAGTAGATCCACAATTATGTGTATGCGATGGTTGATGTTTAGATTTCAAAATTTTTAAACAGCATGATTACATTTTTTTTAATCATGGATATTCTGTTAAAAATACTTCTATTATAAAATCAACTATAATATAATATAAATTTCTATACTACTAGCGTAATATAACATAACAACAATTAACACCTCTAACAATTAATGTTACAATGAGACAATCACAAAAGAACAATCAATTCTATCGAATTGATGCGTTACAACCGGAAAATCGGCATTTTTACATCAACCTCAATCTTCACCATTCCACGTTCTCCGATCCAACAACAGAAACCCCATCTGCACCGTAACTTCGTCTCTGTCCAGCACGTACGTTCAACACCGCCGTTCCCCGGCTCCGTTTCTTGCTCGTCGGTCGTTTCAGTTCAGTTTCGCGAGTCGGGTTAACGGGAACACGATGGAAAAAAAACGATGGACACTCATGCAGCAAATCGATAGGGTCTCGCGTGATTAATCTACAGGGAACGAAGGGCAATTTCCCGAGCTGCCGTTGTATCTAAGGTCTAGGTGGAAAAGGATAACGAGGTTAGAGCTGCGCGGCCAGCTCGAGAGGGCGGGCGGACGGAGGGGGCGAGGCGGCGGGACGATTGATGAGGTGGCTATGAAAGCCAATAAAATCGCGACTCCGTGGACCAGGGGCATAAATCGGCGAGCAGACCGATTAATTGGCCCCGTCCCCTTGGCCAGCACCTACGGCCATCGGTGATCGCACGGGTCCGCTCGGCTACGAACTTTCGTTCCCTTGGCCAGGACCTCGGCCAATTTGCAGTAACTCGGCCCTCGGTCGGTGACTGACTAAACTGGAAATTTGCGGTTCCGGCAAGAAAATATACGGGATCCGGCCTGTTGCGGTGGCCTGGATCTCAGACACCTACGTTCGGGAGCAGAATTGGGAAGAAAATAGACGCTAGGGAGGATGGCTGGTGTCTTGCGATAGAGAGGATGCTGCAAGCACTTTCGCGAGGATGGTCGATCTTTTTTTTCCTTGGAAATCGAAGGAACTGGGTGATGATCGTTAACAGAGATTCGAGACTTCTTTATTGTCGATGGTTTAGAGAGTAAACTCTGGCGTTGACTGAAGTAAAGAATAATTTAATGTATCGTTGGGATTGCGATTAATGTCTTCAAGGACTAAGTGTTGCGATCAAATTGTCGCGTTTAGGTTACACCCTATTGGTGCACTTTAATTTGGCATCTTTTAATTTGCTTTTTGATATACTAGAATACCTCTTACAGTCGCTGAGACATTCTTTATAGATCGAATCAACGATCGCGCAATTTTCTCTGCGATTCGATACCCTTCGACACATTGTCTCAAGGTAAAGCAACAAAAAAAAAAACGTAACTATCAGAATTACCTGCTTTTCTACTTCTCATTTTTCCCCGTACCTTTTTACGCCCCGTATAAATCACCTCCTGCTGCCGGTAAAACCAACATCACCGAAAGGACCTCTTCAAGGTCCCCCGGTCTCGAGCTTAAAGCGTCGCAAACACAGAAAGAGAGAATTAAAACGCGGCCGACAAAGAGGGTCTCGCAGAAATTCTTCTGCGTGCGGCGGCCGGGATAAGAGCCGGGCCGTGGAATAACCGTAACAGCTTTCAACGGGTGCCCATAACTCGGAAGCGTTGAAACGCGGCGTATAGAACCCCATTAGATATTCAGGGGACGCGAGGGCCCTCGAAACGGCCATTTTTCATGCGCGCTTCGGGGCTTGTCTTGATAATCCCGTCTGTTCCGTGACGTTTTTCAGTGCCGATGCTCGAGGTGTCGGCGGTGGCCGGTTTCAAGGCCCAGATACCGTGCGACATCGACCCGGCCAGCAGAAACGAGGTGGTGAGCATGGTTTTTTGGTACAAAGACGGGAGAAGCGGCGAACCGATATACAGCATGGACGCCCGCGGGAAATCGATAGCCGAGGCGAAGCTCTGGTCAGACTCGCATGTATTCGGCGAAAGGGCGAGCATGAGGACGAACATGGAGCCCGCGGAATTGGAGATCGATCCCTTGGAGGCGGTCGACGCGGGGGTGTACAGGTGCAGGGTGGATTACAAAAATAGCCCGACGAGAAATCAGAAGGTTAACCTCACGGTGATAGGTGAGTTCGCTCTCTCCCTCTTTTTTTTCTCTCTCTCTCTCTTTCTCTTTTTCTGCGATGATCGATGGCAATCGATTGCTTTCGTTTCGAAAGACTGATGGTTGTTTTTTTGGTTCGCTTTGATTTATTATTGCACGAGGTTTAGCTTTGACGCTTGAAATTGAAGGTTCAACGTCGATTTTGGCGTTACAAAGAGAGGACGAGGCGAGGAAGTTTTTAATTTTTAGTTGGAAATTGTGGTAGATTTTTATATAGTAGATGTATCGTCTTTCATTGAGTTACACATTATCTTACTATACTGTTAATTATAATCAAAATGCTGTGTTATCCGTTACAAACGTAGATTATAATTTTTAATTTACTTTTTTGTCATTTATTTCTCGTCGGGTATATCATTTCTCTTGAATGTAATTTATCATTAATAAACGAGGTAAATAAACATTTTCCTCTCAACGCAGGTAGTGAAATACAGGAGAATTTAATTTTACAAACGAGCAGGCTAGCAGTTCGTTTCCGGTTAGCTACGAGTAAAGACAGAAGCTTGTCATTGCATTACGGATTTCGTGATACTTTCGGTCGGCGAAGTTAACACGATTTTGAATTAATTAGTTGGCCATGGCGCGGGCTCAACAGGTGCCGTTATGGCTTTCGCGTTTCTGCCTGGGAGATAAAGAATTGTTCGTTATCGCGAATTTTTAAGTAGCGCCTTTCATTTCACGGGGTGTCACCCGCGACAAACAGTTGTATTATGGGAACACGTAGCGCGTGTTTAAAGCAACCGTGTGCCCCTGTGATTTAGCATTGTTTCCCGGCGTCGGGATCATTTATGGCGTTTAATTAGATTCATCTTGCTAATACGAGATACGGTGGATCCTCGCAATTTCACGTTTCCATGGTAAAATTGCGTTTAACGTTGGAGGATAATAAACGGAGGAATGAAATATCGAATTCGCTGATTTCTTAAAATTCCCATTAATTCATCCTGCCAACAATGTTGGAATACTATCTGTTTGGAAAAATATTTTACGGTTCTTAACTTTTCTCGTATGATTTGCTTGGAACATCGAAGTTAACCGATTATGATTATTCGACAAGAGCAATAAGTTATTCTCCGCCGACAAGAAACAATGGTTCCAAATTCAAATTAACTTTTGTCCCACTCACAGTAAATAATACTAAATAATAACAATAAAGATCATTCGATCAAGATAACAGAAGTTTACGCAAAACAATGGAGAAACTGTAAAGATTCACATGTAACTATCACAAATAAAAGCTTTCGCGAAACATTCCAAAAAATTTGCAAAGGGTAGCACAAAATTCAAGGCTATGCCGATTCCATAAATTCACCCCTTTTCCACCTCCCACGACAGTGCTGCCGAACATGCCTGTGATTTACACCGGCGACGGGAGAAGTTTGGCCAACGACTTGCAACCCTTCAACGAGGGCAGCCAGTTGTCGTTACTGTGCGAGGTAATCGGGGGTTCACCGCCACCGAAGGTCACGTGGCATCTCGAGGGGAAAATATTGGACGACACGTACACGTTGGAGCACGGGGACATCACGATAAATCGCCTCGATATCTCGAACGTCACCAGAAGGTTCCTCGGAGCGAGGCTAATCTGCCGGGCAAGGAACACCCACCTGGTGGACCCTCTCGTTTCCGAGATTATTTTGGATATTAATTGTAAGTAAGAAACTGTTCCAACTTGTTAACATTCGCGTGAACACTCGCCGCGAGTGTTTGCTTCTCGTTACCGGCCACGCGTTCAATTTTCGCCAAACGCGCGATCGCACGGTGTCGATAAACTTTCCTGGTTTATGATAATGTCGCGATAACAGGGAGCATCGCGAGCGGGATAAAGTTTCGAAGTGGACGACGAGATAGATGGACGTGTTTCTCGTATTTTGAGCGGAACGACGGTAATGAAATTTATAACGAGCATCGGTTGTTTTATGGGGAGGAAAGTATGATTTTCGGAAGACGAGACTCTTACACCGGGCGACGACAGTTCGAAGTTTGAAGGAGAAAGTTGAAACAAGTTTTATATGCCACGGGATTAAAAGGAAGATGAGGAGATGCGTCCTATTAGTGGACTATTCATTGTTTTCAAGCAACGAACGACAAATGTGTCTGTAATTGCGACAGAATATTGCTTTCTGATCACTTTCCAATCTCGTTCAATCGCACAAATAATTTTGCGTCTTCGTTCTAAAAGAGGGACCAACAATTGAATTCCGAGAATACAATTGTGATACGTTGAAACGTTTCTTTCGCGTAATCGAGAGAAATGGAGGATATTTAACCAGAATCGTCGCAGCCGCGTGCAAATTTTATCGGCAACGCGTTTGTTTCGGAATCAAGCGACGCTCATCAAGCGACGTTCGACGGATTTCATTGCAATTTAATTCGGCAGAAAACGCGAGCACCGAGGCGTTCGCATCGAGCGAATCGGCGGAACATTATTCGCGTAGCCGCGTCAATAATTCGTTACGGACACAACGTGTTCGCTCGGATTGCAGTGAAACCGTTGCTGGTGAATATCACGAACAAAAGGGAGCACCTGTCCGCCATAAGGACGTACGAGATCGAGTGCGCGAGCTCCGGCTCCAAGCCGGAGGCTGTGATCACCTGGTGGAAGGGGAACCATCAGGTGAAACATATGGCCAGAAATGTGAGTAGAACATTTTTGAATGTACGCCCGGGCCCGGTTCGATTTGCCCCGCCGGTTATGCGAACGGCGCACGCGAGCTTAGATTCTGAGTTCTTCGTAGTTTGCAGATAGTCCGAATATCACGAGAAGCGTGCTGAGTTACGTGCCGACCATGGAGGACGACGGGAAATATCTGACCTGCCGGGCGGAGAATCCAGTTGTGCCTGACAGCGCCCTGGAAGATAGGTGGCCGTTGCTAGTTCACTGTAAGCGAACCGAATTTTCCTTGTCGCGGGTCCCGAGTCAAATTTTCAAATTGGATAAAATGAATAATAAGTAGAATATCTTCTTCCACTGTGGAACGACTTGTTTTCTTTGTTACCAGCAGACATTTCTATCTTTATCCGCTCTTTGCTGTGAATTCAGTTTGCTTAACACTATTCCTACCGACATTTCACGTATACCTATTCCTATCGCGACATTCCCACGTAAGACAGACTACAAATTTTTCTTAGAAACTGAACAATGAAAAAAGAAGCGGATATTGAAAAATGTATTATAGGTTTGTTTGAGGATAAGTCTCAAATTTAAAGGCGGTTCGATTACGTTGTATATGTGAAATTCTAACCGAAATTTTAAAATTTCAATAATGTTAATTTATCGTTGTACGATTGAAATCTTTGTAGATTAAATTTATATAGGTGTACGATTAGTTTAGTTCTTTGTTTTCTTCTACTCAGAATTTTACGTAAATCTCGTTGCTTGGAGAGTTATTTATTAATATTTAAGGTATCTGAAAATCGAATCAGAAATCCAGAAATTTTATTTAAAACTTTCTTCGTATTCACATTGCTCTTTCCCACTTATTAATGTTACGATATTGATTCTGTCGTATTTATTGAAATTACTTTTATTCGATTTATTATGCACGGAATTCTCAGATGCACCGATAGTGACGATCAAGCTAGGTTCGAGTTTGAAGGCGAACGACATAAACGAGGGCGATGACGTCTATTTCGAATGCAACGTTCAGGCGAATCCGAAGATGTACAAGCTGGTATGGTACAAAGACGACAAGGAGCTGCATCAGAACGCGACTGCTGGAATTCTTCTTCCCAGCGGGCAATCTTTGGTTTTGCAAAGCGTGACTAGAAACTCTGCCGGTGAATATTCCTGTATGGCAGTCAACGTCGAGGGAAAATCTAAAAGCAGCCCGGTAACGTTGGAAATAATGTGTGAGTAACATTTGACACGTGTCCTTTCGACTTATTATATCCCTGGGAAAAAACAATTTCACGTTTCACGTAAACGAGAATACAGTGCAACGATTAACGTTAGATATTAAATTTAATTAAACAAAATTCTGTATTTTCTCAGTTCGCTTACACGAAAAGGAACAAATATTTTCGTAATGCTTTTTCTCGATCGCGTTCAAACTCGCTTGCTTGTCAGAATTCCAAGAACGTTCGAAAGAATCTCTCTGTCTCCAGTTCTCCGCATATCTTATTGAATTTGATGTCAAATATTCAAGTATTTTATGGACTTGTTCCTGGATATGATGGGGTTGAATAAGGTAGCAATCGACATGAATTATTATAGTGAGTGCAAAGACGGCAACGAAAAGAAAACAATGAGTTGGTAGTTAAAAGGAATTCTGACAAAGCGTTTCGAGATCCTTAGAGTTTTCAATAAAATATTATTTTCGATTTTATTCGACCTTTCTTTCCCCATGTTCTTCTCCCCTTTCCAGTCTTTAACTTCCAGCCGCGCGATCGTTACTTTCCGTTTTATTTAAAATAAAACACGTCCGATAAAACCTTCGCGCTCCGCAACGACCTTGTTCCCAATCCAGTTGTCACAGTTCGAAAGAAAGGGGCGGCAGTTCAGACGGGCCGTGTCTTGTCGCATTTTCAGACGCCCCGATCTGCAAGGACGGCTCCTCCACCCAAGTGGTGGGCGCGCTGAAGCACGAGACCATCTCTCTCGTGTGCGGCGTGCAATCGAAGCCGCCGCCCATCACCTTCTACTGGACGTTCAACAATTCCGGCGAGCTGATGAGCGTGCCTGCCAACAGATTCACGCAGGTGAAGCATTTCAGCCTGATCACCAGCCACTGGCACAGGTCCAGGCTGAACTACACGCCGGAGAACGACGTGGACTACGGGACGGTCGCCTGTTGGGCGAGGAACCGGATAGGGGAGCAGAAAACGCCCTGTCTCTTCCAGATCATCGTCGCCGGGAAACCCTATCCCCTGCAGAATTGCACGGCCGTCCAGTCGACCGGCCCGTACGCGTATCGAATGGGTAAGCGACACAGGAAACCCTCATCCCCCTCGGACCTGACCGTCCCGCTAACTATGCCATTACGCTTGCCCGTCGTCATATACGGACCGATACCACTGGCTCACACTCGATAGCTCCGCGCTGTGTTCAACAGCTTGTTTTCCGGCGTGCCCCCGACGAGAGACAAGGTGCCCGATCGTGCGTGAAAACGATCGTGAAATTAGGCGACCCCTTTGGGGATCGATTGTCGCACGCTTCGAGGGATCGCCCGGTTTTTCGTTACAGGAAAGCGACACCGGCAGGCAGGATGTTTGTAGGATACCTTTGGCTGACTTGTGAAGGAGTGTTACTTCGGGGTGATATCTTTGGGTTTGGTTATGGGGTGGGATCAACGACGAGAACTTCGTAGAAGACTCTGTTCGTACATTTTAGCTGGAATGGTGGGTTTTTAAATCGTACGCTAGGGCTATTTTATGCTGTTGCTTAAATTGGAGTTGTTGGACGGTATCAGATTTTAATAGAGCGAAAGTATCTTCAGGGTTGCGTTTCATTATTCGATACTTCCAGTCACAAGCATCAGCTGTATACGTGGGAGGATTGTTACCATATTTTTTGAGATCCAAGCAGAAAAGCCAGTGATAGGACTTAACGTTCCGCTTTTGAACTTATTTACTTGTAGTTCTGTAGATTTTCACCTTTTCTGCAAAATTCTAACGAACAAGCTTCCCTTCTAGAGACCTTCTCCTCGACGAATGTACCTCCTCAAACATTCCCCGACGTTTCTTACGAAATAGGTCACGAGGACTTCAAAGTCGCCGACTCGAGGGACGCGGACTGGCTGATCGTCAGATGCTCGGAGGGATTCGACGGTGGTTTGCCGTTAACTAATTACGAGCTGGAGGTGTATAGCGAGGAGACCGTTTATCACGTCAATACCATCTATCTGAATCACACGGACAGATTTGGCTCGTCGGGGCCGGTTTTTGAGGTTCCCGGTCTGGAGCCTGGCCGCAAATACAGGCTACATCTGTACGCTGTCAACGCTAAGGGACGAAGCGAACCTGTGGTTCTCGAACCGGTCACCCTCAAAGCAGTTGCGATGTATACCACCGGTGAGTAGCTCTCCAAACCTCTTTCGTATTCGTCGACATCGAAAATTGCGACGTGGTAGAGCATGAGATTTATCTCTAAGTTCGATGCTGCATGGTTCAACACGCACGTTATGTTTCAAGGATACGTTCAGCGCGTATAAATTGCGTTAAATGTAGCCACAGTACCATAGTAATCATAGAAACGTTCAAAACGAGTCAAGACTTTCCTTCAAATTTAAACTCAATGACCAATGACCGTTGAAACATAGCTGAATATAATCTACATTCAGATATTAGTCGTTCAAAGACTTCCTAGCCCTAGCGTAGATACGTTTAACACTATTCCTGCCGACGCTTCACGTATACCTAATTCTACCACAACATTTCCACGTAAGTCAGACTATAAGTTTTTCTCAGAAACTAAACAATGAAGAAAGAAGTGAATAAATTCTTTGGATGAAATGATTAATTCACGATGCAAAATGGTTCAAATTACTGCTATAGTTTTTGAGATATTTCATTTTGAAGTTTGAAATCCGTCAAATTGACGGGTCCCGTAAACCTAGTGGTAAACTTTAGATTATTTTCTCAAATATACGTACAATACATTTTTCAATATTCACTTCTTTTTTTATTGTTTATTTTTTAAGACAAATTTGTAGTCTGTTTTACGTGGAAATGTTTGATGGAAACTTAGTGTTAACACTATTCCTACCGACGCTTCACGTATACCTAATCCTACCGCAACATTTCCACGTAAGTCAGACTACAAATTTTTCTCTCAAAACTAAACAATGAAGAAAGAAGTGAATATTGAAAAATGTATTATACGTATATTCGAGAAAAAGTCTAAAGTTTAAAGGCTATTCAATTACGTTGTATATATGAAATTCTAATCGAAATTTTATAAACGGTTGTTTGACCGGTCGTGGTAGGAATAGTGTTAACTATCTCAGATTATTGCTCGCGCACGTTTCGTTGCCCGTACAATTACGCGTGACATAGTAACTGGTCACGAATTTACTGGTCCACGTGCTTACGCCCGTTCGAGCCTGTTCCCGGAACCCAAGGGACCAACATGAACGACACGGTCATACTCGCGAGGCAACAGAAGCTGTAAACACGAACGAGGTCCTCCGTTAAAGGGGAACGGGTTCGCGGCATTCGTTACGTGTCTCAATTAGCCGGAATTGTATCACGAGTTCAACGAACCGCGATATCGCGAACTCAGAGCCGTCTTGGTGCCACGGCAGGCGTTCACGGGCGCAATTATACGCGTATACGCGAGATAATTTCGAGCTCTCTTTTCCCCGGCCCGTTTTGCTCCTTCCGCGCGACACGTTTCTTCGTATCCTCCTTTTCCGCGGGGGCTGAATTAAAATCCCATAAAGAGCGGCTCCCTTTCCTCGCTGCTGTCTCATTCGAGGCGCATTTATCGCCTTTAATTTCCATCCTCATGGTTTATTCATGCCGGCCTGTGGACGATCCCGCTTGTGTGTCCGTGGAAGCGTTCGCGAGCTTCGACTGGCTACGTGCACGCGCTCCTTGTGTGCGTGTGTACGTGTGTACGTGGCCAAGCACGCCTGCAACACGCGCTCATCCCGACTGGATCTCGCCTGTATACGTTCCCGCTGATAATGCGGACCTGGCCTAGCTGGACCACCTCCAACCGTGTCCCCAACCTTTGCGAACCTCTTCGGACCCGTTTCAACCGGAGTCCCTGTCATTTCCTGCTAGCGCGTTTTCCGCGAGCTACCGTAGGACGCCGGGTTTTATAAATGCGAACGATTACTCTGAACGAAATAGGATCGCTCTTTATTACTCTCCTTCGCTTGAATGACAACGGTCGGTCGATTTGCTTTGCATGCTTCGTGATCTTTTTTAAATGTAGAATTTAAAAAATGTAGGTTAAGGAGCATATGTGATTTCGATTGGTTGATCGATTTGTTTTCGAAGCTTCTGTATTTAAATGTTATGCTACGTTAGAATGTTCTCTTTATTTAAATAGTATTCTAAACTTTCTGTTATCCGAAACCACCTTAACCTAATTATGAGAAACTGATGGGCCTATATCATCGTACATTATTCGGTTTTCGAAGCAAACGAGTTTGCTACGCTAAATAAAGGTTACGAATATTTTATTAATCATTTTGAATTCTTCATATACATAGTTATCAATAGTATTATTTCCCCGTGCTATCAGCACAAGCATCGTTTGCAACATCAGCTGTTCACTGTACACACGCACGCACACACCGCGAGAAAGATGATCTATCATAAAGAGTGATCATTTTGAATTCTTCATATACATAGTTATCAATAGTATTGTTTCCCTGTGCAATTAATACAAGCATCGTTTGCAACATCAGCTGTTCACTGTACACACGCACGCACACACCGCGAGAAAATAATTCCTGTTCGGTTAGACACAAACGAATCTATCCCGCCGAATCAACCCTTTCTTTGATTACGCTTCAAGTTATCCCGGGTGTATTAGGAAGTATTTACCCTGATTACAAATTGGCTGTAAACGTTAGCGGTACACAAATCAAATTATCCCCTGTATATGTTTGCCCCGGAATGGATACGTACACGTCCGTGCCCGGTGCACACGCGAACGTTCGCTGGCTAACGAACCAAAGCGTTTTCTGAATGCCAAAGAGCACGGCCATCGTCGTCGGCGGTCCGGCATCCTGTTTCGTTCTTAATCTTCTTCCCTGCCGGAACTTCCTTTACGTTTCTCCTTCGTGATCCAATAAATAGAAGGGAAAAGCGGGATCCCGTTTGCCGGACACGTCTGGAAACGCTTTCCTACGAACGATGTCGTTGTTGCCGATTCGAATGTTCGTTTCGACGTAGCTCGTTTCATTTCGAGAGAGAGGAATTCCGGCGACGCGATCCGTTCGCTTCGATAATTACACGACAACGTGTCTCACTTCGACCCGATCCGTGCCACGGTGAACAATGTCCGGTTTCTTTTTTTTTTTTTTTTTTTTTTAATTAAATTTCTGCGAAACGTTTACGAGACTTCCAAGCTTTTAATTGGCCGGCAATCGCAGAGTTTATGTTTCATGCGAAAAAATCCCGGTAATTTCGAACATTTTTATGCGTCCGGTTGAAGTTTAATTAGTAACGGTGGGCGGAAAGGAATTTTTGGTTATTTTAATGGCGGAAGATTGATAAAGGATAGTAGGGAAAATTTAATACGGTGTCGTTTTAATATTTCAATGGTAAGAAATTTACATCCGTCATCACGCGTATCTGTTTAACACTATTCCTACCACAACCGGTCAAATGATCGTTTTTAAAATTTCGATTAGAATTTCATAGATACAACCTAATTGAATCGCCTTTAGACTTTAGACTTTCTCTCAAATATACGTATAATACATTGTTCAATATTCACTTCTTTTTCATTGTTTATTTTTTGAGACAAATTTGTAGTTTATCTTATGTGGGAATGTCGCGGTAGGAATAGGTATACGTGAATTGTCGGTAGGAACAGTGTTAAGTTGAAAATCAATCGAATAGGGAATATTGGCGTGATCAATTTGAAAGAATTTGCAAAAAGATGCTTCACCTATGTATTTCGTTAAAACCTGCCATTTATGTAAATTACATGCACGCTTTTCGCATTAAGGAATACTAAAAGTTTGTATACTTCTTATGAACATAATTCATTTATAACATTTAGTTCACCACTGCTTCTAGATTACAATCACCGCGAATAACAAACCGACCGTTTAAGGGAAAGGGGGAAAAAAAAAGGGAATGACTCTTCCCGTAGTTCCAATTTCAATGTACGAAATCCTCGAAAGCGCGGCTAATTAAATCGTCGGCGGCCCATCGCAAAATTCATCGCGGCCGGCTAAACGAGTCTTAATTACATTTCTAATTGCGCGGACGTAGCCGCGTGGAGATGAAATTTCGAAACTGGCCCCGGTTCAATAACGAAATTCAATTATCCCTGCTACGACCTGTCCGCGAACTTAAAATCCGCAGCGGATATCACTTCAGCCCGACCGGGTTGAACTCGAAACCGAAAGAGCCCCGTCGATTTCACGCGGCTCACGTTAACAATCGTCAGCAATTTTAAAAGGCTCGTTAACGACATCGCTAACGAAGAGTAGCAGCGTCCAACTCGTAGCAACCGGACCTCGAACCTGGCTGTTCGGAATTAACGATCGACTTTTACCGTGCACAGCTCAAAAGTTGGCCGCTGAAGAAACGTGAACCTGATTGGTTTTCGTGTAGTCTCCACCGAGTCGCCTTTTCGAACGCAATTATAAAAACAGGGCACACGTATCTTCGGTATTGGCTGAAAAGATAACGTTGACGAATCGGATCGTACAACACTGTGTAATGAAAAGAATCGAAGCGTCGCCTCTTGATTCTGTGCTATTCCAAGATGCTGAGCTCTGCACAGTACCGTACGTTGATCAGAAGAAGGTCTTATTGACCATAGGCCCTCCTTCTCCACCACAGTCACAAAAATAGGGCACACGTACCTTTGGTATCGGTCGAAACGATAATATCGTCGAATCGGATTCGCGAATCTTCCTTTCAACTCTGCATAATACCGTGTGGAGCTCAGGATTTGCCCCTTGAAAGGAATGCGGCTCTGATTGGTTGTCGTAGCCTCTATAGGGCCGTCTTCTCGAGCACAATTATAAAAATAGGGCGCACGTATTTTTCATTATCGGCCGGAAAGGTACCGTTGACCAATCAGGATCGTACAACACCGACCCGCAAAAGGAATCAGGCGACTCGAACGGGACACCCTCTCTTGCTTCTGTGTCACTCTAAGTGCCAACTTCTGAGCTCTCCGTACACCGTACGCCAGTCACGTCCTCTTTTGTCCCCAGATCGAGGAACTTCCGACGACGGCACGGATTACAGCCTCCTGGTGGCCTGTTTCGCCGGCGGGATAACAGCCGTGTGCATCCTGATCGTCGGGATCACGCTGACCCTGTACCGTCGCAGCCATCCGATGCAATCGATCAAGACCCACACGGAGGTGGTGCAGTACGGGGGCAAAGAGGGTAGGGTGGTGATGGCGCCGCTGAACAAGGAGTCCAGGGACGAGGTGAAGGGACAGTTGGCTAACGATACGACGGACGACGACCCGGATGTGATACCGAGCAAGATGGACAAGAGGCCGGACATCTTCGAGCCGCGCTACGAGACCGAGAAATTGGACAGGACGAAGGACTTCAGCCACCTGGAGGAGCTCGATTACCCGTCGCCCTCGTCGGTGTTGCACACCAAGGACTCGTGGATCTACCCGAACGGCTACGTGGAGAAGGTGGAGAAAAGCCTGAGCCCGTTAAGACCCAGCACCCTTCCGGTTCACCGTAGCCACGACATCTACACCAGAAGCCTGCGCGTCCAGGAAAGCTGTATATAGACCTACAGGTCTCACGATTCGCTGAGGATCATGGCGTTGCGACTGATGCTGGCCGAATCGAGGCAGCCCGACTCGTGCCCCGCCGACGATCGCTCACCGATGTCTCGCTCGAACGTATCGGCGACTCCGTTGTCCGACGATGGTCGGTGATCACGGCTTTGGAGTGGCTGACTGTTGGGACGCGTCTGGAAAACGACAGGTAGCTCAACGGGGGAAGGTTGAAACAAAAGAAATGAACGAACGCTCTTCAAGTTTGAGAGGACGAAGGCGTAGATCTGTCGGATCGGATCGGGTTGTCGGGTAAAAGGATAACCCTGTCGCGAAACTACGGTCGACTCTAATGCCAAACGCGTCGAGCGTCGACGAACGACGTTTGTAAATAGACAATAAGTATCGTTAAGGTTCCCGCCCGAGCTGTCGAACTCTTGCTCTTATTTTTCATCTAGGCTTAAGGTTAATCGTGAACGTAAAGAAGAAACGAGGGAGTAGCACAGAGGCAAACAGATGGTCACGGCGTTTGTACATAGACAATAAATTTCCTTCCTTGGATGTTCGTCTCCCGATCGGTAAAGCTTCCCTGTATTCCTCTCCTTCCGCAACCCTTCGATCTCTCATCGTCAATATCGTGGTCTCGTGTTGAACGTTGTTTCGTGAGAATACTTGGTGTCACGCGCGAGAACAAGCGCGAACGCTTGTTCGATCGACCGATCGTACCTTTTAACGAGCATGTAAACGTTTGTATATATGGATAATAAACCCTCGTTGTTTAATAACTTGGAATGGAGTTCGTTAGTTTCTCAATGGCATTCCCCACACGTTACGAATACGAATAATTACAAAGGTGAGTAACAATCTTTTCGTGGATTTAGTTAATCGGGTAAATTACGCGGAAGAGCAGTAACGCTTGAAAATGATTTTTAATAGTTCAAGTGCAAAGTATAATTCGTGCAGGGTTCAGCAGTAATTTCTGGTAATTTCATTTCAAGTACACTTACAGGTTACCGTCCCTACAAGTTGTTTTAGATGACCATAAATCATTACACACGACTATAACCGACCATTACGCGAATGTAAGCGATAATCGATGACCACATATGACTCTTAAACGACTACAACTACTCTAACGAAATAATTAGTAACTAAAACACAAAATTTCCTTCGTTTCATTCGTTTACCCTTAAAAAGTTACACCTTTCAAGCAATAATATTGTAAAATCCAAGTTCCAACGCACCGAAAGCCAAAGACACAGGGTGCTGTCCACGGAATCACAGTAAACACGGCTTTACATAAATTCGAGCTCCAATTCTCGGTTGACAGGGGACTGTTTCTCTTCCATTAACTCTTCGACGTTTGGGGGGCATTGTTGACTGATTCCGGATGCATCGGCAGCGATTTGCTGGACCGGCAGATATTTCAGTAAGCCGCTTATCCCTCGCCGCGAATCTAGAGATTTCAGCGCGCGGCGCGTACACACGGCCTGTGCACGGATTTCAGTCCGCGCGCGGCTTGACGTTGCAACAGAGATCGAGAAGGTGATGGCCGACGATAAATCACATCGTTAGGACAACGTTCGTTCCAGTGAATCTCGTTTCACCCCGCCTGGTGATAAACTGCCGGCAATCCGTCCTGCCGCCGGAAATCTGTGAGCTGACCCTGCCTGCGAGCTGTTCGATTTACTGTTAATTGCGATGCCGGGGCAGAGATGGCGAACAAAAGTGAGAATTGCAAGGAAAATTGTTAACTTCTTCGAGGGGACTCTGTAGAATTATATTTTGAGCTTGGTTGCATGCGATTAATGTTAATTTAAAGGGTCTGCTAAGTTAATGTGGTTCAATTGTTGATTGCCGTACGCGAATGTTACCAAAATCGGTAGAGAATAGTGCAGTAATTTTTTAGACGACTGGAATTCATTGAATTATAAATTTTAAGATGTTTAATTGCTACTTTACGGTTTTGATTAAATGTCACTGGAAGTGGAGTGAAAGGTCAATTGTATTTTATTGTAAAACACGAAGGAACGTATAGAGTTAGGTAAACGAAATTTTTCGTTTCTTTTCTTTCAACATATTTCAACAGAGTTGACGCGATACACAATTTTTCTCCCCTTCTTTTTCTCATTTTAAGACACGTTGGTCGTTTCGGTGTGTCTTTCAGTTGGATTGTGTCTTGGAGCTCCGAAGGTGACAGAGACAGATACTCTAGCACTTCTGCTCGAACGACAGTTTGGGGTAAACAAGCCGCCATACATCCTAAAGAACCTTCCTGTTTAACAGATGGACGTAAAAGAGGATATCGCGGATCTCAGGGATAATCTGACGACCTTTAATGCACGAGTAGAAAATAATAAAATATCCTGATTTATAATTTATCAGAAAATCATAAGAAACACCGAATGCGTATCAAATATTGAGGACTGTATAGCGAACAGCTACACACAAGAGAACACCAATTACACAGGAGTGAGTCTCCTAGAAAATGGACTCAAAATTCGATTTGTAAAATTCAGGTAAAAATTTATTTGTTAGGGTTCCAAACTGAATTTTCGGCAACGATAACAAAAAAGGTTGACGATAAATTAACACTAGATTTATGGACATTTCTTGTACATCTATTTCCAATATACATATACTAAGGTATAAAATATACAGAATTATAGAACAGAATTTGAAATTTCAGAACCGAAATGTAAATAGATTTTGGTATACTTGTACCGCTCCATTAACACTATTCCTACCGACACTTCACGTATACCTATTCCTGCCGCAACATTCTCACGTAAGACAGACTATAAATTTTTCTCAAAAAATAAACAATGAAAAAAGAAGTGAATATTGAAAAATGTATTATACGTATATTTGAGAAAAAGTGTGAAGTTTAAAGGCGATTCAATTACGTTGCATCTATGAAATTCTAATCGAAATTTTAAAAACGGTCATTTAACCGGTCGTGGTAGGAATAGTGTTAATAAAAGTTAGCAAAAATTGCTAGGAATAATAATAATAATTGTTTATGCAAATTTTGCTTATGAACTTCGAAATCCGTTAAATTTACGGGCCCCGTAAACCTAGTGTTAAGAGAGTCGTCTGAAACGAAAATTATTTGCGTTATCGTTAACGTGTTTCGATAAAAAATTTCACTCGTTTTAAAGCTCTCGACAGGAACAGATAAATCCCCTGTTCTACGAACCCTATTACCGATCAGCAGTCTGGAATTTTATTTAGCAACTTCTCATTGTTTGATCCCTACTGTTATCAATTCAGGCCGGCACGGGAACTTTGCTGCAGGCTCGTTCAGTTTTGTAATTAAAACTTCTGTCAAGAACTTCCGTTTCAAGTACGTTAGAAGGGCGCAGTGTAAGTAAATTCGATGAGATTAATTAATTTCTCAAAACGGTACGTACAATCTTTTTGTACAGCCTTGTTCGAGCACAGACTACGCCCAGACGATGCACAACAAAATTTTGCTCGCGTCCTTTCCTTTGTTTTCATCCATCTCGTTAGCGTTTCATTTGGTTCAAAAATAATTATGCGCCTTAAACTTTCTTTCGCTTCCAGCACGTTAATTAGTTTTAACTCGTACACACTTTTGAAATAGTAAGTGTATAGTTAAACAGTCTTTTTGGCGTAAAATAATTGAACAATTTAGGAATTTCTGTTACATATTTATTATAATCATCTGGGAGACATTTTATTTTTAACTTTCAATTTTCACTTGACCAATTCTTATCGAACTCAAAGGGAATGTATTAATTCTACCAATAGTGTACCAATTATATATTTTTCGTAATTACTGAAGCTATGTCAGTAATTGAAGTTAATCTAAACAGTATTTCCCATTCAAAAAGAATTTTCTTCGCTTCTGCATAAAACGGTGCACCAAGTTAACAGAATTTCATCCAATAGAATGTCAACTTTTGATGCATTCCTTTTACCCAATAAAATCCTCGATAAACGTCAAATTCCTTTCACAAAATCCGGTTCGTGGTCGTCGTTTTTACAAAACCGGATAATCAGTTTCTAAAACCACGTTCGATACACGTATAAAGTTTAGCATATCATAACTTTATTCCTACAGATGAGTAAATTGTACAAAGATCTCTATGCAACAGCAAAAAGCGTCTGCTAACGATTTACTCGAGTCTCGCGCGATTGATGGCTGTCTGTTACCGGATATCTGCGAATAACCGGGTGTAGCTATAACCGATTGGCTTATCAGCGGCTCGCGACAATATTTTCAACGGCGGCCGAGACGCTGATATGGCGGCCGGCTCCTTTCGTGCTCGTTCCGAAATTTATGACGGACGCCCTAGCGTTTTGGAGCCTCGTAAATTCTGCGTCTGCTAGCGCTGGGAACGGGAGACTTGTGTTTTCCTTTCGAGGAAACGATCTCCATGATAGAGGTCGACGGAACTCCGCGGAATCTTTCTCCTCCCGGCTATCGTTATTTCACGGTGCATACATTAGTAGTAACTAGACCGTGAATTTCGAGAATGTAAGAGATTCGTTTTATTCTTCAAATTCTACTCTTTATCACATCTGAATCGCTTGTAATTGCACAAAAATCCACTGTTTATTAATAGCAAGAAATATCTCGTATATTTTTCGAAATAAAATTTCTATTCCAAGGTTCTCAGTGAACGTTCAACTTTCATATAAAAAGAAACGCAAAGTTAAAAGACATGAAAAATATAGAAAAGGAATTATTGTTATTTCTGATGTATATCTTCTTACAAATTTTCATACGAAGAATAATTTGCAAATAACTTCAGATTACAAAATTAGAAGAATCATCCCTTGTACCATCGAACGCTTTACGATTCGTAAAACGTTGTTAACTATTAACCCTTTGCACTCGAGAGGTGACCGTTAGTCGTTTAATGATACTAACTTCAAAAATTTTCAAATTCGAAATATTTACTATGATTCACGTATATTAAATTTCATTTAGTTTAGTTAAGTCGTATATTAAAATTTACATATATGACTATTTAACGTCCGGGTCTGAACTAACGTCTGAAAATTTGTGAAACTATCATATGCTAGGATTACGATGTCCCATGAGAGGGGACAGCCGAGTGCAAAGGGTTAATTTTTCATTAATTAATTTACATACGTGAATAACGTCTGTGTAATATTAGTGCAAGCCGATCAAGCGTTTGAATGATCATAGTTGGCACATGAATGACGCTCGAACAATGAACGAAGGTGGAACGAACGTAAAAGCTGGGCGAGGTCATCGCGATATTTCACCGACATTGATTTGAGAATTTAATAAGAAATGCGGGGCGGGAGGGGGGAAGGGGAAGGGGCGAAATGGGAAAAGCAGGACCCAGCCAGCTTTCTGTTCCCCTCGTTTTATCGCTGTTTCCATTTCGCCGCCTTCTCCTTTTTTGCACCCCATGGATCCTACGTGTCATCCATCGTGGCCGAAGACTAATATCTGAATTAAAAATTTAATTATAAACCCGAACCAACCGATTCGTTTCTGCCACGGTGGCCACATCCACGATGATGTCTTGATGAAGGTTATTAAGTCATAATGAGCAATACTGCTCTATCTGCGGAAAGATGTGTACGCATGCGATGATTTAAGAGTTTCCGTGTGAACTGTTGACTGAGTTGATGAAGTTGGGGCTAGCAAAGTTAGAAGTGCCATTAAACAATGTTAATTTCGAACAGTTATTACAAAACCCTTGAATTATTAATAGAAAAAGCTGTAGAATGCTCTCATTTTAAACGTTTTCTTATAACATACACGGTTATTGCTTTATGTCACAGTTAATTAAAGCTGCACAAGAAAAGTTAATTCAAAAAATTACAAATAGAACATGTCACTTTACAACAGATTTCCGTTATAAATCTCAGAAATTAGTGAATGTAATTAAATAATTAACTTTTAGAAAATCGATAATTTCTAAAGCAGGATCTGCGCAAGAAAAATATTAGAAATTCAAAAAATTATAAATAGAACATGTCACTTTACAATAGATTTCCGTTATAAATCTCAGAAATTAGCGAATGTAATTAAATAATTAACTTTTAGAAAATCGATAATTTCTAAAGCAGGATCTGCGCAAGAAAAGTATTAGAAATTCAAAAAATTACAAATAGAACATGTCATTTTATAATAAATTCCAGTTATACATCTCAGAAATTAGCGAATGTAATTAAATAATTCATTTTTAGAAAATCGATAATTTCTAAAGCAGGATCTGCGCAAGAAAAGTATCAGAAATTCAAAAAATTACAAATAGAACATATCACTTTATAATAAAACTCAGAAATTACCGAATGTAATTAAATAATTCATTTTTAGAAAATCGATAATTTCTAAAGCAGGATCTGCACAAGAAAGGTATTAGAAATTTTAAAAATTACAAATAGAACATGTCACTTTTACAATCAATTTCAGTTATAAATCTCAGAAATTACCGAACTAAATTAAATTATTCATTTTTAGAAAATCGATAATTTCTAAAACAGAAATTTGTACATAAATACAAATTTTTATTGGCATAAATACTACATTCAAAGTCAGCTTAAGAGTATATCAACGAAAACTTTACCACGAGTCAAAGAGCATCTGGTACACGCATCATTCAATCTGATTCTCGGCTGCGGAATTCCTCATGGCTTCCCGGACGGTGGATACCCACCGATCCTCATCAAAATTTCAAAGGGTAACGTTTTCGACCGGTCACGACCGTAAATTCTGCGCGGTTACATCACGCTCGAAAGAGATTTATCTCTTCATTGAACTGACTCGACTCAAAGCTCCCCTCCCGGTTCTGCCCGCAAGGATTTGTATCATTCCCGTTGAGAGAAAGGCTCTGTGAAAGGGTAAAGATGTACAAGAGGAAACTTTCTTTCTTCTTTCTCGATCGATCTCAGTCTGAATGTACCAATAAGGTAAGAGGGTTGTTTGGGTTAAACGTCTCGCGAAATTCGTGGCTGTACCTAAAATTGTGAGAATCACAGCGGTGTAAACTGACGAGCTCTGTATTTCTATTAGATGAAACCAACTGTGTAAACAGATTTGCGAGAGTTTGTTCGTTTAAATGATATTCTGAAACTTTTTTGCTACTTTCTTTATTATTTTTAGTAGCAATTGGTTCTTTTGTTAATCCTTCTTGAGTAATATTTATCATTGTTTTTTAAATTTTTCTTCGACGATTGCTCAAAATTTTGACTACAATTCAACGAGGAGTTTCATGTACCAACTATAAGTTTACTTTCATTGCTTTCGTTCATGTTTTTCAGGTTCTTCGATATAGTACAACTCAGCATATTTGATTTTCTTCTACTTTTACTTTTTTCTTCTTTCTTCCTGGTGGCTGCTTACCATTTATCCTTAAGTTAAACTACACAGTTAAAATAACAGGGCGATAAAGCATTAGCCTTTTGTTTCTTGATTGCAGCTCCAGATTTCTCGCTGAAAGCTCACAAAATTTTGTTATTCCCCCAGCAAAATGGCCTGGCGACCAAGTTCCGTGGGTCAAAAGGGGTTAATGTCCGAGGAAACTCAAAGCCAGCCACATTCTTCGCCCCCGTTTCAAAGGAAAATGGTCGAGGCTTTCAACCACGAAAACAGTTACCGTGGAACACGATAAACCGATGCTGTCCGATGGATCGGTTATCCTGATCAATTCAGAGAACCGAGACAGAGGGGAGGTGAAATCCATGAAAGTGAGATAGTAATTGGCAGGATGATGAAATTAGAGAATTTGAGTTAATTTTAGTCGGTATTTAGCGTCAATCTTTCGCATTATTCGATTGCGTACGTGTCGATCGAACGTTGAAACGATCAAAATCTATAATAGCGTTTTCATATCTATCATTTTCATTATATTTTAGTTGTGCGTTCGTTTAGTAATACATGCTGTTCATATATATTTACCGATTTACATATTTTAATGCGTTTTAATATTCATGCCTTGATTAGGGGAACGAAAGATAAGTATATTATCGTTCTTCATTACTTCTGCATCATTTATCTAGACTCCAGTTTCTAGAGCACTTCAATCTAAGGTTAGGACGTCTTGAATAATTTCTTCGCTGCGGGGACTATGAACCCTCGCAAGAATAATATATTAAGGGTATTAAAAACGACCTAAGAGGATAGACTTCGGTAAATATGTAAAGCACTTCTTGATCTTGACGTATAAGTGGCTTATCGTACGTCATATCTTAATAACGTAATGATCGAGGATTAAAGATAAGAAAAAGAAATTCTGTTTCACGTGTAAACATCGAACAAAAACTATATTAAGAAACAGAGGTTTACCGCAATCGTGTTTTTTAAAAATCAATAATACTAAAGATATGGTATCGGAGATGTTTGCAATTTTTGTTATACCCCATTCAGTTTTTAGAAATAAGAAATCAAATTTTCCTATTAACGTCTTTGCTTTCGAGGAAAACTCGAAACTTGCCTCATCCGTTTCCGTTCGACGTAAGAAAACGAAGAACGCTAAAATATTTTCGCTCGGTACAGTTACACGGTCAAAATTCAATTTGTCTCGCAGAGAGAGCGCGCCTCTCTGATGCCTTTACTTTTTCGAAAGTAAGTTCAAGTAAAATAGTAGATGCACTATGGCGGAACGAGCGTCTTCCATTTTCGACAACTGACCTCTTGAAAACTTCCGCGTCTTTCTATTCTAGCCTATCCCAGAAATTTATTCCCTTCAAGATCGGGTAAGTGGTCTTACTTCAAAGTGTACAATTTTTCTCGTAAGACCGGTTACCGTAATTCGGTACGTTATAATTTAAACGAAAAAAACAATCCATCCTTTTTTTAAATTAAAACGACGTTTATCAGTGATTTCAAGGTTTGACAAAACCCGCTTTGCATTGTATTCGACTTTTTTCCAGAGACGATTCTAAGCTACGAACGCAATTTTAAAGAGAAGATGGAAAAGATGGGGCATGTAATATGTATGCCGGGTAATAGACACACTTTTAACGTTACACTTTGTACGTAACATGCATGTGCATTTTACATTTATTTCACTGAACCGTACCCCTTGGAACTCGAGACTTTGGCCGCGTATATGCGAATGCGGGAAGGAAAAATTGTATCTCTTTAGCTTCCACTAAGATGCAACCTCACGTCGACGAACAGGAACGTTTACGTGACTACGATTTTAATACTGCATGACATACGATAAACATTCTCAGCCGTATGCTTCACGCTCGAATAAATTCTACTTTTGTGGCTTCCAATATTTCGAATTTCAATTCCCCGCTGGTAGGAATCGTGATTTTTTTTTTCGAATCTCATGAAACCTTTTACAGGTAAATTGATGCCACTTGTTTCCGAAAGAATATGAGTTCGGAATTTGATTTATTTGTTTAAGAAGCGTCTTCATTGTTTTCTGATTGAAAAATTGTACGTTGAAATGTTTTCGTGCGGAAACGTGTTTGTTCATTGGTAAAGTATTGGGTTGGAGGGAAAGTTCTGTCGTATTTTCCGTTTCCGTTAATTCATGTGGAACCCAAACACTTTGCTTGAACACAAACCCAAGAGATTTAATGTGATCTCCAACAGTTGTACGATGAATGCCAAACTCTTCTGCAATTTCTCGACTTGTTAAATGTGGATTATTTTCCAACATGGATCGCAAAACATCATTATCGATCTTGGATGGTCGTCCAGATCGATTACTTTCTTAGAGGCTCAGATCCCCGGAACGAAATTTGCTAAACCATCTTTGACAAGCACGAACGTTTACAATATCTTTTCCAAATACCGCACATAAATTTTTACACGCAACCGATGCGTTGCTTCCTTTTTGGAATTCATACAAAATGCAGTGTCGTAAATGCACTTTATCTACCGACATGTTTTTCACTTTAAATATCACAAGTAAATGATGAACGGTAAAAAAGGACTCCTTTTATATTATACAGCAGGTAAAAAAAAAACAAAAAAATTCCCAATGACTTACTAGCCAGATGTTTTTTTTATTTACAAGAAAAAATTACTTGCCTATTTAAAATACGACAGAACTTTCCCTCCAACCTAATAGTTATGAACGCGAAGGGCTGAATATATATTTCTTAGTCGGTGGATTACACGAAACATTTCATGTAATAGAAAAGTTATTTCAGCTCACCCTTCCAAAAGTAGAGTTGGTAACTGTCTGAAAACTTTTGTACGTTACTACGTATTCCGGAAACCTAGTCCCTAGTTAGAGTTCCGTGTCGGTATATATTTACTTAGCTCATATCACAGCTTGTCAAGTCGACTTAACCTTCAAACTCTGCCGTATACCCTACTTGACGAGGGAACTGTATAACACAAACTTCGTTTTCTTCGTTTTACGACAAATTTCGATTTTCTTACTTGTTTTAATCTATTCACTGGAGACAAAATATTTTTAACTCTTTAATTAGCTTTAGAGTCATTCAACTGACACACTTCTTAGCGTTACAGAAATAAATTTTACGGCATTTAATTCTTTATTATAATTCTACTTTATTTTTATGACAGTTTTTAATTATATTGCAAATTTATCATAATTTTTTATTTCGAATTTTAACACCACAAATTTTAAATAAACTGATAGGTCAGATTTCTGCAAGTGAACGTACGCGTTAAAATAACATTTTCTTGATTTCCGTATTCTCGCACTCATGCATTTTCTATGCGTTATGAATTTAGGTATAGATCAAGATAGCAGTACGCTGTTTAGACTCACATGTGGGGGCATAAAATTTCGAGCAATATCTAAATTATTTCACGCGGTATGTTTTGATGAAGCACAATTACAATTTTCACAAACCGAAAATATGCGCAGGAAAAATCATCCAAGACGGCGCAGGAAACGCTCGGGAGTAAAAAAGTCCACAGGTAAACGAATTCACTGTATACAAACGTGTTAACCTATTCAAATTCCAAAAACGTTTAAATGATCGGAAGAAAATTTTGAAATAATTCAATCACGTTAATCCTGGACAACAATTGACCAAGTTTTCATTCATATGCAAGATCGATACGTATATTTGTTTCTGTAATCCAGAATCTATCCTATTATCTCCACGAGAAATATTAAAAGGTTATACTGTCAAATTGAGTGATACTTTACATACAATAATACACATATACCAATGACAGAATCTCACTTTTTTTAACATTACTTTAACAGCCAAAGTTAGGAAATTTTTGAAAAAAATAATAAAAACGCAGTTGATCGAAGAAAAAAAAATTCACCTTTACAGTTGGTTACAGTGAAGCTTATAAAATAAAGTTCTGTCCAATGATCCGTCTTCCAACGATTAAAGAATTCGAACCGAATTTGCCTGTTCTCCACAACTTTTCCTAAATATTACGGTTCTCGCCAAAACGTCGTTCGAGGAAACTTTTGCGCCGAGTGCATTCTCAAAATCGAAAAACATCCTTTCTTCTTCGTCCTTGAGCTCGTAGAACGTTGGCAGACGCGCGACTATCGATTCGCAGGTGTTGCAAAAATTGTTCGGAGAATCGTCGTGAAAAATAGGGGGTGTTGGGCGCTCTCCGCAGAAACGCAACATTGAGGCGGCCGACGAAAAATGGGCGACAAGGTGGCTGGAAGGGCGAGGGGGGGGGGGGCTAGAAATCACGGTAAAAGGAGAGGCAGAAGGGTGTAGGTGCCGATGGAAGGGTGCCAGGCCGAAGTGGTCCCGCACTTTACGAAATGAGATACACCCACGCCTACAAAATGGCAACCACGCCTATGTGTACGCGATGTACGTCCCTCCCCCCCTCCCCCTCGCGAACCACCCCCCTCTTCGCAGAAAGATTTCGTCGCGATAGCGATTGAAAATCGTCGACAGGCTCTCGATTCGCGAGTCGAACGGAATCGTTTCGTCGTTCGGTTTGTTATCTTCGTAGATTGTCGTTTCCGCGTTGCATTAGGGAGAGACAAATGGAACTCTAATCGAAAAATGATGTAGATTTGTGAAAAAGTGACGATGGCGATGAATCAGAGAATTGGTATGCCTTTTGGGGTTTGTAATGTGCTAGGAATAAAGGTACCGTTAATTTATTCAGAACAACTGGATAAATTTAACTTTCCATGGGATTCTTAGGACAATTTTGGGATGGGTCGTGAATTTTTTAATTTTATTGAAATTTTAATTTTAAAGCTTCGAACGGCCAATTGTGATGAACGACAAGGTTGATGTCTGAGTGATTTGCAGCTTCAATCGAGGAGAAGTTATTTCTGCCACATCGTTTATATTCCATTTATACGCTTTTTCTAAGTTTTGTAAGAATAGAGAGAGAGAAGTAAGGAAGTAAAAGCTTTTGCAATTCGTATAAGTGAATAAGTTGTATTAGTAACAGGACGATGTTTCACAATTCGGACCAGGGTCCATTTCAAGGAGTCGAATATCGTCGGTTCGTTCTTATCCGTTCGCTTTCAACGATTTCCCCTAAAGTGCCCACCTTCGTAGACCGAATGCTTCGTCCCACATTTTCACCCTTCTTTCCCATGCCACCTAAATCTTATCCGCGATTTCACTTCTGGGGATTGAACCTTAAACGACGGGCAGGAATCAATAATCTCGATGTACAGGGTGTAGGCTAATAAACGGATCGAACATGCAGTTGTAAAATGATATTGTCAGAGAGGAATACATTTCTTTACAGATTAGTTTATTAAGTTACATTCTATGGAAATCTTCAATCTTCTTATATCATTTAGATCCTCTTCAATCGATTCAGAGATTAATACATTTTGATTTTATAAATTTAACACAAGCTTATTTATTATCTAATCATCTTACTTCTACACTGCTGCTCAAAAACGGAAAAATCCTTCATAGTATGAAATATAAGAATCGAATCTGTATTCGACTCAAATTTCCAAGTGAATCAATCGAACACGCGATCCATTAAAACTCGGCTACCATTAAAATTTACACCAAAACTAGCGAACAGTTAATACCAACGCGCTAGTAGCCTTCAGAAACGATAAAGGGTTAAAAGTAGGCGAGACAATCGTTGAACCCTTGCAGAACAAAACTTCCACAAGCAAACGTACGAAATTTTCGAGCCTCTCGACGTCTAATTTGAAATTTCCATGTCCGACTCACCGCTCGCCTCCTGTCTGCGCGCATAGATCGGGCATACATCATTTCAAAACAGGCGGAGGCCATTCTGTCGACAGTTTTGGTAGACATACTCGAGGAATCGTTGGAGGACGCGAGGAATCTAGCGGTGAACGCTGGCAAGAGCAGTGTCACCCGTCAAGAAATGGAAAGATCGTTGAGGAACCTCTGTCTGCGTTTGAGCACGGTGCCTGCGTACAATATGAGGATCGGCGTCCAGGACAACGACGAGGATCGGGACAAGGAGACCGACTCTTCGTCCAAGGTTGGTCCAACGGGAAAAGGTGGATGAGAGCAGCGCAGAACCGAATTTCCGCGGGAACGTCGAAATCGCTCCTCACCGATAAACAAAACAGGTTGTTTCAGATGGTTCCCAACGACGATACAGTGCCTCGTCACGATACCACGGGGACTGCGCTCACAAATTAGTAACGATATATCGCAACCTACGTTTCCTTCGGTAATCACGAGCGGCCATTTTTACGGCGATTGGTGACGTACCCTAGTTGGCGCACGAACGGGCCTGTTTTCCTTGTCAGTGATACTGCTCTCGTGGAACAGATGTGCTCCTGTGTATTTTATGGCCAATAAAAGATGTTGATCGATCTGATGTTCTTTTCGATTTACTTATGTATGGACGTTTTGAAGATGAAACGATGGCCTCGTTTGAATTTTGAAAGCGGTACATGTGAATTTTAAAACAGGATCTATCTGTTTGAGACTATTCTAATTATTATAAATGTTACAGTTGACTGTTATAACAGATATTATAGTTCGATTCGAGATTGTACAGGTGTGTAACATTTATCGTGACGTGGAAACGGTTTTTTCAATGATTTCGAACGATTATCTTTTTATCTGCGAAATTTAAAGATAGAAATACAGAGATTGAAACTATAAAGTATAAACAAGGTATAAATAAATGAACGAATAGTTCTTAATTTTGACTTAAGTCTTTAAGCAATATCTTTGATTGCCATTTTGGTATTTATTGCAACAGAAAGGAAAAGATGGCAGAAATGTTTATAATGAGAGTTATGTGTACGAGATATTTCTAAAATAATTTTTTAAATGCACCATATCAAACTGATAACATTGGACGTTACAGAGTAGTGTACAGGTTCGTTATTTAAACAAAGCACGAAACCTATAAATATGATTGAACATTATTCGAATACGATGACTACGCGTCGTGTAAACGATCATTGTTAAATTCCAGTAATAATACCGGTTCGTATTTAATGTCAATAACGTAAAGCAAACAGCGTGATGCCGTGAACAACGATACCCAGACGTATTTCAACCCTTTAAATTTTGCCATTTGATGATATCTCAAACAGGTTGTTTGTCAGAGGCTGTTTGGTAACGCACCAGTTCCTGGGGTCGGATTTTACGGTTATCACATGTCTCAATATACATTGCAAATTGTGAAACCCGGTGAATATTGATGACGATGTTGACGATGGAAAGCTCTATTTTTTACTTGGAAATTATACATTGAACATTTCCTTTGATACGCTGCTTTAAATCAACGTTGCGCATAATATTCTTGTAATTGCTGCACTCGATGAGAGAACGAAAAACCTGATTAAATGTTTCAGTTCCTAACAAATATCGGATACTCCGGTAAGAGGTCAAATTATTTTGATTGCATCTTAATTGACCCGTTTAAAAAATGCGTTTAAATATAATTTTCCATTCACTTTCCGCGTTGCAACAGTTTTAATTCACAATTTGTATGAAAAATCCCGGGAACCGGCTTCTTTTTAATAAATACCACTGGTGAATATGACTTTTAAGAAATACATTAACGTGGAAATTTAGTTTGCACCTCGAACGGATTCGTTTGTGCGATTAAATTACAAACCTTTTAAAATTCCTCGGTTCGAAATCTCGGAAACAAAAATAAAAATGACCGAACAGCGTTACCGTGAATCACTAGGACGACGTTCAGACAAACTGTACAACCGTTTGCGAATTATCACGCGTCAAATTACGCGTATCCACTTTATTTATCGCCTAAGTTCTTTCTGCCATGCATTGGCTCGCGCTAAATCTGGCCTCGTCCTTATTAATCATCGCGCAACGTTCTTCATAATCATCCTATCCGCTAAACGAAATAACCGTGAAAGATCCGGAAAATCGAGTCCGGCACGCCCCATAAATCCACGCGGCCGTTTAATACGTATATTGCCGTGTATAATCTCGAAGATAGAGCAATTAGTATCGGATTCGTTTGGGTGTCTGGAGGCGATGGAATTTATCGAACGACCCGACGGGGCAAAAATAATTTCGGGATCGTTGACGGGCCGCTTTAATGGCCGCGATGAGTTATGTGGTGTTTTCGGCTCGTTTCAACGTTTCGTGAGTGCGCCAGGCGTGCCGGCCGATTTTTACGCGTCGCGACGCGTCGAACCGTGGCTCGGCGTGAATAAAAACATGACGCCGAGAGGGGGGGGGGGCGGCTCCATTAGAAAGAGATAAAATTGCATCCACGATGGCGCACAGGGGATGCGTCGATGTTTTGGAAATTTAAAGGACCGAGCGCGACAATCGACTAACTGTCGCGTTGTAGATTAATGATAAAAAAATTGGAATAATACAGTTCGAGTTAATCGGTTTACGTTCGGTTGTTTCGAATGTTTCGAACGATAAAGCTCTAACGAGGGGCGACAGAAATTTCTGCGAGCTGGTACACAGATATACGTTCTTATAGTGTCTATGGTTCGATGCAGAGATTAAATTTTCCGTCGGAATTGGTGCAACATCGATGCTTTTGAAATGTTTAAAATGGTTTTTATCATTTTAAATGGTAGTTTTTTTTGGGTGAATTAGTAGATCGCGTAACCTTTCCTGTAAATTAATTTACTTGGATTGCGTAATGTTGTGTTACAAAGTTTTGCAGAACATTTTCGAGAACCATTGAAAATTTTCATTCTGAGTAAAAACTTCTATAAGCAATACTTCCTATTTTTTATTGTTACATTTAGTGATAAGCTTAAAATTGTTATAAATGTTCACGTTGAAATACAACAATCGTCCACAAAAAGGTGACGACAACAGTTATATCTTCGACACTGTGAAAATAATTTCACTGTTTTATAAAAATTCCGAAGCTCACATACAGTACAGTAGCGGACAAAGGATTAAGGCCAAAGTATCAAAGAAAATAAATAAATTAATCAATAAGAAATAACAGTGTAAATAAAATTTGTATTCTATGCTAATCAATGAACAGTATTCTACCACAATGATAATAAAAATGAATAAATAAACTATATTTGCGAACCATAAAATTATGTTTTACGTTGTGTTGTCGTCTTAAACTTTTGCCCGCTACTGTATCTGAAAGCTTAAAATTTACATTACCGAACACACGAAAATAATTTCACTATTTTGTAAAAATTCCAAAGCTCACATACGTACAGTAGCGGACAAAGGATTAAGGCCAAAGTATCAAAGAAAATAAATAAATTAATCAATAATAAATAACAGTGTAAATAAAATTTGTATTCTATACTAATCAATGAATAGTGTTCTACCACAATGATAATAAAAATGAATAAATAAACTATATTTGCGAACCATAAAATTATGTTTTACATTGTCTTGTTGTCTTAAAGTTTTGTCCTCTATTGTATCTGAAAGCTTCAAATTTACATTACCGAACACCTATCAGGGACTCGAAATACCATAACGAAACAAAAAAAAAAAGAAGGCAAATAAAGAGATCGCATTTCTCTCTTACGATAATTTCATTCCAGAGCAAACCTCTGCACCGCCGCCGTGCTATGCTGGTTTTCGTGATTTTTGAAAGAACGAGCGGTCGAAACGGGCGTGCATTACCCATAAATTAATTAGAAAGGTAGTAACAAGGGGGGGGGGGAGGGGAGGAAAAGTGGCCGGCGTGCACGATTACGTTGCGGCGCGGACAGAATGCGGTTATTCGCCGCGGTATTTCTCGTTTCGTCGTTTCTGTGCTTTTTTTTTTCCTTTATCGCTCCGTTATTCTTCTTTTTTATTTTCGTTGGGGAAACCGGGAACCGAGAATTCGGCTTGGTTTTCTATAACCAGCTAGAGAATACAGATACAGATGAATGTAGCAAAGTGGTGTTATGCAGGAGAGAAGGTTGGAAACAACACTTAAATAAACTAAACAATCCCTTGGCACTTTACCGAGGTTTTTATTGCATAGACCGAAATTACAGACAAGGTGACATTAACTCTTGGACATCAATTATTGAATCGAGGGTCGGGGTTTTCGATGGGTCTTTTATATCTTGCGATGACAAAGAATAGTGTGGTGGGAGTTCACATGGGAAAAATCACGTAGACTAGGCCAAGGACTGTTTTGACCGTCTTACGTTATCTATTCTGCGACTTGTCTGCATCGGCAGACGATGATTAATTTAACCGTTTGCGTATCAGATGGTTTTCAAAAAATACGGTTGAAAAACGTCAAGGAACATGATCGCAATAGCTTCTTTGATTATGCGTCGAAAAAAGCCGAGGAGGGCAATAGTACTTGTTACAAATTAAATATCGTTGGGAAGTTTGGTTTTGGAAAACGCAAGACTAAGGATTGTAACGGTATATCTTAAACTTTTAAGTAGTGTACTTTTATTTTGTTTTGCTTTGCCTATACAGAGATCGAGCGGACGATGATTAATTTAACCGTTTGCGTATCAGATGGTTTTCAAAAAATACGGTTGAAAAACGTCAAGGAGCGTGATCGCAATAGCTTCTTTATTTATGCGTCGAAAAAAGCCGAGGAGGGCAATAGTACTTGTTACAAATTAAATATCGTTGGGAAGTTTGGTTTTGTAAAACGCAAGACTAAGGATTGTAACGGTATATCTTAAACTTTTAAGTAGTGTACTTTTATTTTGTTCTGCTTTGCCTATACAGAGATCGAGCTCATGAAGGACTATCTGTCGGTTAGTGCTGCGCATCGTAATATATATATATGTGTGTGTGTGTGTGTGTGTATATGAGTCTATGTTTGTTAGCTATTTGTGTAAGATGTCGTTGTTGTCGTCTTTCCACAAATATGTATACATATATATATACTACTAATTTATAATAGGCAACAATGAAATACAAAGTGTATTACTTGGAATACTGATAGCAGTAGCGATGCGACGTGCATGCGTCTAAATGCGCAAATTGCGAGTTGTTTGTATCAATCAAATGCGCTGGATTTTTTTGACACGAAATCTGAACAGCACGAAAGTGGCTCATGGTACGCGAACGATTAACCTTTTAGGTACGGCTGAATTGTGCGCGAGGCCTATTCCCTGGACGGCGGAGTTTGACGCGAATTACGCATAAGCGGTACAACACTGCAATCTGTGACGGATAACGCCGTTCTCTACGCGAGTACATTGGAATGAAATATTTGACGATCATGTTATAATTTTCTTCAAAATATATTACGCATAGTTTAATTTTTACAATTCCCTATTTAATAATTAATAATACAATTGGGTATGTTATATAAAGAGATGATATCTGCGAAAGCCACTATAGTGGCGCGTCGATCCTAAAAGGTTAAAGAACGTAAAGAGATGCATGGTATAACAGTACGAAACATTTTTCGTCTACGAAAGATCGCAGGGAGGACACCGATAATCGATCGAAAAGTGATTTCGATCAGCGGCGCTGATAAATCTTAAAAACTAGCGATTAAGCGGATACGTCGAGCCGTTCGAAACGAATGTCCACAATTTTCGGGATCCTGGCGCCGAAATATATTACGCTTATATATCGGCACGGTTTTGGGGCGAAATCTCGATCCCACCGCGTGATCTCGCCCGTTCGTTCGTTCGTTCGATCGCGTATGTCCGAGATAAGGTTGTTTTTGCATAAACATTTACTTTTACAGGCGCACGGCTTGTGTTTCTGTTAGGACGAGTGGAGTTTTATGCGAAAAAAATTCTGTGGAGTAATTAATTTTAAATGGGGTACCGTGGAAATTTGATCAACAGCTCTTTTTTAATCAATCGCGAACGCAAAGGACATCAAAAACTTGGTTTAATAAATGTAAACACGGATTTGTTAATTTCTCGATAAATTATTATCATGATACGGAAATTGAAAAAATTAATAGGGAATAGATTAACGTGTGCATTGATTCCTCAGTAGTATGGAATAGAAAATTGACTGTTTTGAACAACATGTTTGTAAACAGTACTGATCATTAAGGGATGAAGAAAAGTTAGTTAATATTATAAAAAATTGCACATACTTTATTAATATATCCTACTTTCCTAAAGTCTATTTTAGAAAATTACATAATATAGGAATACGAGACACAGATGAATGTTACCTTAATTTATTTCAGGTATCCCTAAAGGGAGCGGGAATTGAATCAAAACAAGAATCTAATCGAATATCGTTCCTTTCGTCCGGCAGATATGACGTTGGAGGTTGAAACGATTCATTTAGCCTTCTCCGCTTGGTAATTGGTTGTAATCGCGCTCTAATTAATAACCGCTTTACAGAAACGTCTATTTATGTACGGGGGAGGGCGCGGGGCTCGGCGTCAGGCTAAACAATCTTCGAAGCAATCAAGGTGGTCCGGCTAAACCCGAAATTAACTGAAAACAAATTAATTTCAGTCTCGCGCCGGCCTCGCCGGGAACCCTTTCATACCTGAGGACTATACGAAGCCCTGCAACCACGCCCCCCTACGCTTTCTCCGAAATAATTACGCTAACTCGATCAGATCCTAATTAAATAGTAAACTTCTCACGCTCGTTCATCAAACATGTCCAGCTAAAAATGGACGTATCTCTCGGGAACCTTTTACATGCTCAGCGGGTAGCGGATAAGAAACGAGAGGTAAAAAGAGAGAGCTAGGTTTGCCAGGAAAATTGATATTTCATAATTCGGTCCATAGAGAAGGGAGCAGGTTTCGAGGAATTTAACTGTTAGAAGTTAATTGAAAACGGACGCTTCCTACTTTCTTCTTCGTTTCTCTTTCGCTAGCGTTTAGGTATTTCAATGCTAGGAAACGGAGGAAAGAATTTTAGTAAGAAGAAAAGCTAAATAAGCAACAGCCTCGCGACAGGATAATTCTTACACGCTTATCATTTGTGCACAGTACGCCTGCAGTAATCGAACAAAGCCTGACGGGAATTCCTCACTGCCTATTAAGTTCCACGGAGGAACGCTCCATCTCTAATTATCAAGCCACCGATAATTGTCCGACGAATCAACGTTTATCGTCGCAGGAATGCCGTCGTCGTCTGGCTTCCAAAATGAACTCGTTCACCGCGTTCTCCCGACCCCGCCTACGTTCCCCGTTCGTCAGCCCCGTCCCTGAAGCGTCCGCGGAGCGTCGAAAAGTTCGCGTTCCTGAAATTCTTCAAATTCGTCAAGGCAGCCCCGGCGAGCCGCTGAGAAACGAATTAATTTCGGGTTCGCGCGGCCGCGGCACACCCGGAATGAGTTTTTCAGGTGGGTCCCCCTCCCCTGTCCCATCGCCCGGTCCCCCGAAGGCTTCGTAAAATAATAACTTTATGGAGCGCGCCGCGACGCGGCACACGGCACGAAGCCCTGAATGAGACGCTTCGAGGCGAAGAAAAGGTCTCTGGCGCCAGACAGAGAGGAGCGGAGCGTGTCGTGCGGCGAAAGAATAGGAGCTAAAATAGTCTTCTCGGCGGCAAACGGAGAAAAACTCATTCCGTCTGCTCGCCCGCAGCCCGGAGCTGCTCCATTGTGGAACGGCCAACTATTGTGTAGTTCGTGGTAACCGTGGACCACCGTCGTTTCGCTCCGCGCTTCCCGCCCCGCTCTGTGTCGCAGCGTTCGCGTTTTCTCTTTCGAATCCTGTCCCTTTTTCTCTCTTTCGGCTCCTCGATCTCGTTCCCGTCCTCGTTGCTCCCCGTCTGTCTTGCTCGTTCGCGAGCTCGTTCGTCGGGCCGTTTCGCTCGTACCGCGGGAATTTCCCAGGCTTTTCGCGCTGGAAGTCCGATTCCCTTTTCATCACCGCCACGGCGATTTTCTGGAATCGTTGACGACTCGCTCGGCTGACCGTCACTGAACCAGACAGGATTTGCGAGCGCCACGGGAACCGGACCGGGAACGGGCCGCCACCCGTTGCCAGGACGTGGTTGCCTAGTAACTCAAGGTCAGAGTCGGGAACCTCGGTGGAATGAATTTTTCAGTCGGCTGAACCTCGTGGAATGTGTGTCGGTGAACGGATATTTTTATGGGGAACAACGAACGATTTCTGTTTCCCTTTTTTTGGGGGGGCTGGAAATGTTCGTGAATTATATCGAACAAGGTTTCGTAAGTGCAGCAACAGCTATGACTTTCTTACGGTGTTTTGTAGAGTAAGGTAAAACGAATGCGATGTAACGAATTGGATTTCACACTATTCCTACCGACAGTTCACGTATACCTATTTCCTATCGCGACATTTCCACGTAAGACAGAGTGCAAATTTTTCTCAGAAACTAAACAATGAAAAAAGAAGTGAATATTGAAAAATGTATTGTTTGAGGAAAAGTCTAAAATTTAAAGGCGGTTCGATTACCTTGTATATGTGAAATTCTAATCGAAATTTTAAAAACGGTCATTTGACCGGTTGTGGTAGGAATACTGTTAACTGTACAATAACTTCCTTGTTTCGTGATTAGCACCAAGAAACGATCAAAGCCGCAGAATGGAAACTTTAATTCACGATAATCTGTTCAAATATTTCTGTGTAATCACGACAAACAATCAGGACGGAAATAGCAGGAAATGGTTCAAAGCCCACGCACCACCTCCGAGAAACGACGGGTTACCAAGAAAACCGCTTTCAATCCCGATCCCCTTTATTAATCCTACACCTACACCCTTCTCACGACAAACGTAACTCTTCCCCCTTCGTCATTAACGACATTCGTTGCTTTCCCCTTCGATTTCCTCTTCACGCTTCGCTTTCCTCCGCGGAAATCCCAGCCCCCTGCTCGCTTGGGCACCCGCTCCTCCTCGAAAGGGGAGCAATTTTAAGGAATCGTTTGACGATTCGGTTCACCGACGAGATAAGGACCGGCAACGTGGAAACAGACAGACAGAGGGAGAGAAAACGGGATGTACAAAGGGGTGGGCGTGGGTCACGGTGAAAAAAGCAGTCCCCTCCGCAATATTTCAGATATGAGCTCGGGCTCTTTCTTGGTATCCGTTTTGAACCGCGTTCGTCGCCGCTTTTGGCGTCGTTCTACGCCACTGGCGACGCGTTATTAAATCGAATCCTCCTGATCGGGCAGAGAGAAGAATCGCCTCGCGATACATTTTTAGTATCTAATGAGATTTTTTTTGACGTCGAAAGGTCCTCGTGGAGAAGTGGATTGAGTAGAAGCTGATTTATAAAGAGTACGACTTCCAATCGCATGCGAGTAAACAAAATTTACCCCATGATTGGGGTGATCGTTTGTGATTTGCGAGTTAAGAGCAAGGAGAAGGAATTTTTTCTTTGCTCCATGGCTTTTGTTATATCCTATTATGCTGGTGATTAATGCTTTAATAAATTTTTAATAATCCACCGGAAGTGTCAGATGCTGTACGTGCCTGAATTCGTAAACTTATTTTTATTGGACGTGTTAGGTTCAAGAAAAGATTTGTGTACATTTTTAAGTAAATAGGAAAGCCTGTAAGTACGGTTCGTTTTGAATTTTCTGGTATTTTTGAGAAAATATTGAAATTTCGTTCTCTTGAAAGGTGTTAGATTCTTTTTTATCTTTTATTAATTAATTTATTAATTATTATAATATAATTAATTTATTTTTATCTTTTAGTAAAAGAAGGTACGTAAACTTTTCGGATAATTATATTCTGTGTTTTCACGGCATTGAAGTATTTTACATTCAGAGATTGATAATTTAAGCCCTTTACGTTTACGTCACTAATCCTTTCGTATTTATTCAACAAGTTTGACGTCGTATTCTACCAGCTGTTACTTCGTAATGTCATTTGTACTTGAACAATGAAGCGTAGCAACGTAGCTGTGCACGCGTCAAGGTAGCACCTCTTGCATGCTGAAATTATTTCAACATATCATCACTCTGAAGATAAACAATTACCCAGTGAACTTGTTAATGCTCACCTCCAAGGAGTTACGTAATATTCAGTGAGCGCGTGACAAGAATGAACAGAAACGTCTTCTCAGCGCGGAGGTTACGAAATCAAGTTTATGGGACGCAATAAATTATACTAGAATTTAAAACGACACCCATTATCTAGTAATACGATCTTAATAATAAACAAGCAATAAAGCTTGTCAGTGAATAAAATCGTGTTAAAGTTGTCGCATTTGTCGATGGAAGCTAAGAAACACGCAAGTGGTGAAAATGGTGAAATGTCTGACCAACGAAGTCTGTTTCTACTTGTTATTTGCCTCTTATAATGTTACACATTAGAGTTAGCAAAAGTAAATTAATTATTTCATACTAAAAGCACGGTGAACACAATTCGCGTTTCGAGTTAATCACTAAACAGAACATTTTCCTATTAATAATAACAATGAAATAACGATATACGAAATATGAAACAATGTTTCAAACCAAATAACTCTTTCTCATTTTAAATTTGATATTTAAATGTATTTGATATTCGCGCATTAAATTCTCTACGACTTCCTTGTAATCGGACTACGGATTTTACGCGTACAGAAAATTTACCGAAACATTTTTTCTTCCATACCTATCGATATGAGCGGGTACACGTGGTAACAATGGTTTTCCGTGTTTTCTGTTCAACTTACGCACGCTTTCAGTTTCGCTACCTATACCACGAAATATCATAGCCACGCAAAATACCCGTTCCATCTACACCACGATGAAACTATAGGATCCAATCTCTGAACGAGAAAAAAAAATCCCGCTGACCCCGAATTATTAATCAGTCGATAAAAACCGACACCGTCCCCCATCGAGGGTTCAGTCTTCGTAAACAATTTATTGTTACCAATTAATTATCCGGCTGTGCCTAGCCGTTGGCTATCCAGCACCACCTGAAATCAATAGTCTCTCGGACCTCGTTTCCTTCTTCGACCCTGTTCGATCCTGCAGAAGTTCTATTGTTAATGAAACACTCCAACTGCTTGGCCTTGCACTAACGAAGGGCTTGCAGGGGACGGGGTTGGGTCAGACGGACGAGAAAGATGGCCAGGAAGGAACAGGGGAGGAAGGGGGGCGACTGTCATCGGGTCCCAGCGACTCGTCGGACTTTTAATTTCCCGGCGGGATTCTAAAAAACTTCTTTTCCATCGTCGAGAGCGTTCCACGACGATCGAGGGCGCGACGCGTCTCGTCGCGACGCGGCCAACCGGAGGATGAGCGACTGCGTGAAACGGAAAGAAAGGGGGCGAGAAGGATGAACAGGGGCGAAGGAGGAGGGACGGGGGCGGGGAACGATAAAAGCGAACCCCGATATCCAGTGGAAAATAATCTCCGCTGGGATGACGGCGATAGAATTTAGCCGGATAATTCGTCGCAGCCGTCGTGAGAGCGTCGGATTCGGGAATGGATGCGCCGTAATGTGGCCCTTATGCCTGGTGCATAATGCAATGGATCGCGTGGAAACGCTCGTGAGAACCCGTCGAAGTGACGAAGGGTGCCGCGGCGCATTGGGAACTGTATCCACCCTTTCGAGGAGAAATTAAAACGAGGGCTCGGTGAAAGTACGTAAACGCATTCTACACACGCGGGGGTGTACGTATGTGTATGTTAGTGTGCAGCGTCTTTTTGCGTACGTGTATGTACATGTACACGGATGAATTGTATCGAGGGTTGGTTTGAACTTTGTGTTTATTGGAGAATTATTGTAGTGGAATCTTCTCCACATTTTGTTATATTTTTGAAGAATAAAACGGTTTCAAAGGCTGTACTGGCTTATGGAAGCTGTAACATCTATTGCAGTTTAAGTAATAGTAAAGTAATGTAGTTATAGTAAATTTATCTGAAAACTTGGAAACAACTTTTGCTGTTGAATGGAAATTTTTACAGGAACTCCAATGCATGTTTCACGCTTTCATATAGGAAATCACGTCTTTTTACAATAGAAGATTAAAATAAACAGATAAGTGTTGTTTAACCAAATATACGTTTTCGATATAGGCTGAAACCATACCTCTGGTAGAATGTCGTCGGCGAACCAGCATTACTTTGCAACGGCAGAACGTGCTAGTGGAGTTCTATATCGTAGAATCACGTATCGTTGATGGCTCACGTGCTCAGCTTCCACGCGATCAACAGGGGTATTTCAAGCTACCAATACCCTTTTCATCGAACACGACGGTTAGTGATTTCCGGTTGAGCTGCATGCTCATTATGCTCAAGGTTCCTTCTGAATTTGATAACCTTTAGGTTCCAACATGTAGATTTGCCACTATATTTACATATGCCATTAAACAATTGCGTATTAAAATTCTGTGACAATACACAAAATATAATCCAAGAAGTCCAAAAATCGTGCAACTTTCTTCAAATACATGTTCTCCGGATACAAAATCGAGACCTTTAACAGAACTTGATCGGGTCTTACGAAAACGCGTACTACCTCCTTCTGAGTTATATTCTCCTGATACACAATCGAGGTTTTTAACAAAATTCGACACGGACACGCAAAAATGTATGCCACCTCCTTCTGACTCATGATCTCCTGATACAAAATCGAGATTTTGACCAGAATTCGATCGGGATCCGCGAAAATGTGTGCCACCTCCTTCTGACTCATAATCTCCTGATACAAAATCGAGATTTTGACCAGAATTCGATCGGGATTCGCGAAAATGTATGCCACCTCCTTCTGGCTCATATTCTCCTGATACAAAATCGAAATTTAAACCAGGATTCGATTGGGATTCACGAAAATGTATGCCACTTCCTTCTGACTCATGTTCTCCTGATACATAATTGCGATTTTTACTAAAACTCGACTGGGAGTTGCGGAAATATGTGTCACCTCCTTTTAACTCATGTTCTTCTGATTCAAAACCGAGGTTTTTTACAAAATTCGATCGAGAGTCGCTATGATTCGTGCTATCTCCTTCTAGTTCATATTCGCCTGATACGAAGTTGTCATTTCAGTCAAAATGTTGTCCACGAAGTACAAAAATCATGCCACTTCGTTCCAATTTATGTTGTCCTGGATTTTTTAAGAATGGATTTTACGTAAGATTTAACCGGGAGGCGTGAATATTTGTTCCACCTCCTTGTAATTTATGTTATTTGGATATAAAATCTTGAATTTAGGCATCGCCTCGTTGTACGTAATATTCAGTTGCAAACAACGATAATTTTATACTATAAAATGTTTCAACGAATGAGCATTTCACGTTTGCTGACGTATGCGTATGCTTTTCCTGACGAAAAGGTTAATTAATCTATGCTATTTACATATGAAGCGTGTACTTGCGAACCAGCGTTACTTGTTACCTTTCTACCCTTAACCAGACCGAAGTAACGACCCTCTATGGCTACGTGAGCCTTTACTCCCTCTCTCTCGCACGGAAACATACACAGACACGTCGAGCGATCGGGGAAAGCCCGAAACTCTCCGTGGTGCGATTGCGATAGCGTCTTTTGACTGCGTACGTTCACGTACGGACCGTATCCAGCGCGATTTTCTCCCGGGCACGTCACAGGATAATGCTTTTAGCTACGGCCGGTAAACTCTTTATTTCCACGTGATATACGAGTGGATTCCGGTGTGCTCTGTGCGGATTAAACGAGCTGGATCGGCCGGCGTCGTCAATGGACTTCGTTTTCGAGGGTCCTTTCATTATCCCGGGAACAGGGTCCTGGCCTTCAGAGAGGCCGTTCGCACCACGGAACGAAAAGGGAACGAGGCGGGGGAGAAAGGAGGAAGGAGCCCGTAGAGGTGTGCGAGCGTGCGAAAGAAATGAACGCCGTTCGGGGGGATGAAAGGGATGTGGGGAGCATTAGGAGAAACAAAAGGGGCATTTTCGCCGCGGAGAAACCGAGAGGACTTTTCTGTCCTCCTGCACGACCACCTGGATCCTTCTTTGTGCTAGGGGTCCCTCGGGATTAATGTCGCGCCGGCAACCTGCCAAAAATGGAACGGCTGACCCTCCCGCGATAGCTGCCACTTTAACCCCTTTGGCTTATAATCACCGGTCTCGCTGGTGGCACAGATTGTGGTTCAGACGTAATAAAAACATCCTGTATTTTGTTGTAACGTTTAATTGTAACTGCGGTTCCAGTCGTTGAGAGTCGGAGGTGAGTAGGTAGAGGGTGATTTTCATAATTTGATTGCTACAAATGATTTATGAGCCGTTTGAGGCGATCCAGTTACGAGGTTTACTCCGTATATAAATTAGTTACGTATAATTGTTTAACGTTTCAAGGTAGATAGGGTTAAAGTAAAATAGCGAGTAGTGTTTGTGTGACTTTTTATTGTTACAATAGTACATTTTTTCTTAAACATAAAAAGATTTCATAAAAATATGAATAAATAAAGATACGCAATGAATACTAGATATATAATAACACAATTACGGCAAAATCGGAACTGAAAATGTTTTATCATTCCCTTACTTGAAGCTTCTCTTTTACATTTGCTCAGTACGAGAATGGACCAGAAAATAGAATGGAACAAACGTTTAATAGAAATATGAATTTGTTACGCCAGTCTGTTTTATTACATTCCCGATCGCCGTTATAATTTTCTCATGTATCACACGGTTCCACGATACACGAACCCGAGTCGTGGAAAATTTTCAATGAACAGCTCGGAGCAGGCTGGCGCACAAAGAACAGATTGAAGTGAAATCAAATAAATTCGCAGTAATGAAATTGAAGGAAGGAACTCCGCACGAGGAAAGTAATGGGTAGCGTTAGCCGTCACGCAATGTAAACGCGCTGGCGAGCTGAAGAGATGTAATATTGTTCCTCTTCCGGCGGCGAGTGATTTCTTTCGAGGATCCACCGCATCCGCTGATCTCCGTTACCTTTTGAATCAAGAATTGAGTGAAAGCGGCGCAGCGGCTGTTTGTTGAGAGGAAAATTGAAAAATTCTGCCGCACGTGTCCGGATCATCGTACGAGCTGTGCAACGTCTCCCGGATGAAATGGGGAGAGGGGAACCGCTAAAAGTGCCGTCGTATTTTTACTTTCCTGCAATACCCTGTTCCTGCGACACGGTACTTCCTGTTTGACAAAATACAACGCAAGCAGGGCGGGATTTTCGAGCGGAGGAGGGAGAAATTTGCGTGAATTTCGCCGAAAAATCTGTCGATGCGAATCCTTTACGAATCGATAAAGATGACGGAAGAAAGGGACGCTTTGTGATACTCGTCGGAATTTATGCTGGAACCCTTTCAACGTTTCTCGCCGTGATATTCTTCCTGAGCTCGTTTCACAGAGAGAGAAATAGAGAGAGACAGAGAGGGAGAAGAGGAAAGAGAGAGAAAAAAGGAGAGAAAAAGAGAGAGAATGAGAGGGAGAAAGAGAGAGAAAGAGTGAGGGGGAGGATGAGAGAGAAAGAGGGAGAGAGAAAAGTGGGAGAGAGGGAAAGAGGGTGAGAGAGAGTGAGGGGCGAACAGAGAGAAAGAAAGAGAAAGAGTGAGGGGGGAAGAGAGAAAGAAAAAGAAAGAGTGAGAAAGAAATAGTGAGGAGGGAAGAGAGAAAAAGAAAAAGAAAGAATGAGAGAGAAAGAGTGAGGGGGAAAAGAGAGAAAGGGAGAGAAAGAGTGAGAGAAAAATAGTGACGGGAGAAGAGAGAGAAAGATAGAAAGATAAAACAGAGGGAGGAAGAGAAAGAGAGAAAAAAAGAGTGAGAAAGAGAGAGAGGATGGTAATCGTTCTTGAAATGCAACACGACGAAAGGGCGTAGAGGAACGCGCGTTTCTTATTTGTTTCAGAAACCGTTTGCAGACTGCTGGGTACCTGGAGAAGAAATATAGGTGAGGCCGGGATCAAAGAGCCGCGTGAATCTTGCTTTCATAGGGTCACGTTTCCCTATGCTCGAACGAACGCGTTCCCGCGAGGTGAGAGAGGAAACGAGAAAGGGGACCTCGATGTTTCCTCTGTCTAAAAAATTTACTCGACCACCCACTTCTTCCTTCTCGGCCATCGTTGGCTCCGGTGATTTACGCTAGCGACTTGGAAATGCAAATGAACTCGCAATGTTGCGCCGCGAACGGTCGGGCGAATTGATTTTTCTCCGGGAAACGAAAGCGAGAAGCGAAGACGCACTGACTCGCAGAGAGGGAGGGATATCTGTTATTTTTTATTCTCAGCTCGCTGGATGAAATTTTTATCCGTGTTCCCCGAGAAGAAACCACGGACGACGGTTCGGAAAATGTGTAAAAATTTATGCTTGCTGTGTTGCGTTGAACGTTGTAAGTTAGGAATTATTGTGTACTGTATACTTTTGCTATTGATCACATTAATAAAAATAATGATAATAATAATAATAGTAATAGTAATAAAAAAATAATGATAATAATAACAATAACAATAATAATAATGATAATAATAATAATAGTAATAGTAATAAAAAAATAATGATAATAATAACAATAACAATAATAATAATAATAATAATAGTAATAGTAGTAGTAATAAAAAAATAATGATAATAATAACAATAACAATAATAATAATAATAATAGTAATAGTAGTAGTAATAAAAAAATAATGATAATAATAACAATAATAATCATAAGACATTTTCTACAATTCGATTAGCTATTGTGAGGTGTCATTTAAAATCTAATCCCTTGTTTAATTATTGAAACTTAATTTCGAACTTGTGAGAAATTAATTTTAAACACACTCGGCACTCAATGATTTCACGCAATAATCGAAACTACGATTGCGATACGCGATTGAAAAACGAAAGGAAGAAGCGTAACGATAAACCAACGAAAAATCGCGCACACGGTACGCTCGTATAATTAATTTTTCGCATGCCCGACGAGAACGTTTACGTTTCATCGGGCGGGCAAAAAGATGAATGCGCCGCGACGGAATGACGCGTGACGAGACGTCGTGTGCACTTCTCCCGCTGGCGAGCAATTGTAGCTACGTGTGAAACAGGTGACCCGAAAGGCTCGTCCAGATTAGAGCACAAATGTTACCGGGCATACGTGAAACGGACGACGAAAAAGCAAAAAAAAAAAGTATCTTTTAACGGAACAATGCGCAAATGAAGGCTCGCTGCGAGTTTTCAGGTGTGATATGAAAACTAATTTACGTTGCTTACGCTTAGCGGGCTATAATGTGTAGAACTCGCAACGACTGTAATTTCTAGAATTTCCCTGGTTATAGTAGTATCGCGAGAAATAAATTTCTGAGCTCAACTAATTTTTGTTCGTTTATTCTGTACTGCTTATTCAATAATTCGTGTTATACCTTTACGGTATAATAACAAAATTCGTTGAATCTTATTATTTTATTGCTTACATCTGCATCGAGCATAAATAACAACAATATAAGTGTTTCTAATAAATTGGCTGTACGTGTACACAACAAAATTGTGAAAACGAGGAAGAACGAAATTTTTAATAGCAGATAGCAATTTGCTCTCGAAGTAGAATTTAATGGCACATAAATCGTAATAACTTGAACTCCCGCCGTTTCTGCACGTCAACACAGCTTTCACGTTACCAACGGCGCGCGTGTTGGTCGAAATAAAGCGCGGACAGTGTGTGTCCTAACGCGTAAATATTTTGGGACAATTTCGCTGAAGGGGAACGAGAAAAATGGGAAGAAAGAGCGTCGGCGTGGCGGAACCACAAGGGGTAGAGGATGGCGACAGACTGTGGAAAAGAGCCGGTAGCGAAGGGTGAAATTACGGAACCGAGGCTTTTCCCAGGGCTGGTCATAGTGAAAGTGACAGAAACCGTGGACGTCTGTCGCGATATTAAATAGAGGTATCCCCTCTACGACACGGTGGTTAAACATCTGAAAATGGTCGCGTTACGTCAGTAGCCAGGGATGGATATTTCCGAAACGAAAGAACCGTGTTACGATTTCACAGGATCAGTCATAGTGAAAGTGACAAAGAGTGGAAGCATTCGTGTTACGCTAAACATTGGCGTTTTTTAAATATCTAACACGACAGTTGGATCCTTAAAAGTGTGTTTGTTCATATTATAGAACGCTAAAACCAGGGATAGGTATTTTCAGGAATTAAAAAACGGAACGTTGCTTTCACGTTACCATCATAGGATCGTTTATTAGAAGTATCCACAACTACACACTATTATACAGTAGCGGACAAAAGTTTAAGACCGAAGGGTTACCGAAAATGAATTAATTGGTATATAAAAAATAGCACGATAAACGAAATTTGTATTCTTCATTAATCAATAAATAATACTCTACCCTAGTACTCTATTTACAATGATTATATAATACAATACTTAAATTATGGTTATTTGCTATAAACAATATTTACCAACAGTAATACTATGTTTTATATCACCCTCTCGTCTTAAACTTATGTCCGCTACTGTACATCAATTTAAGTAACAGACGCCATTATTTTGTGTTCATTACGTTAAATTAACTGTTAAATATAATAATCGATGTTTCTTCGTTCCCTGAGTTTCCTTCTGCAGCAACTAAATTTTCACCTTTGCTTCTCTTAATTTCTCAACTGCATTATTCGAGAGCTTTTCCAATTTTCCGTCCCTGTTACAATAGTGCTGTACGTATCTGCGAATCAGAAAGGAAATCTTTGCCACTTGAGGGTACAACAGCGAGTAGGTTGGTTTGACCAAGGTGTGCAGCAGTTTCAAGGACCCTCCAGACGTCTCTCAGATTTGCTCGACTTTCAAGGTCTTCTGGACCTTCAAAACCGCGGGGACTTCGAAACTATTAAGCTGCAGGCTGTTCGGAAGCGCGCTGGAAGGAGCCACAGAATGCTTCACGCTTAATTCCGGACATTCGTGGCCTGAACGCAAGCCTGTATTTGATACATTCCGACTGGGAGAGGTTCAAAGACCACGTTTCTGAGAGACCCTCGCGTTCTGAGGCCAGAGAAATTAATTCGAACGCGTGCCTGCTGTCATGGAGACGCAGTGCCTTTAGGTTTCGTTAATATTTGTTATTCGTTTTGTTGATAAATAATTCAATTATCTGTTGGCAAGTAAACTGACCTTTAGGTCGGATGCAGACGGGCGACATTTTCTTTTTTTTTTTTATTTAAGCATTTGAAACCTCACATGAGGTTTATTTCTGCTATACAACTATTTACAATGATTATACAATACTTAAATTATGGTTATTTGTTAAGTTATATTACACTAAATTTTGAAATTACAGTTTTCCAAAAAAGTGATGATATATATACAGACTGGTACATTGTGTTCTGAGATTACTAAATTTAAAGGAAAATACAGTAGTGGACAAAAGTTTAAGACGAGAGTACAATGTAGAACATAGTTTTATGGTCTGCAAATATTGTCTATACATTCATTTTTATTATTATTCTGATAGAACACTATTTATTGACCAGCGCTCACACAAATTCCACACTTAAAGCACGTTAAAAAATCTTGCACGCAAAAAATAAATGTCATCAGCGCAAATTTTATTTATCACACTATTCCTTATAAATTAGTTAGCATAATTTCGTTGACCCCTACCAAGGTTCTTAAACTTTTGTCCGTTTCTGTATAGATCTATTTTTCAGAGTTGTCTGAATAATTTAAAACCTTGAGAATTAACCCCTTAACCTACAACGACGGGCATAGCCCGCGTACGATGATCGGGCCGAAAGTGAATATTACGTGGAATATTTGTGGAATATTTGATATGTAATTACAGCCTGATGCAATAATTGTGGTAGACGCAAGTACTGCAAAAAGTTTATTTATACAAAAATCAGTAATACAAAATTAATAATCTGCAATGGTGTGATACAAGTCGTGCGAATGTGCCGAAGGCTGCACAACCTTATATACGATTTCGGTACGAAATTTTCGAGTCTAAATCGTAGGTTAAGGGGTTAAAAAGATTGCATTGCCGTGTAATATGCAAAATTCTACCGCACCTCTGTTCTCCTTGCTTTTAACTGGAAAAGCAAAGAAAGACGTACTTATCGTGCGTCAGAAACTCGTTCGTCCGCATTCGGTCTTAATCATTATGTACATTAGCGAAAGCATCGTGCGTCAAGCAGGCGGAATACGAGTGGACGGCCGGTTCTTCTCCGCGATGGCGTCGCGACGACGACGTGTCTTCATGGACGACTTCGCCACAGGTTGGAATCCTTGTCGCCGACAGATAAAGGGAATTCCCGTGAAGTCTGTTAGGTGGCGGAATGTGGGCGCCGCTACCGCAATGGAAGGGGAAGAACACAACGCGGATGCAGGCTGCCGCCACTTCTGGCAACAAGGAATAACACCGTCCGCCCTTCGTCGAGGGGTAATTCGATACAGCTAGCGGTCGCGTTTCGGACAACTTGCCACTTAGAGCCCCGTCGATGTTGCCCGTGACCCGCGCCGCTCCTTGTTACCCGGTCGAACCCCATTAAATTGGAACCGAAGAAGCGGCTGCTTTGGGGCTCGCGTTTCACCCCGTCGCGCCGGGTTTCTTTGACGCTTTTTCCACCGAACAGCATACGGAATTAAAAGGGAATTCGAGAGCCGCTCGTCGAACTCCTTGAAGCCGTGTTCGACTTCCTGCGTCTCTCTGTTTCGTCCGGTCGTTGGATGTAATCATTTCGTGCGCCGTTATTGCAGGCGGTACGTACAGTAGCGGACAAAAGTTTAAGACCGAAGGAGTTATTGAAAATAAATTAATTGGTATATCAAAAATAGCAAAATAAACGAAATTTGTATTCTTCGTTAATCAATAAATAATACTCTACCCAAGTAACGATAAAAATGTATCTATAAACAATATTTACCAACCGTAATATTATGCTTTATATCACCCTCTCGTCTTAAACTTGTGTCCGTTACTGTACGTTTGATCGGGTATTTTTCCATTGAACGTTCGGTAGAATTCGTTGTTAGTTTTAAGGTGCATTTTTTGAGTAAATGTGTGGGAACTAATTTATTTATATAAATGTTAACTATAAAAAACACAGTGAAGTATAACAAAAATATTAATTACACTGAAATACGTTCTAGGACATACTCTCTGTTATTTTTTCTCTTTATATATATATTGAAAAATTACACGTTACCAGGATTGCTGTTATCATCACACACAGACTGTCTTTTTTTTTATCGCTGTTCAGTCGCAGTATCGAGGAAAAGTGCTGTTTACGTTGAGATAAGGTGATCGAGTGCAAGGCAGTGTGTTGTATCGTCTGTAAAAAATGAAAAATTATTTTTTTACATGCTTAGAATAGGCATAACAAATTAATTTTACTTAAAAAAAAACGAGAAATAAGAGAAATTTTTTCTTATAACGTAACGAAGGGGAGGCGTCTGAGAAATCGTTGACTTCGATCACTGGAGCGCGCAGTCCAGTGATACATGTCAATCATAATAGAGCCTGATCACTACTGATGCGCTTGCGTATATTAAAATTTCTGAATTCTTTTCTTCACCGTCGAAAGCATTGTAACATAATTGTTTTGAAATGTTTTATCCGAATAAAAAATACAATTTACAATACTTTAATGTATACCTGTAATTATCTGAAGCACAATGTATTATATATTTTCTCCTGTATTCAACAATTTTGTTCGATTAAATTCAATCTCTGTTACGAAAAAGACGCGACATCAATGTCGAAATTTTGTACCTTTAATTTCCATCCAGTTCCCGAACACACCGACGACATATCGAAATTTCCATCGGGGTCGGAAATACTCGTCCTCCCGCGCGGATCTTTTGAATTTCAAGCATAACACGAACAGAAGGTAGTAATTAATATATTCTGCGGTACGGGACGAACTCCATTGCGGCCTGGCACGATACCTCGACGAGAAGCCTCGATTACACCAACTCGCTTTAACTTCTATCCAACTAATTACTCGTTCCATAACTTTGCATTTATTATGCCATAATTGACAGACTAACCGCTGCCCCCCGCCCCTTCCGCTTGTCCTATCGATCCGGCGTTTCTTTAAAAATTAGCGTGAAAATGATATTATCTGAAAACGCTGATCGTGTAATTGTTTTATGTTTCAAAAAAAAAAAGAAGAGGATAAAAAAGAAATCGATATTTTTTGCATTTACATCAAATGTTACTAAACGCGTTTTCTCTGAATTTTTCATTAAATTTTTTTATACACTGTTCTTTTTTTGATCGCATTTTTTTAATACTGTTCTGTTTGGTTTAGTTTTAATTTAATTTTATTGGATACCCAGCATGCATTGCGGTATTACGAAAGGTTACCGACAGTTTCCGGAAATTATTACTTGAAAAATTCGCCGCGAAACAGGAAATTCTTTTTCTTCAAATGACGGATGCTGAAACACGTCGACAATATAACTTTATGGTTTGCAAATATTGTTTATCTATTCATTTTTATTGTCATTGCGGTAGAACACTATTCATTGATTAGCATAGAATACAAATTTTATTTACACTGTTATTTCTCATTAATTAATTAATTTATTTTCTTTGACCCTTTGGTCTTAAACATTCGTCCGCTACTGTACCTGCTGTAGATCATCATTATAATAGCAAATAATGCTGTAAAACTAACAGAGAATTGAAACGTGTCGTACTTTGTAGAGCTTTTAACCCTTTGCGGACGAGTGTCGGATATATCCGCCCAACTCTCGCGCTGCGACTGGCGTTTGTCTGTCGTAAAGGACACGTATAAGATACGCAAGAATATACTAGCCTAAGAAGTCAAATTGGCCTAAATTTGTTAGATTTTATGAAAAACTTATTTAAATACAGCTTTAGTTTTTATAACTCAAACGCGCGACGTGACTATTTTCTTTACTGCTCCGTCCGCAAAGGGTTAAAGACGCCCTTTCAACGTGGCCGCGCTGTTCTCGTGAAAACTGTTGGATTTCGACGTGGTTAGCGACAGTATTTTTAGTTTTAATGGAGAAACAAGAGAATGAAAACCTTTTAGATTTTAATATTTAATAATAATAATAATAATAATAATATAGATTTAACTAATAATTACAATAATGTTTTCTTATCTTTTATCTTAATTTTATGCAATCTTTAATTTTCCTTTCCTTTTGTATTTCTTACTTACTTGCTCTCTCAGATCTCAAAAACGAAATGAAGATCATACCATACAGCAGTTATTCAGAACACGCTCATTCTTGCCAACACACTTTCATACACCACATTCATACCAATCATTCACACTAATTGTTCTCGACAAAAATGGACGGTAACGTAGGACAAAACGTCAACAGAAATAAAAGGTATCGCACGGAACAACGTGGCTACACGTCAGGAATTAATTTCTCAAGCCAGAGCTTGCGAGGAACGATTCGATAAATGTTGCTTTGTCGTTCTCGACGTTTTCGTTGTGCAATTAAAAATTGGAATTACGCGCTCGGGACCATCGTTCACATTTTCAAGTAATGGAACCGTTCGTTTGCTCTCTAACGCGCTTACCTGCATACGATCACCATAATAACGTAAGCTATTTCGCAAGTGGATAATCGCGTTCCCGTTCGCGCGAACTTTGTGTGCTTTTCCCAGCTTCTATATTTCCTCGGAACGAGTAGGCACTTTCGAATGGAAATGGTTTGGATAATTTATGGAGTTCGTTTCATTTATTTACTTGGAAGTCGTTTTTAGTACACTTGGAAACGGCGGAAAGAGCGTTTATCAACGAACGAGGTAATAATAGGTACGTATACGAGACACAACTCAGTACAAATATTCAAGGACACAGAACAGCTCACCAAGAGTTATACAGGGTGTTCGGACAGCCCTGGGCTTAAATTGAAAGAGTAACTCCCTGAGACATTCTAAGACGAAAATCAAGAGTAACGATTTTGCGTTTGGGGCTTTGTTTACGAGTTATAACTAGTTAAAGATATCGTTTAATCCGGATCGTTCGACGCTTGAGCATCACTGTGGACTCAGCGACGTTACCGACCGAGTTGCCTCGGTTACCCGCTCTCAAGAGTCGAACGATCCGGATTAAACGATATCTTTAACTAGTTATAACTTGTAAACAAAGCCTCAAACGCAAAATCGTTACTCTTGATTTTCATCTTAGAATGTCTCAGGGAGTTACTCTTTCAATTTAAGCCCAGGCCTGTCCGAACACCCTGTATAGTACAAACACTCAGAGATGAACCTCATCAAGAGGAGAAAAATCTTTCGCCATCAAGGCGGTCACAAAAGGTCGGGAAGCTTTCGGGAGCAATACACCGCCCCCGCAGTTCTACCGATGTACAAAACAAGGAGTAACAGAAGAAAAATAGTATTAATTGTTCTCAAAGCTATCTACACGCATAAACGAATGAAAAGTTGTAATTTGAAAATTCGTGGTTACATGCTAGCTAGTCAAGTATTTCCAGAAATATTCGATTATAAATAAAAGATGGATAACGCGAGTGAAACTTTTAAAAATCATTTCACCGCCGGAATATTTGCCTTCAGCAACAAAGATGCAATATAATTTCACATCTCTTTCTCTACCATCTATCGAAACTGAAAATGAAATTTTCCACGAACCAAATGAGGAACACTCGCGATCGATTTTCTACTCTGTTTGCACACTGTGTGTCCGGATAAATATCGAAAAGGTAGCCAGAGATATTTGAACCGCGCATCGCGTCGTAATTAACCGTATGCGTTTTAATTACCCTCGGGTTGTCGGTTGCGACCGTTCGCAAGGGGGAGAGGGGTGGGGTTGCGTGGCCAGCGGGGCGGTTTTCAGAAACATTATCCCTTCGTTGAAAATTGTACACGAAACTTCGACCGCGGCACAGTTTGGTCATCGCAAATATTTCCTCGCGAAAGGTAATACTTCCCGCCGTTTCAACTCTTTTTGTTTCGACTACGAGCTCCACGATCCTTCTATTTTTCCGAACACTCTGCGAAACGCTTGACCAATCAGCTTCGAGGCGATTTCATTGCGTATGAAAAATATACAACCGATAGCTAATAATCTATATATATATAAATGAACGTGTGTCTGTCTGTCTGTCCGTCTGTACTCGATAGATTCAAAAACCATACATCAAATCGGCGTGAAAATTTGGGAAATTATTAGGTATATCCCCGGGAAGGTTTTTGAAAATTTTTTTTTAAATCAGAGTTGGGGTTCTAGGTGCTCCCAAACAAATATCCCAAAAATATCAAAATAACATTTAATTAGTAATTGTTAATAATAATAAATAATCTTGAGAACCTTTTTTCTACAATAATAGTAATTGTTTTGGCAAATTTTGCTCATGGAGCTCGAAGTAAACCTAGTATAATATAATCGTAAACGATATCTCAACGATTTTCAAATGGTTAAGCGTTTGAAATTGGCATCGAGGCAAGAACAAAAGTTGGAATTACTCTCTGAATTAAGTTTTTTTTGATAAGATAATGAATCTGTGTTTATTAGAAATCACGATTACTCCGGCATCATGAGTCGTTACCAATATTCGTCACTGAAAAGTAGGAGAATTATACGTAACTTGTGTTTTCTACATGGGATTACCAGTGGTTCAGTGAACAATCATACTATCTTAGGTTACGTCTATTTTAATATTCAAATGCTTTCGATAAGATTACTGTACTAACAAAAATTCGTTGCTTCGAGATTCACTGATATATACCCCATGAAAAGAATCCTTTCCTTAGCAAATTGTCATATCGATAGGATACACTTTTTCACAGGTGATTCAACATTTTTTAAACGTCCAATAACTAGACGGATTAACAATTCACAATCTTACTTTTATCCTTTTTTTTCGTCATTGTCGCACTGTTAACATAACTCTCTATTTACAATCTTATATAGGTGCCCTAAGAGGCTTGGTCCGTTTATTAGTAAATAAATGAGAAAATAAATAATGCTTCTTAGTTTCCCAAATCAAATTGCCTTCTTAATCTGAAATTATTACTAAAAGCATCAATAAATATCTCCATCCATTTTATCACGTCCTTCCTAAAGTTCTAGTATTCTTAGAGATTCCAAATTTAGATTCAAGCTTAAATTCTGCTTAGCTTCGAGGACACTCTAATAATAATAACGCGTCGGCCACGCTCTGGTATAAGCACGAATTCCTTTCAACGTTTCGAAAACACACGAGCGGAGATTGTAGACATTTTCCGCGTCGAGGCGAACGGCTTTCGCTTTTCAATCCCGTTTCTGAATCCACGTCGAAGCATCCCCGTCGTTTTGCAGCCCGCTCGGGACACGGACGAAGCGGAGGACGCGGAAAAAGCAGCGGCGGCGGCAATCCCCGACGACCCCGACGCGTTTTCTATGGCTGATCCGAATTATGCGACGGTCATTATGGTAATAACCGTTCCACGTATCTCACCGGCTATTAATTCCAGCTGCGTGTATTCGCGTGGCGATGTCGCGGGGACAACAGCAACGGCGACCCGTTCGGAAACAGGTAATGGCCGGGGGTCTGTATTAAAAGCGGGGAAGTTGAAAGCGAAAACAGCGTCGAGTCGCGTCGTCCGGATTTGCCTGTTCAATGGAAGAGAGGCGACCGCTGGGCTTGTGAAATCGAAGGAAAAAGCAGAATATATCGGGGGGGGGGGGGGGGGCGGAGGTTGAAAAATAAAACGCGAAGATAGAGAACGGGCGCGCCGGAAGCTGCGAAGACAGGGAGCCAACGCGAAAGAGCGGAAGCTCTAACGAGGAAACGTAGGACATTTTAACCCTTTAACTGCTAAATACTGATATATACTGGAGTGAAGAAAAATTGACAAACGCATATACACGTGCATAGCAGTCAAAGGATTGATAGTACCCTAGAGTTTGTTTTAAAGAAAAGGGCAATGTTTTTCGTTAGGTAATCTAACACTTAATTAACCCTTTGAGTGTTAAATACTTTCGGTTGAAGTGGTTCGTGTGAATAGCGCTCTATTAGCAATTGTGTTGCTCTAAATGAGAGTGAAGAAAAATTGACAAACGCATATGCACGTGCATAGCAGTCAAAGGATAGATAGTACACCAGAGTTTGTTTTAAAGAAAAGAGCAACATTATTCGTTATGCAATCGGACACTTGATTAACCCTTTGACTGCTAAACACTCCCAGTCGAAGTACTCTTCGTGGATGCCGCTCTATTAGCAATTCTGTTACTCTAAATTGTGCATAACAGTCAAAGAGTTAATAGTATCCCAGAGTTTATTTTAAAGAAAAGAGAGAAATGTTCTATGTTATGCAATTGGACACTTATTTAACCCTTTGACTGCTAAATACTCCCGGTCGAAGTGGTTCTTGTGAACAGCGTTTTATTAACGATCGTGTTGCTCTAAATGGGACTAAAGAAAAATTGACAGACGAATATTCGCGTCCATAATCCACGCGAGTAACTTTCGTCAGAAACGCATATACGCGTCCGCAGCAGTCAAAGGGTAAAAAGCAACTGCATCCCGGTGAAGTTTCATCTTGATCTCCCTTTTTTCCTCTTCTTTTTCCCGGTTAACACGCAGGGAAACCGGTTAGCGCTTTGGAACCGGATGCGTTCGGTTGATAGCTTCGGTCGAGAGCAACCGATGCTCGACGTATGCTGGACGCGGTTCGCTCTGAACCGGGAAAAGGCACCGTCGAGGAAATCCAGTATTTCGTTCTGTTCTGCGTTCGGGTTGCCGAGGAAAAGAGTCGTCTATTTTGCGAAGCTCGCTGGAAACGAATATTCGTGGCGGTTTTAATCCACGAAAAGGGCCGCCGCGCTTCTCTTGTTGCTTCCCTTGGGTAACTCAGTTTTATTGGCGCCAGCACGTTGATGATGATCTGTGAACTGTTCCGCGGTATCCGTGCTTCTTGCTGTTTTCGTTTGCCGTTGCAAAGTTACACGAATGGCTATCGGACTACGGTTCGATCGGACCCGGAGAGTTGATAGAAAAAGGGATTTAAGGGATGGTTCCAGAGGGCTAAATTAAAGGAGGATCGCGAATAACGAATCTCGCTTTAGACTGCAAACTAATTATCTGCAATTAATATAAACAATATTCTAGCATGGCGATGTTACAATTGAGGTGTTAGCTGCGAGAAGGACGAAAACGGCAATATTCGGTTTTGAAAGTACGACGTTTAAAGAATTAAAAGTAGTGTAGAGGTGCCAAATTTGCCATAGCGTGAGAGAATGCATGAGAGTGAGGGTGAGTGTGTGTATGAGGCGTTCGTCGCTTGTTCGTCGCGAATGTTCGGTCCTGGCGGGTAGCGCAGGTGCGTGGAAAGAAGCCTTCTTGAATGTTCGATGACGGTTTACTCTAATGGGTAAAAAGAACGCCTTCTCGAACATTCGATGATGGCAAACCCCCACCACCTGTGCTAATGCATATAAAAAGAGATGCATGCCTGCCGGGCGACATTCGTTAGAGATTCATTAGGCGACATTCGACGACGCGATTAAGTGTGATTTATCAGATTAATATAATCCTGCGTGTACCTGTCCTACAGTAGTATTACTTAAACGTTAATAAACCCCGCTTTTTATTATTGCTGTTAACAGGAGAATACTCATTCTAATTTTTAGTTTCAATTATAAAACAGATATAACAATATAACCTTCATAGCAACTATGTCCTCAATTGTGGAATGTAGAATCAAAAGAATTAAATTTGTAAAATTCTCATTCGAATAAATAACCCATGAATCTTGTTTCACACGCGTCATCGATATTACGTCAACAAAATTGTTACACGACTAATGTTATACAAAGTATAATTTCTACGTAATACCACAGTGACGTGGGATTTAAAAAGGAAAGAATGTATCTGCAAGCTCACGAGCTGCTTCCAATTGCCCAAACAGATCCACAGTTTCTCGATCGCGACAGAGAAACCTGTTCCATGTACGGAAGCAATGGTGCAGCTGGAAAAGCGTTTGAGGGAGTAACGAGAGAAAAAAGGGGTTTCCTGGCTGGCCCCTCTCTCCCTGGTCTCTCCTTTCTATCCGCCATGGCGCCCTACCTCGAATCGTAGTTGGTCGGTCGGTATCACGGCTTCACGCTAGGATGGACACCGAAAATACGAGAGGGCAAAAAGGCTGGATCGGCGAGGGGCAGAGAACGGAGACAGACAGAGGGAATTCCTCGCGATCTACTGGATTCCGTGCCGTTTTCTGTCTGTCTGTGTGTCGGCGACTCTTTTGCTTCGTGGCTAAATCGATCGGCTATGAAAACTCCTTGCGGTGCTACTTGCTACCTTTTCACTCGTTTTGCACCCATACTGCGAGCATTATTTACACAAACGGGTAGGGCTGGTTGGACGAAACTCTGATTTTTACAGGTTTGCGCGACAAAATGTTTTGCGTGAAATTAAATTATGCATTTTGCTCGACACACTCGATACCTTCACCCTTTAACCCTTTTTCAATGGAAATGTGTCGATAAATCAGGATTCGACGATATGATCTACGACGTCGTCTAATGGATCACTATATTATATATTAGCATATGAGACAACGGTTTTTAGTCGTAAATTGTCAGTACGCAGAATAGGATCGATTAGTAAAATAAAGAGGCGATTTATAAAGTTATTTCAGAATCACTTATTTCGATCTAACTTTTAACCCTGCTCTAACAAAATAAATCCGCGTGGATAAGGCATAATAGATATGATTAACTTTGGATGAGCAATGTAGCCGAAGAATTAGGTTGAATAAGGAAATTTGCATCGTTCGATTTGGTAATTTGCATTATTCGTTTTGCATTATTCATTGCGTGAATTTATCTATGTGCACGTTGCTCATTTTGTTTTAAATTTTGTCGGATCACTCGTATCGAGCAATCGAAGTCAATTACATGTACGTAAATTTGCATGCACATGGATATACAATATGTTTTGTTCTGAATTTTATTAAATGAACCACGCTGTTCAACAAGAGATCGTATGTTTTACAAAGAAGCGTAAAATCGATGCGAGAGCGAAGGTTATTAATTTTAATAATGCTGATTGAAAATGCTTGAAAGGTGGACCAAAGCATCGTCGCAATTCTTTGTTATTTCACGTGCATGCACCATTTAGCTCAATGAATTTGCCCCGCATGAGAATCCGGAATACTATCCATTTGCAGACGAGAAAATGAACGTAAACTGCGTTCGAATGTTTACCCAACGTTAGTTCGCTCAGAGTATGGTTCCCAGCGATCCTTTTACAGGTTATTAAATTGCCATTGAAAAGAGTAGAACAATGTGGGAACACGAGAATGCAGGCCTTCGTTGGTGCAAAAATATTTGTTCTGCACACGGATGCTGAAAGCGATTACTGAATAGAATTCAGTTCCATTACTTTTGTCAAAAACGATTTTTAGTTGAAATATGTAATATTGTTTTAACTGTTTTCGTCGGACACCTACTCTTTCGCGTAAAATCTCTTCACGTTGCAATAAAATGATTAAACGCGAAAAAAATAGTTTATTTCTCACAGTGTCTTCTGCTAAGTGAAAATAATACAAATTTTAATCTAAAATAAATACTTCATTTCAATACTCATACGTAATAAATTACATTAATTACATTATATACAATACACTTCGAAATCGTGTTAAATATTCGACGTAATCTCAGACAATGACTTGATGGCGCTTATGATGAATAACGATAACGAAAAAAGACTTAAATGTAGTTCAACCTCATTAAATAAAATCAGTAAGTATTATATAAGTTTTTCATACACCATGTTATCAGTTCCTCGTACAAGCAGAAACCGATTGATCCACTAGCATTGAATTTTTATGCAATAATTTACATGTAAACACAATATTAACAAAATAAACCTAAAAAAAATAGCTGACCTTTTTCTAACTTATTATTTCCAAAATACGTTGTCCCTAAACAAGACAAATTCATCAGTGACAAAAAAGCGTTGGTACATTCATAAATAAAGGGTCAACGATCTCTAATCGTGTCGAGAACATGTTCCTTCCTCGTTCATCTCCAACCCATTCATATTTACATACGTAACCCGCACACATACCTGTGTGTACACGTCAACGATTCACCGGCGTGTTCACAGGGCCCCAGTATTTTTTTTCCCCAGCCGCCCTTTGCGCACGCGCGCGCGAAGTGGCGGGTTCGTAAAACACGTTTATACGGGGGACGAGGCGCGCGTAAAAGCGGGAGGGGGGTCGCGGTCGTCCCTTTCTTGAAAACTCGTTGTCGCCGCGTTAGATGCACGTCTTGACGACGGTTTTGCACGTGCCGCATAAAGGGAAGTGTCTTCATCCGGCGAAAGCTTTTCCAGGGATGCGGCGGCTTTTCTCGCGGCCCTGGGAGGGTTGGCGGGAGGGTGGGAAAGGAGGCGTGAAAAGAGACGACGGATTTCACCGCGAACACTCCGCGGAGAAGTCTCCCTTGCCTATCATCCCTCTTCGCTGCTTCTTTTCCTCCACCTTTTCCTCCTCCTCTTTCCTCGGCTTTTTCCGCATTTTCGCCTTTCTTACGACGCGGTTTACCGACCAGCCCGCCCTTCTTCCCGCCCCTCGGTCGTATTTTTCCTCGCAACGTAGACACCGCGGTTATTAACATATTTTTATGGAGTTCCGGTGGGAAAGAAGCTCGGCCGGTGTTTGGAAGCCCGTTAACGCTTGGAGCGAGCGTTTTAATTGGTGCAAATTGCTTGTCCACTTGCTCGATTCTGGTCTCACCTCTCTTTTGCAACGTCGCTTCAGAGGGGCCCTCCTTCTCGCGACGTTTTAATTGTTTCAATGCGGCGATAGTTCGTGAATATAGCCCCCTTTTGAGGAAAGAAACGGATAACAAGGAAGACGGTCTCTGCCTTTAGCGCGGAAACGTCGAAGGCGGCAAAGCTGAGTAATTTAAATTTAATCAACATAGAGAACAGGGAACGTTCGCAGCGAGCGACGTTTCTGTTAATTAATAGGGTGAAATAAAAATTTTAAGTCCGCGGAGGACTAAAAGTGACGTTAAAAACGTCACGGTGATGTTTAACGATGATAAATAATGACGGGAGTGGAGAAACTTGGAACGTTTCGAAGCAACTAAAGTATCTTAATAATTCTATTATTCCTATTCTTGAGCGTTCCTTTCATCATTTCAAATACTCGTACAATCGTATAAAATTGTATTTTCTTCATTTCACAAATACTTTGTATCAATCATTTTTCCGCAACTGATATTCTGCTTATTTAACCCTTTGAGTGCTGAATACTTTAGGTGGAAATATACTTCACGTGAATAGCATTATTGTTACTCATACACTGGTATTGTGTTGCAGTAAGTGGAAGATCGAAAAACAAACGCATATGAATATTCCAAGGAGCGTGGATAGCGATTGCTAATTAGAGAGTCGTAAAAAGCTGCCACATTGAAAGACAATAACGTAGTAAGTTTCGCCAGACGCATACTTGCGTCCATAGCGTTCAAAGGTTTAATTCAGAAACGTGAACGTTACTCTTGCCAGTGCAGCTTGCAAGAACAATTCTTGGAAGCCATTCTATTATCGATATTAATTTCGATCGCCAGCAATCGCTTCCGATTAAACCGTGATTGCTGTTCTTGCGGTCAGTTTCCCTTCTGGTTGGGCCGTAACAATGGCCGGTCCGTGTTGCCCGCGTCTCTCCGTTTCGAGGAAACGTGGCCGAGACACTTAAACATGGCCGCCGCGATCATTCTTCCGGTTACAAATTAAAATTACACGGTAATTAGAAAGGCTCGTTATGCAATTAAAGCGCGTGCTTTGGATAACTGCGCTTCTCCTCCCTCTGTCTGGACGCTGTTCCTTTCAATTACGCGCGAAGACACGAGCGTGGAACCGCGTAAACTTCGATAATAAATTCGCGACCGTGGCGCACGCAATTTCCCGGCTAATACCGGCTAAGGCTTTCCAAGTTCGTCGAAAACAATGCGTTTTAATTTGAGCGCGTTATCGTTTTTGAGGTGAACTATCGCCTCGCAAGAAACTTTTTGATACATTTACGCGCGTACTCTGTTGGTTCAAAGTTTATCAAATGCTGGTCTTGCGTACGATCACTGGTAACCGTTTTCTATGTTTCGATAGATTAATCAGCAGTAAGTTCTCTAAGTTGTTCAAACTGTTGCGGGGTCCTTGAACGGTTTTGGGGACTTTTAACCCTTTGCGCTCGAGAGGCGAGTGTTACTCGCCAAATGATAGTTTCACAAATTTTCAAACTTTAGTTAGTTTGTTTATTAGCCAGACCCGGAGATTAAACAGTCATATGTGTAAATTTTAGTATACGACTTAACTAAACTGAATGAAGTTTAATATAAGTGAATCTTAGTAAATATTTTGCACTTCAAAATCTTAGAAGTTAATATTGTTAGATGGTTAACTGTCACCTCTCGAGTGCAAAGGGTTAAATTTTTAGTCGCGGTTGTGGGACAGATGTCGTTGCTAGGATCGGCTCCGTTCTGTGTTGAAGACTTCCGATTCACTTTTTTGGTGAATTTTAACACTTAGCCGAGCGAATGGTAAGATCTCTCATTTTTTCCTCAACAAAGCGCTGCAATTAATTCTATTTGCTTTTGTTATTAGTTAGTCTTAAACCAGTACTGTTCATAAATTCTCCAAAGTACAATTTTTAATCAATTCAACACTATCTCGAGACCGATTAATAACAAAAGTAAATAGAATGAATGACACCGTTTTGTTAAGGAAAAAATGGGAGATCTTCTCATTCAGTCGGCTAAGTATTAATGATAATTTAATCCAATCTCCAACTTAATCAATACTTAAGGTGTAAATCTTTGTAAACCTAGTACGTTCAATTTGGTTTAAATGAAACGAATCAACAAAATTTGGTTTAAGTGAAACGAATCAACAAAATTGTCGACAAGTGAAACTAACATTATATAAAATGTAGAACGGAAGATGGAATTCAGATGTGAAAAATAAAAGTGAAGCGATTAAAACTTAATAACAGTATATTTAAAACAATTTAACAAAAACAACTTAAACGACTTTACAACTTAGCAACTTTAACACTCTTTCTACGTTCACAATCAAAACCTTTCTTCTACGTTAGTCAAAAGCTTTCTGCCCCGCGCTCGCATTTTCTCCGTCATATATTCTTCCAAACACTCGTTTCCTTTCATTCTAATTGTCAACCTTTCTTACTCTACGCATTCGGTCACGACCATCCAGAATTTCTCAGTCACACTGTTTTCCAAAGTTCTCATCTTTCACGCCTTAGAAACATTCGAGCCCAAACGTTCTGCGTTCGCACGACAATCGCCCAACTCAAGTACTCTTCAGACTTTCCCAAACTCGCATCCGCTCGATCGCATTCCTACAGTATGTATGTTTCTTTATTAACTGTGGGTGCACGACGACTACAAACTGACTGACTTCACATTATGCGCCCTCTATATCTCTGTCTCACTCATTTGTCTTAACTCCATTTACAACAATCTATTGTTTCCCCGTTATTAATTCCTAAGTGAACACGTAGCAGGCGTAATTATAGGCTTATCGATGACTGAAGTATTAAAGAAAAGGTTTCGTTTTACAAAGGAGAAGCAGGAAAAGCAACGACGACGAAGAAGTTCGAAGAGATCAAAGAAGCAGCCGGCTAAAGGGGAAAGAAGGTAGCGCACAATGCGTTGCCCTGGCACTCATGCAAGACACACCCTTCTTCTCCCCGTCTCTGATTCGACAACTTTTCTCATTATGGCGATCGATGTCGACCCAATTAAAGTTAACTTTCCAACGGAATAAAGGAAGTCCAACGAAAGGGAGTGAGAATGCCCCGAGGCGATTTGAAAATTTCTCTCTCTGCTGACGCGGATGATGCGAACGCTTCGAAAATATGGAAAGAAGCTGGGTAGAGAATTATTGCTGCATAAAGGGATCAAGAAAATCTTTATACTTTTCAACTTCGAGTTGTGTAACGAACGTATCAGCTTATCGATCGGCTGTTTTACGTAAGTACTCGTAATTAGGAGTTGAAGTGCATAAATAGATTGAGACATTATCTGGAAAAATTTTTAAGTATTGAAATTGTAAAACGCTACAAAATTCGCTTGAATAATATTATGATAAGAATCTACATAGTTCTTCTTCCTTTAATTTGTTTTTGAAAATGTTAGTACACGCAAATGAATCTCTACATTGCGTATGATTTCAGGTTTAAAATTTGAGAACAACAATTTGTAATATCTGTGGAATGATAAATTTTTAATCGAGTTACAGATCTTCGAACACTTGAACGAAAAAGGGTTGTTATCCAGTATATGATTGGTTTTATTAACAAAGGTAAAAGAAATAATACGAGTCTTCTTAACACTATTCCTACCGACACTTCACGTATACCTACGATATTGATCTATTGATGATTCACAGGTCATCGCTAGAATAACAAAGGACTGACACCGACCTTCGTGATCGACGACTACCACTGCGATTTTTGCGGTGACCAAAATGAGAGCGTGTATGCGTGTTGCTCGGTATATTATTACACGATGTATTTTTTATTACAATATTGGACATCGATCGATTAAAATATTTAGTCTGATTAAAAAGAAAGTTAGAAAAATTGATCGATTAACGAGAGTAGTCGTCAATCGTTAATTAACATTATTCCTATCGCGATATTGCCACGTAAGACAGACTACAAATTTTTCTCAGAAACTAAACAATGAAGAAAGAAGTGAATATTGAAAAATGTATTATACGTATATTTGAGGAAAAGTCTAAAATTTAAAGGCGGTTCGATTACCTTGTATATGTGAAATTCTAATTGAAATTTTAAAAACGGTCGTTATTTGACCGGTTGTGGTAGGAATAGTGTTAAATGTTTTAAAATCCTTGAAACATAAAAATTTGATGATAAAAGTGAAATACAGAAGTTCAGTGGTGCATTTAAAGGGAACAAAATTCTGTAACAGCCAAACAAAATCGCTAGTAATAATGTAACAGACGTTTAAAATTATTTTATTTGTACATTTACACGGAGCAACGCGTCCGCGTGAACAATTTATGTGCATCAATTTCCACTTGCATGTGGTCTGCGGCTGAAATTTAGCAACAATATAGGTGGTTGAACGTTTGATTAAGAAAATTAATGAACCCATTAATACGATTGTACAGTTTCCCGTTTGGTGGTCCCAGGTGAATGAAATTAATTACGTAGATACCAGAGGCGTTATTACAGATGTCGCGGATCGATCCAGGATCAGCTCGTTATTGCATAATTATTCGCATCTGTTTGGAGAACTGTAAATTTCCAACCTTCCGAACCTTGCAGTGACGTTAAATCGAGGAGCTGCGAATAGATCGACGCTTGTTAGTCGTAATTGTGTTAAAGACCTCTGCGAGCCACATTTATCCGGCACAAGAACATTCTAACCAATCAACGAAACAATCCGAGGTGATTGCTAAATTGCGAATATTTATGTAAATCATACCTTTATGAATGCAATTAAAAAAGAGGAAACTTACACTTAAACTCTCTTTTATCCTCCAAATACAAAAAACTTGTATTTCCGTTAATTTCAACGCCTTGCAAATTTCTGTATTCTACGTTTTCTTCCGCGATTAAATTTCCCTTAAATTCGTAAAAATTTCCAATTATTTTCTGCGACTCACTCCATACAAACGCAAAATTTGTAAATGAGTATCGAGAAATTCGTATAAACGAGATAAAATTTTGTTTCTTACACAAAACGATGGCATTTGGTAAAATCTTATCGATCATATGGGTAAACTTACTCTGAATAAGTTAACAATGTGAGGATCGATGAGAATCGCTTCCTGATTTTAATTTAATACATTTGAAAATAACTTATGCTAGTACAGATTGTGATGTGTTTCTGAGATGTTCCGAGGTTTTGCGTTTGGTTCACGTTTTTATAAATTAGCTTGTGCAACGTTCTGAAGAAGGTGGGACTAAATATAGGGTGTATCGTGATGCTCTTAAGTGATGAAAATTGAGAAAGAAGTATGTTCTCTGCTTCTAGGAGGGTCGTCTTCCGAGATTTTGGGAAAGACAGCTGTTAATAATTGTAATTTCTCAATAAATTCTTATTTAGGTACTTTTAGCTTCTCAGAACCTCAAATTATCTCTGTGAGGTGTACTTTATTTCTTTTACAAAATCGTCTTTCGTTCGTACAATACGGTTTCTATCTTACTAAAAACTAACTGTGCCCTTTTCCTCATGCTTTTATGGGCGCATCCCCACTTTGCACTTTCTCGAAAAACAAACCCGCCGTTGGTGCGGGCCTGGAAAGTGTAAGCGGCCGTGACCGAGCCTCGCGCGTACTCGGTCCCAACCCTTATTGGGGACTTCTGGTTTATGGTGGCCCTAATGACCACTCTGGCCATCGGCACCCCTGATTATCTGGTTCCTCTTACATCTCGCAATTATTTTGCCTTCTAGCCAACGGATCCCAACTAGCCCTACAATAAACTATGTTATAAAGTTTCAGAGTTCCTTTTTAAAATTCTCCACAGATTTGCATTATTACCACGAACGTCTCGTTCATTCGAGCGTTGTTGATCACACCGTCTTACTTTCATTCGGCTACGGCAAACAACGGTATCGCACGACCAGGGAACCGGAACGTCGGCTTAAATCGTCGGATCCGGTAGTCGTTCGACGCCAAATATTTGCTGATACGATCGTTGCAACGAATCTTATTTAACGCGCGTACGCCGGCGGTCGCATTTGCATACGGGGATAGGAGGGCGTGCACGCACACTAAAGGCACAGCTACGCAAACGGTGCATTCTTACTCATTATTCATGGATAACCGTGTACACACCGGGAGGCGGATACGCGCGAGCTGCTCCGGGAACTTCGTTGGAAGTTGTTGTGAGCGCGTTCGCGATGTCGGCGCGACGTTCCCTCGGTTAATGAAACGTATCGTGCGTGAAATATCGTTGTCCTCCGTACAAATGTTCTCGCCGATCCGTTCGCGAGAACGGTATTCGTTTTGACGGGATAAAGTGCAGTTCCGCGGTAACAGCTGCAAATGGAAATGGGCGGAGATAAGGGTGGGGGGGGGGGGGACAATATCTTTTAAGCCGTTGCTAAAACGAACCTTTTATACGGAAGAAAACAATCTTTTTATATATTTTTTAATCTTTAACAATCGTCACTGTTTCACATTATTTCCATTCTCTTTTATCGCTTCCAGCTGTTGTTCGTTAGATCCTTTTTATCTTTTCGTTTCGTAGCTGCAGATGGTTTTTCTATGGAATTTCGATGCTCGCGATTTGACAAAGAGGGTGGCGCAAGTTTGTCGAGAATAATGAAGCCACAGAAACGAAAACAAAAATTATTATTCAACGCTTTCGGCGGGTCGAGTAACAACTTCTACGCTTTTTCATATTCAGCGTGCAAATTTCTGCATCGAATCTGTTGGCAATTTTTCCCTCGTATCGCTCGTATATCTAAGGACTCTGAGCGCATTTATGAATAATTGCATGTAACACCCGTGACTTGTGATTCTGTTACACATTCTGACACGCTTCGTTCTCGCGCTAACGTCTTGGAGTACGCGATACGGTGTATCCTTACGCCTCTGACACCGATATCAACGCATCCGTCTTCTTTTTTTTTTTATCAGAAACGGTTGCAACGGATTTCCACCGCTTTATTGAATATTTGCATTTAGAAATCGCAGGGTGGAACACGGTTGCTCGTGTGACGCGCGTAATCATGCGATGCATTGTTGTTTCGGCGGTTGATAACGGTGATTGATTGACCGTTCGAGTGCACGGGGTGGAAACTATATTTGTAATTTGTTTGCTCGTTACAATCTCCGAATGCAACCCCCCTCTCCGATAATCGATCGCGTACGCGTAGCATGATCGATGCAACAATGCGACCGCGGTTCGATCGTTGTTATAGCCAACCCGCTTATTTTTATTTGTTCAGCATTACTTGTTGAACTTGCGATTATCAGCCGAATGGTTGGCGCGCCATCGGAAAACCGACAACTTTTAATCGAAAATTACATTCGTTTGAAAGAACAGGTTTGAAATTTTGCGCTTCAATAACGTTCTAAAATGATACGGACGCGTGGGAAAAGTTGTGGGAACACGTTTGCTATTGTGCCGATTGTATGACGCGTAGTGACAACAGATAGTCCGTATTCCCTTGTTCTCCGTTACTAACTTTTATCATATTAGGTCAGACATTGTACGCGTACTTTGTTCGTAAATATTCAGGACTCATTCAGGCTAAATGTTTTATGGGATGTAACCCAGTTGGATAAACAGAGACTCGAGGATTCATTATTTTCTGTTTCAAACAAATTTGCAATCTTTTGTTTTCAGTTGATTGTAATAGAATTTAATTTAAATTATTAGATGCAACAAATTATTATTAATTAATGGTTCAATCATTCAATAAACTATTAAATTTAGTTTTTCAATTGATTAGGAAGAGCAAAAATTTGTCAGGTGAAACAAAATGCAACGAATTAATAGGATGTAGAAAGTTAAGTGGAATAAGACGATCAATGGTCAGACGCGGAGCAAAACTAACTGTATCTTCTAATGAGAGAATGTATTGGATTGTATTGTGTTTTATTCTGTCTTATAACCGTTTATGGACTATTTTAAAAATGTTTTACAATTTATACGAAATTTATTTCATTATTAAAATTATTGAAGTAGAAATTAATAAATGTTTTTGACTTCGTTTAAGTTCTTAAGACTGCATCTTTAAGAAAGATACACGTCTAAACCTTATCTTAATTATTTTTTAATACATATTTTCTTGTATTTTATTCACCAAATTTCAAAAAGTTTTTGATAATAGGAAAATCGATGGTACAGGTTATAGAGTTATTAAAATATTACTTTCTTCCTTCATTTCTGGCCTTTTTTCAGCAAAATATTTAATTACAAGGAAAGTTAGTAGCTTGTTAGCGAAATGATGTCAATATTGCAAAAGAAGCCAATATGTTAAAATCAAAGGAGTGAACTATTAAAAGTTGCAGGAAAGTTCATGTAATATAGAAGCAAGCGAATATTGGCACGATGTTAAAATTAAAAAACTGCGTCCCTTATAAAAGTAAAATGTTCACTGTCTCGTAATGACAACCTGTATCGTCAACCACTCTGACGTGAATAATAATATTAATTATTATTAATATTAATATCCAACAAGTATTCGATCAATGTACAAACAGAACTTTCAAAATACAAATTTCAAAAAGAAAAGGGACCAGTGTTGTATAGAAAACCGAGTTGTAGAGTCGTAAAAAGAGCTAAAGATTAATCATAGAGTCGCATGGCAGAGTTGAATTAGAATTTATTGCATACTCTATATTTTCGCCATTATTCATATTAATAATAATAAATAAATATTAACCCTAGATTCATAAATATTCATGGGAGGTACACTATTCATAAACATTCGTCTCTCAGACGAACATATTCTATTGATGATTTTTGTTGTATAAAATACAAGTATCAATAAAAATCAAGTTTAAATCTGAAAAGTTGTCCATTAATTATTAATTTTATGAAATGAAACTGAACACAATCAGTTATTCTGGGCGATCGAAGTTCATCATCTTTCTGTCTCTTTCACTTTAAAAGTTACAAGCGTTCACATATTTTGCGTTGTCTGTGGAACGAACGTTTATGAATCTAGGGTTAAGAACCTTTATTCTACACTAAACTCCTATATAATTAACCGTATCCGCTAACCATATCCGTCTATCGATCAATCAACACAATCAACGACAAAACCTCACCCATGTACGAATAACGGAACTACACCTCGCATTACCGTCCCCCCTTAAACCCGCCATACCACCGGCCATTCATGTGTCACCGGCTACTAATGCGGTTGTCCACGTTCGAGCGAATGGTCGCAGGCGAAAGTAAGCTCTCGCGTGGCCATTAAGCGCTCGAAATGGGGGTTGGATATCCTTCCGGCGAGAAAGGGGTAGAGGGTACACAGGAACGGGCGTCGATCGTGAGCCCGTCGACGAAAGGCGTCCGGGTCGCCTGGGAGATCAGTTTTCCTCGTAATTAGATCGGGATTGAATTCAGACCGCTCGACCGAGGACGATAGAGCCGGGGTTAATCGAGGAACGCAAAAAAGGAACGGGACCGCGGGAGGAGAGTGGGGGAGGGGGAGGGGAGGTCGGTGGTGCGGCAGGGCGGAATAAAAATAGTTACGTCGACGGAGGCCATTTCGCAGGCGTCCCCGATCGACGGCCGAGCAATCGGCGGGATCCATCGTAACCGAATAAACTTAACGAGCGCCGATCTCGTGGCCGCTCCCAAAACCAATTGGACCTCGATATTTGATAGCGACGGATAATTGGTTAGTTAGCCGGACGACGCGTTTCGTTGCTTCACGGAAGACACGCGGAAGACACGCGACACTGTGAAACCGGCGATTCGCCGATCGAAAATCGTGCAGGCGAAGCCGCTTTTGCGGTTTGTTCTCACTGAATTTTGCATGCGAACAGGTTTCGTTGATGGGGCACGTTTTCCTTTGGGGACACGATTGGGTGATGGATATTTTGGAGATTTCTCTTGTTGTTTGTACACATCTTTTTTTGAGAAGCATAATCAAGCTTTTTGTCTTGGAATTTTAAAAAATGTGTACTGTAGATTGTAGATTGTAGATGATTGAATTATCACTTTTGGTTTAGGAAGATTTTGTATTTTATTTAAATAGAGAAGCGTTGTAGCTTGCAGATACATAGATATTAACAGTTACGTCTGTGAGAATTATTCTTTAATTAATGCTCGATACTTATGCTGAAACTTGGTATATTCTTTGGTAACTTTCTAAAGTGTTCTCTCCCAATACTTATTTACTTCTTTTAATCATTCGCAGTATGAACACTACAATTTAATAATAACAATCTGCTTAATATCCTTCACGAGTACCCGACACAATTCAAACGAACAGCTGAAACATAATTAACAATGCTTCCTCGTTTAATCTCCATACTTTTCATCGAAGTTACACGAAACAGACAGTCTCGCGTAGCATTGGCAGCGCTCGAATTCACGTGTCACGTGTCAAATGAAGTGGAACGGGTTAAATGAAACTTCCAGGATGCAAGAGGCGAGGCGTCAAATCAGCCAGGAAGATGTACGTATCTCGTTCGATCATTCTTATCGAAGGCGCGGATGTGGAACGAAAGCTGATAGGGTGGTAACAAATGAAGAGGGACGGGGGTTGGCGAGGGGGAGGAGGGGACGCGAGGATCGAAGACAAGGGGAAGGCTTTGGCTTGCGAGGCACGGCCGGAAGTCACAGCCAGTTACAGGCGATAGAAAGAGATTAAGAAACTCTATTCTGTTCATCCCCCTGCCCCCTGGGGAGAAATAATGGCGGGGAATCGTTTCGACGTTTCTTCCCCGCAAGAAATTCGTCCCCACGATCGTGATTATGAATGATAATAATTCTATTGTATAACGACATCGATGATACAGTGGCATTTGTTGTAGTTGGGAAATGAATCAATTTCCTGACAGATGGCGTGAGTTTTGGAACGACTTTTCCTTTCGGTTAATTATCGTTCTTCTGTATTGAAATTACCCTTTATTGCTAGTTGAATCCTAGCCGAATTGAGAAATTGAACGAGTCATTAAACGTCCACGTTTGCGGTGTATTGTACAATTAATTAGGAAGATTAATTATCTCGTAAAGTATTTTTGAAAATTTTTGAAAATCAAAATTATTTGGTCCGCAAAGCTTAATTACAATATTAATGCACATTCGTTCAATTAATATTCGAGCTATTAATAATAATTTTGTGATATTAAATTTATGATTGTAATTGCATAACTAAATACAAGATTGAAACAAATTTTTAAAGAATAAAGTTTAACGAGCTTTTAAACTAATATACGAGATTAATAGAACATATTAAGTTCTGATAATAAAGCTGCGCAATTAATTAAATGAAACCAAAGTGGGCTACCATTATTTCCAATGTTTCGTTAAATGAAGTCAACAAATAAAGTGATCGTAACTCACAATCTTTAAAATCTGTTAAACGCTTTGATTTCGAGGCCACGAACCTCGCCCAAGATCCACCATTAACGAACGTTAATTCACCAGTTCGGAGGAGTGTCCAACGAAAACCGGACGCAATCAACATCGATAATTTTTCTTCCCCTTTCGTTCGCCATTAACCCGCGCGATTCATCATCGCACGATTCAACGCTTATCAAGCCCGCCGCGAAAACAGTTAGAAAACCAATATCTAGGAGGCGTCAAAGAGGGGTAGGAACAATGTCACCGTCTTCCCTCGACCAATCCCTTCCTCACCAGGTCCATTAATCCGCGCCTGTACACACAATGCTTCGAAAATGTTCGCACTTGAACGGTCGAATCGGCTTGGAAGCAAGAAGAAGTGACTGGGGGGGAGGGAATGGAGCGAAGCGGCGGCGTGGCCATTTTTATCGACCATTTCTCATTGGAGGCAGTCCATTAACGTCAAAACAAACAGTGGGTACGACTGGAATCGCGGCCGGATGACGCGTGTAATAGCGTGCTCCATCGGGAAGAAACTTCCTGGAAAGAGTCGGGACCGCGAAGGTCTCGTCGAAAGTTTCCCACGTGACTGCGAAGAGCTCGTGCCGATCGTGCGTTCTGCTTGGGAACTATTCTCTCTCGCGACTGTGAAGTGAAACCAGGTACCTTGGTACGAATTGATAGGACGTCTTGCAATTAAGGATAAGCAGCTGCGAACGACACGGTTTGAAGCGTGAAAACGTGTTTTCGTCATTTTATGCGATCGACACTGTCGTTTGCAGAATCATCTGTACTTCATATCTAACAGCGAGGCGTTTTGTCAAGCGGGACGTATTGCCTAATTAATTACACGATCACGCAATTGTAGAATTAGTGGTAAATATTTGCAACAAGATTCTTCGTTTTTTGAATTAGAAACACTAATTAATTCGTTAGATGAAAGCGTATCTATCCTTTTGGATAGTATAAGCGTTTTTAGAAGTCTATAGTTTAACACTATTCCTACCGACACTTCACGTATACCTATTCCTACCGCGACATTCCCACGTGAGACAGACTACAAATTTTTCTCAAAAAATAAACAATGGAGAAAGAAGTGAATATTGAAAAATGTATTATACGTATATTTGAGGAAAAGTATAAAGTTTAAAGGCGATTCAATTACGTTGTATCTATGAAATTCTAATCGAAATTTTAAAAGCGATCATTTAATATAGCAAACTTTCTTCCTATCTTTCCTTACACCAGCACGTCTATACCTGTCTTCTTTAACATGCGTCTCCTCTACAGTTATCTCGCTATTCATAACGCCACGTAACTCACAGTTGAAAATAACACATCGCTCAACGTGATAAATTCATACAGTAGTATCGCATAACACGAAACAGTTCCGCTCGTCTCTTCTTCGTACAAAAATATCGAAAACCATAGCAAGATCCGCCTTACAATCGTCTTCAACGTGCCCTGCGTGCATTATAGAAATAAGCTGTCGGTGTAAGCTCGCGCGACCGATCGAGGTAGTAATCCCTAGCCAAGTTCTGACAACGCCACGCCGGAAGGAATGTTATGCTGATTGTAAGAACGAGCTAACGGAACGAAGCCTCGGGGATCGTGGTGTTGGTGTCGGTTATGGAATCCGTAATATCGAGGAAAGACTTACCAGAGCGGATTTGACAGACGCAATTTAGCCTGCTCTGTGTGTGTGTGTTGAAAAGGGGGGGTACGAAGAGGGTGGGTCAGGGTGAGGGGGAAGAAGGGTGGCAAAGCCATTCGACGTATCATCGAGCAACGCCGCCTTGGAAATGGAGAATCTGTTCCGGCGTAATCCGTGAACGGATGGATCCCCCTCCTCCACCCCGTTCTTCCGGAATGCGCTTATTGGCACATACCCTTGACTTCGTTTCCGACCGGTTTCCTTATCCAATTTTTCGACGCTTCATCGTTCCCACGGCTTTCGGGGGAGGGACTTCGTTTAAGCCGGTGATCGGCATACCGATTACGCGGAACGGATAGGGGGGGAGGGGTAGAGAATGGTATTGTAGGCGGCGGAAAGTGGATTGGAATTTTAATGTATACCACGGTAAACGGGGTCGATGCTTTTTCGAAGTTTCAGCGTTGTCACGGTAGTGTATCGGTCTATGACAGAATTTAATAGCGTCGTACGCGGTAGAGAGAGATTGGGCACTCGATACTCGTGTATGCGCTACCCAGCTATAGTGGGTAATCCGTGTTACAGGGATCCTTTATTTATATCCGGTTGCTCGGTGGATCCACGTGTGTGCAATTTGTAGCGATAGATTTATATTTTACACTCATGTTCGTAGCTTCGCGTTTCCGAAGAATTCTTATGGCGGTGTTCTGTAGTTGAATTATGATAACGGCGTGAAATTATTCAGCGCGTTGTTTCGTCTCAGAGAGAATGTACACACGGTGTTTCGACGAACGTTCCCGTCGTTGTTCACCTATCGATCTGGAAAGCACCGAAACAGGACGCGCTGCCGACAGTAATAAGCGTGAAATCCCCTCATGCATAGTCGTGGAATAAGATCCAAATCGCTGTAGCTAGAAACACCTGTCCGATCGATAATCCATAAACGAATCCCGGTTTTCGCCTGTTGGAACTCGGTTCCCTCTTTGCTCGTCCAACCTATTTTTCGTTCTTCTCCCATTTTGACTCTGCCCTCCCATCCCCGTCCTCTGTTCTCTTATCTTTAGCCCCCTTTCTACTTCAGACTGTTCAACGGGAAACAAGGGGAGGAAAAACGGGCCTCGGAAGGAAGCCGCGACGGGTTTCGCACGTGACGCTTTCAGATTTACTGGGAGCCGATGTATACTCGATAAATCGTCGGTCCCTGGCGTAAAACGCTTGCGATCTGTAAATATGATTCCTTGGAAACTGATCATCCGATATGGTGACGCCGATTTATTCAATGAAGAAAATCGACGGACATGAGTACTCACAAGCGAGTGTTCTTTCTTTTCTTTTTTTTATTTACGTTACGAACACTATACAAGGTTATTAGCAAAATGTACATTGCTGTGCATAATAACATTGCAAGTACAAGATATAACAATATAAATACATACGTATATAATAACAAAATGAATACTTAATGTGACAATACAAATAAACATGTGCAGAACAACAGTACAATAGAAACAATAAGAGCTTGAATTTAAATAAAAATACAGTAATAGTTAGGGTTGAATGGCGAGAACAGTTAAAGGAATAATTTATATAATAAAAGAATAATAAATTTGAGATATTTGTGGGTAATAAGTAACGAAGTAACAAGTGATTGGATCAAGATGACATCAATGGTGTAAGGAGGGTAAAATCCTCCGAATAAGCTCATTCCTGGCTTTTTCTCAAATAGTGGGTACTGCTACAGCACGTGATTCATATCCAGCTCTGAATATCTCCATTGACATTTCATAATATCAACGACCCTGAAAAGCGAGGCGGCCAAGTGACCCTGTAGTCGTCATATTTCTAAATCGGAGGCGGCGTCAATCACGATTGAGTTCTTGGAAGCTCGACGCCTTCCACCCGGTGCATTCTCTGTTATCGCATTGGGATACGTGGTATCCACGATGGAGTGCTATCGTCGGGCGGAAACCCAGGGCGCGGAGAAAATTACGCGAGGGATTACCGAAAGAATGTTTGGCAACGGATGAAACGGGGGCATAGCAATGATAATAATGATAATGAGACGCTTAGAGCTGTTGACGTGTACTCGTCGTTAATGAGACAATCCGGATTAATTGAAGTGAAAGGGGGCTACGTGAAAGTGGATTACGGGGAAGAGAGAGAGAGAGAGAGAGAGAGAGAGTAACCCGTATTGATCGTTGGTGTTAAAATGTGGGTGCTTGTAGGAATTCGTTCACTTTTGCTTGGCAGGTGTTTATAGCCTAAGGAATCAGTTTTACTTTATCTATAATTAATATTTTGTTGATAGTACATTTTATAAATCAACTAACATGTGTTTTCTTATCCTGCCTATTTAAAAAATGACCAACAATAACAATTTTTTCTATTTTAACCCCTTAATACACAGTTTTTTTGAAAAAAAACCGGTCAAAAAGATTATTTTTTTTTAATGTAAAAAAACACAATTCAAAACGTCTTGACAAGAAAATTAAAAAGATACAAAAATAATCAAAATTTGTATTGTATTGTAAATTTTATTGTCGCTCGGGTGTACACAGTTTGGCCAGTTTAGGGCACTCGAGTTTGAAGGGTTTGAAACACCTTCAAAGATATAGCCACATCAAATCTCTTTAAATAACTTTTTATCAGTTTCAGTTTAATATTGCTAACGTCAACAGTAATCTCCACTGTTTCGACAAATCTAATGTATCACTGCAATAAACATCTTTTCCTCAAACCTACGTATTTCCTGAAATTCTAAACCGATCCCCATGCGTATACGTCTGCTCATCTTCTAAAGTACCTAAACTTCGACGTCACCGTGTTCACGTTTATCAATAAACGTTACCATCGTTAGCTGAATCCGTAACACTATCCCCGTCGCGGCTCGTTAAACCGTAATCACTCCATTACTCGAGGAACGAGTGCCTCGATAAATTCGCTTCATCAAGACGACGCAAAACAGGGAGAAAGACGACGGTAATTTTCAAAGAACGTCCCCAAAAAAAAAAAGGTTCGTAGTTTCGAAAAACCTGATGCCGCGTCGAACGGAAACAGGAAGACGGCTGACGTTCGCTGTTCCGCGATCTTCGCTGTAAACTCGTTAAACGCGGCCGAAACTCGCCGGAATTAATTCCGTTACAGCAGAAACGCCGTAGCTATGATAATTCCAGCGTTTGAAACGCTGGAAAACGCGAGTGCGTGTCCGCTCGCCTCTCGTGTGCTCCGTTAATTCGGATCTGTTGGACTTAATTCGGTTACGCACCGACGACCAAGATACGGCGCTTTGGAGTCTCGTTCGAGGGGATGAAAGACCGACCGTAAACCTCGGCGAAGTTCTAACCGTGTCGGGAGATTAATGATTACACGTTGGACGCCCGAACAGTTTTCGTTGATTGGATCTCGTTGAATGGAAGTGGTACAATGAGGAAACACGCGGAATGCAAGCACGTAAGATGGGAGGATGCAGAAAATATTTCGTTCGAGGTACATTCTATAACGTTTGAAGAGCGAAACGATTATTCGTACTCGTAAAAGTAGAAATTTCGCGCACGATTCTTGATCGTCGATAAATACTTTATTATCTATTTTCGCGTACAAGTGCACAGCGTTGAATTTGAAACGGTAGCAGAATTTACTTGCGCTAAAGGTTATTTAATTTAGCCAGTAATATGTAAACTTTCAACAATGACTATTATAGGATTTTAATTTATTTAGAGAGATGGTAGGGTTCAGATGTAGGTGTAACAAAGTAAAGTTCTGAAATATATTTATATAGGAAAATTCTATAAAATGATTTTAGTAGAGCAAAAGATGGGACTCAGGTGTGAATAAATAAAAGTGAAGTGATTAAAATATTAATGAATGTGTATTTAAAACAATTTAACAATAACAACTTAAACGACTTTACAACTTAAGAACTTCAACACGCTTTCTATGTTTACAATCGAAACCTTTCTTCCACGTTAATCTAACACTTCCTGCCTTCACCGTCAAACACTTTCGCATTTTCCCCGTCATATATTCTTCCAAACACTCGTTTTCTTTCATTCTAATTGTCAACCTTTCTCACTCGATGCATTCGGTCACGACCACCCAGAATTTCTCAGTCGCAACGTTTTCTCAACTTCTCATCTTTCACGCCTTAGAAACATTCGAGCCCAAACGTTCTGCGTTCGCACGACAATCGCCCAACTCAAGTACTCTTCAGACTTTCCCAAACTCGCATCCACTCGATCGCGTTTCTACGAATATATTTCGAATTTAAATGACACTCAAAAAAATTATAAATCCAATAAATAATTCCTGTCGGTAGCTTTTATTTCTCAAACGGGTAATTACTTTTCCACATTTTCCATTGCAAACCCCCAACTCGTAATACGAACAAAATTCAGATTTGTAACTTAATCATAAACTTCCCTATAGCCCATCATTTTTACCTCATCCTCCTCCATCCAGTAGCCTTCAATCTCACTAATCTATCTAATACTTCCACAACACACACACACGTACACACGCACGCGTTCATTATCCCTCCCAAAACGTATAGCCCATCGTGGATAATCGCTTCGACGAAACAACACCATGGATCTCGCATCCCGCTCTAGAGAGGAGCAGGTTTTTGCGAGCAACTTCGGGACCGAACAATAGTTGTCAAAACGGAAGTTTCGGTGTTCCCGAACGAACGAACGAACGAACGAACGGCGGCTAGCCGACAGAATCCAGGTTCCATGGTGTTCGAAATGCGGGGCGAGTCATCCATCATTTAAGCTGTGTGTGTATAATTTGGGCTTGCGGGAAGTTAAACTACTCGCGGAAGGCTGATGCGGTCACCCGGTTAGGGTGCGATGGCGCGAGCGAGACTTTATCGGGCCGGCATCCATTACTTAGTCGCGAGAGATTACGCGAAGGAACGCTCCTCGAGAATGTTATCGCCCCGGGTCGGTTGTTTCGCCGGCAGATTACGGGACCTCCTTTTTCATTTCGCGTGAAAATGGCCGGTCGTCGAACGCGCATGGAAGTTCGCCGCGATGGCGCGCAATGTCAACCGAGAAAAAGTTCTTTTCTAAATATTGGGTGTACGAAAATGTTTTAGCTTCTCTCCTGGGCGTTCTGGTGTGATTATTTTGAATTGGACTAACATTACTTTAATACGGATAAAATACCGTAATTTTTACGGTATTATAAATTGGAATAATTTTTCGCGTTATTGGATATTTGCAAAGTCGATATTTGAATTTGAAACGCCTGTACTGCGGCGAGGGAAAATATTTCGACGATTAATTTACGATATTTGCGTAATATTATGTAAAGAGACTAAAACTATTGCGTACGTGTAATAAAAATATTAAGCACACCTGGCCTTCAATTATTTTATTAGGTCCTCGTGCACCTGCAGGTTGGTCTCGTACATTATCGTGTAAAGTGATTTTAACTCGACAATTATGCGAGAAATATTGTGTTTCAAGTAGAAGCTAGAAGTGTACACGCGCATGAATAAATTTCGCGAATGTGGTTTTTATTAAAATTTTTGTGGACATTAAGCCTCAATCGATATCGTTGAATCATGGTTAACCCAAGGACCGTTTGTTCTCCGGCTACTCGGCGTTCACCGATAAAAATCGGAATTGCGACAAAAATTGTTTATCACTACTGAAAGCCTGCTGAAGCCTCGAGTACGTTGAAAGCTTCATGGCGAAACGGCCGACCTTCTCGCCTAGGCGAAAGCTATTTCTCGGCGCCGCGCAATTAAGTCGTCATAATTACGTGAAATTATATAACGAAATTTAATCAGCGTCGACGGCGAAAAAATTGTTTGTCCGAAGTCAACGCTGTGCGAAATCTGGTCGAACAATCCGAGCTCATTAAGCGATTCAATATTTCCTCTCGCACGCCTCCGTCATTCTTCCCCCAAACCCGCCTGAAACGCGTTCTGTTGTTCGTCCAGGGCCGAAACCTTCTCCGATTCGTTCGCGCGCACCTCGATTGTTCTTTTCACGCGATTGTACAAGTTGATTTGTCGTCATTGCGTAACGAACCTTTCGTAACTGACGTAATTACTTTGAATAATGCCTTGTTTCGCCGGCACGGGGCGCGAGGGCACTCGTGCAAACGAGTCCGCCGCCGCCGACGCCTCTCGCCTCGTTATATTTTATAACGCTTGCATAATAATTCCGGCTGTGTGTCACGTACCCACCGCAAATCCTGCCGCGAAAAAGAAGGCGCGAAACGCGTACCGCGGCAACAAAAGAAACGACCGTGCCGCGCCCCGCCGCTGAAAGATCCTCTTCCGGTTTGCCCGCCGAGCCTCCAGCTCTCCCACCGTTAATTGATTTCGCACTGTACGCGGCTCGAACTATTGACACAATTACAGGGGCGTTAGAAAGCTTTCCGGGCCCCCTTTGATTACGCTCCTGTGGTTAATGAGCGAAATTTTCGCGACCGCCGCGGAAAGTGTGCCGCGTCTTTGGTTGTCGAATTTACGGGCGGGTAGCTCGAAACGGGGGGCTGTTGTTTATAAGGCGTGAACAAATTCAAACGAACTCGTGGATCGACGAATGGAAGTAATTATCGAATCGACAAGGGGGGAGGGGCGGGGGATTGTAACGCGGACGAATGGATACGAGGAAAATTGAAAGGTGACGGTGGTGAATGCCGGGGTACGAGTGGGAGGATATTGTAAATCGTGAAAGGTTGAAATAATTACCGCGTTTCCTCGGTTTCTCGAGAACGAATTAACGAACAAATTCATTTGTTTCGTCCCTTTCTCTTCGTTAAGCGAAAATATTGCGGGCAACGAAATTTATTGTCGCGGTTTATCGAAACGAGTAACGATGCAATTTTCAGATCTCAACTGGGAATTATTTCCCAATTACAGTAGGCACAAGGTCCAAAAAGAAATAGACGTGGGGAAAGACTTTTTTTCTGAAGTTTATTACAGGGAAAAAGGGCTGAAGAAAGAAAGTAACGCGATGGTTGCTCTTGTATAGCTGATCGTAAACTAGCCTCGTATGGCGGTGACAATTTTTATTCATCCGGATTTGGGTATGGCAGGAGTACAGTAGTTTATTACGGTGATTTTTCGTACAAATAGTTGAGAGGTCACAATTAAGATTTTGTTATCGGTGGTTACAAATATTTACGGAGTCATGATGAAGATTTTGTTATCGGCGGATACAAATAATTACAAAGTCATAATGAAAATTTTTGTATCGGTGGTTGCATACAAATGGTTACGGAGTCTTAATTAAGGTTTTATTATCAGCGGCTGACACATAGCGATTATTTAGGTGTGATAGAAATAAGACACGGAGAGTGAAGTAGAAAGAGGGAAAAAAAAGTGGATGTTTCGGCAGTAGGCAGTTCTTCCATGCTTTCATTAGCGTATAGACGTGGTGTAAGGATAAAGTATGTTAGTGATAGATGTTAGATATGTAATAAATGTATAATATTAAATAGAGTGCCTTATTATTTAAAACCCAACGAGGTGTTTGTTGTTTTCCGTCGTTACAAGTTCTTTATTCGACTACCTTCCGTCAGCTCGCGGATGCAACCAATACACAGTTGTATTAAAATACTTTGCTTCTCGCCTAACTACGGCGATCGTTCTAAAGATTACCTAAATTCGGAAAATTCTTGCAAACTGCATGAAACGACGTTTGCCTCTGTTCGAGGTTGTACCTAGTTACATAGGGAAATAAGTGGGCGGCATAAATTATGTTTTCGTGTCATTTTGTGATACCTCAACGTTGACCCGAAGTATCGTTTGTTCTTCAGAAGAAATCATCGCTCGCTGTGTCTCCATTTTCCAAACATCCGATTTGCAACGCGAAATTAAAGTTAAACACGAGAACCCACTGGCAGCGAAAAATTTTACTTGGAATTGAAAATAAACACGGGGAGATTTTTCTTCTGCTGGAAATTCCAACGATCTCTGCTTCTTTATTAAAAAAATTTTTCCCCCTATTTTAAATTGTCCCGCCCTTACGCGATATTAAATGTACATAGTGTTTCGCGTATCTTGATTCGGTATAGTCTTGTTGCATAAATTTTTTCGATTTCGTATGAAGTATTAGGCGTACAGTTGAACGAAAGAAAATTAAGTAAAAGTGACGTGTTTAACTAACAATTATAATAAATATTCTCTTCGGAATCCTTTTTATGATAAACATTAACCCTTTGACGTACAAATAAGACGGAGTTTGATGAGACCGAAAAATACTATTTAATTCGGCTCAACTGAACAATCACGTGCAAATTTAGAAACAGAACATTTTATTTTTAAATTTATTTTAAAGCAGAGAGGGGGTGAGGGGAGAATCTTGAACATTAAGAACAAATCAGAAACGATGCATGAGTGAAATAATTAAATAATCAAATAATATACTGCACGACGTTCGCTGAAAATAGCTCTTGACAAGTTTGACTCATCAAAGTCTACAGTGACACATGAAATGATTGACGACTCTAACTCGTCATTATATGTCAAGGGGTTAAACGAGTTAGCAACATACTATGGTAATGCATAGATTTAAGGATTAGTATTGTAAAATGGTACGTTTGGTGTGTGTCTGGGCGTGAATGTGTGTGCAAGCGTGTATATGTGAAGGGATGGATAGAGTGGGGCCGAGTGTTTTTATCTTTTGGGGTCCCATTCGATCGAGAAATGAATGGAACTGAATCTGAGTAGTTAGCGTAGAACAAAAAACTGTGTAGTTCATGAAACATAGGCTTAGTCCATTCTTTTGTGTTCGTTTGTGTCGTTTTAACCCTTTGCACTCGAGATGCGACTGTTAGTCATCTAACGACACTAACTTCAAAAATTTTCAAATTCGAAATACTTACTAAGATTCGCCTTGGTTAAACGGCATTTAGTTTAGTTAAGTGATATACTAAAATTTACATATATAACAATATTTAACCCCTAGATCTGACTAATAAACAAAGTAACTGAAGTCTGAAAATTTTCGGAACTATCATTTGGTGACTAACAGTCACCACTCGAGTGCAAAGGGTTAATTTTATGAAATACACGTATATTTATAACTTCATTCATTTTTCTATCCTTCCTTTCTTTATAATTCATAACCTTTCCTATAATACGGTTTTATGGCGTAAAAGGAAAACTTGGATTATCGTTCCTCCGTTTCGAAGCAACTCGATTGCTATACAAACGTTAAACGTATAGTTGCCGCACGAATTTGCTTCCAGTCTCGTGTTTCAATCGATGCGTTTCTCCATGATTTTCCAAATGCCGATAGCATAGCGTCGGCACATATATCCTGTAGCGTGCAAAGTGTACACTGTACGCTACGCGCTCGGATGTTTCGCTTAACGCGACTCAAATCTGGTGGTATTGAATTCTTCATTCGAGTAGCGAATTCCTACTTCCGCTCGTGAACGTTTCATCAAAACTGTATCCCGTCAGAGTATCGTCTACGCGTTTATTCGTTATATTTTGGTCGCTAGAAATTGGATCCCGCGATTTATATTTGCCGCTGCACTCGGTGAACAATCCTCGAAACCTATCAATGCTCAATATTTTCGAATAACAAGTCAGCTATTTATGCTGTACTGGAATTTTTATATTTAACCTTTTGCGATACGTACGCGAAAACAATTATAACGTTGTCAAGTTCTACGCTAAAGTTGTTAATTTAAAATTTTTGTGATCATAATCAAGCACTGAAACTCTACCCATTCTTACATTTGATGAATCAATCTTAATCAGGGTAAATATCATAATTTTATTAATTAAAAATCTTCGTAAACTTTTTACTAAAATTGATCAAAATAAGTTAAACAGATGATCATTGCTTCCGTAATTAATCGATAGTGATAAATCGTTAGGTACTAAATCTACTATATTTAACCTTTTAGGATCGACGCGCCACTATAGTGGCTTTCGCAGATATCACCTCTTTATATAATATACCCAATTGTATTATTAATTATTAAATAGGGAATTGTAAAAGTTAAAGTATGCGTAATATATTTTGAAGAAAATTATAATTTAATCGTCAAATATTTCATTCCAATGTACTCGCGTAGAGAACGGCGTTATACGTCACATATTACAGTGTTGTACCGTTTATGCGTAATTCGCGTCAAACTCCACCGTCCAAGGAATAGGCCTCGTGCACAATTCAGCCATACGTTAATATAATAATAAATATTAATTAAACAAAAAAATGAAATCGATTGCAGTTATAGAAGTGTGTAGGGCACGCTTTAAAATTTCGACGACGATCTGCTCAAACAGTGGCTACAAGTACGGCAGGTTTGTATGTTCCGCGCGAAGTCGCGTGAAAGGTGATCGTTTTCAGTGAATGATCGCGATCGTCGTCTTACGATCGGCCCGAATATGTACCGTTCGTGAAAACGCACCTGGGGACCGACGTGTACTCTCTTTTCTTTCATGGTAACACATTAATCTGTCATTATATAGTCGGCCGAGCGACGGACTGACACATTTATGATCGCCTGAAAGCACAATTTTTCGCTCGAATGGCCACGCGTCTTTCCTCTTGACTCGCGAACTTGTTTCTGCCTACACGGTGTATCAGCAAATTCGTCAGAACCAGCTGTTCGTACATTTATTCACGATATTCGCTCGATTTTTCTCTTGAACTGCAAATTTCTTCGTGAAACAAGAATGGAAAACCTATTTTTCTTAAAAAAAAATGCTGTGTTCAAAAGCTATGGAAGCAATTTATCAACGTCACGTATCATTAGAAACTGTGTGAATAAAAATAGCAGTAGAAAATATTCCCATTTATTACTTCAATTAATTTATAAGTAGGATATTTGACGTAAAGTAGTAAGGAATAGATTTGATCAGACTAACAACATGAAAATAGTGTTTTTCAGTTGTATTAAATAAGTATTAGTTTAAAATAAAGTCAAAAATGCTTCAAATTGTTTAACTGCTTGTATTTCAAATGTTTTAGATATTCAAAAATTGTTGAACAAAATTCGAATTCACTTTAACGATAGAAATACTTTTTAAGTGAAAATGGATCGTTTATGGTCAGACACTTTTCTATTCAAACCACTGATTCTTCCCTGCAACTTCCACAACCTAAATCGCTGCTAAAACAGTTCTAAGCAATAATAATTTCAATCAAAGAGACTTATAAAGTTATATAGAAGTTCATTTTATTAAAGAATCCCTTTTTCAGCGTTCCTTCTCACTATTTACCATACGATTCCTTCAACGCGATCTAAATCACGTCGATGTCGTGATACGCTGTTCGCGAGATACATACTTGATACAACTGAATTATCGAATCACCCGGTACACGAGCGTACCGACATACGAGACACTTGTAAACGGGCACGTTCAATAAATGCGCACATATGCGCTTTGTGCAGACGCGTACAGATGCAAAGATTGTTTGCCGTTCGGAACAGGTACACGAATCTTTTCGTCGTATTTTTATGAAAGGACATGTAATATCGTGCAAGGGCCTCGCTCCGCGCAACTCCATTACAAGCAACTCGTATAAATGTTTCACGATCCTTTTTCTCGTCGAGGCAGCTCGCTCGCCCCTGCAACGGGATCCCGAAGAACTTGAAAGCAACCTCATTAATTTCTAAATTCACCAGTGTTTGCACATTCGCCCGGCATCCGTGCACTTCAGGTAAATCATTCATGCGTTCGAGTGATTTTGTCGTCCGATACGACGATTGTATAACACGCGAAACATTTATTCGTTTCGTTGATGCCACGTAATGGTGTTCGATGAAAGTTCAATTTTGATTATCTACGGTTTCTACGCATTTTAAGTGCTCGAATTTCACTGAAGGTTGCATCTTGAAGAGATAAATCGAATCTCATACTAATTGCTGGTAGAATTTGTTGCGCGAAAGAATTACCATATGTCTATCGCTTTTATCATTTTTTAACACTTTATCGACCGCATAACTTATTGCACATGCACTCCCGATCGGCTCATTTTGGCGCTGATGCACCGCTAATGAATTGGTTACAATGATTTTCTTCACGTAACTGATAGTTTAATATCTCTGTACAGTATACATACGACATTGTTCGAAACAATCATCTTCGTGTAAGGAAACATTATAAAATTTACAGACTAATTGTAAGGATGTAAAAGCCGATTAATAGACTTCCGGTCGGTGAAGTGTTAATAACATTTTCGATGCGAGGTTCTACCATCCGCAACCATTAAAATACGTAAAAATATTAACATTTCCACTAATGTAAGTAGAATAGCTTGTATTTTAAAGCATTAGGAGTGTTTCCCAATATTCGAAAGAATCCGGGATGAGATATTAATCATTTGTGCTCGAGAGGCGACCGTTAGTCACCAATGATAGTTTCGTAAAATTTCAGATTTTAATTAATTCGTTTATTAGTCAGACTCGGAGGTTAAATAGTCAGATCAGCAAATTTTAGTATCACACTTAACTAAACTAAATGACAAGTTTAATATAGGTGAATCTTACTAAATATTTCGAATTTGAACATTTTTGAAGTTAGTATCGTTAAACGACTGACAGTCACTTCTCGAGTGCAAAGATCTAATAGAAGTCAAATTCTTTGATTCATCGATCCAGTTTGTATGTTCACTTGTGCTTCCTACGTACATTTATCTTTATACTACCCTCGATATTCATTACTGCCCACGTTAAACATTTCTTGATGCTCTATAATTAGCATAATTTCTGCACTTTTTATACAACCTGCACGCTTGAAGGCTTACTAAGTCAATCGACCCCTTGGGTATGATACACTCTTATAACAACAACTTCAAACGCGCTATTATTGCAGAATGAAATACGCGAAAAGCGGTAAAGAGGATACAGACGCTTAATTTTTAAATTAGTGTCTTTATCCGCGTTCGCACCGTGCCGTTTCGCCATCCTCGCTCGTCTGCACGGTCCCACCCTCTCTTCTCTGCTGATTTACCCCACCTGCGCACAGATATACAACCCCTTTGATTCCGTTCGACACGCACGAACGGCAACGAATCACGTTTAACAAATATACACCGCGACCAGCCTCGGTTTAGCTTGATGCTCGCGGTAGGACTGGCTTGCTTTTCACGGCGAAAGGGTTGCTGGGGGGTGGCAGGTGGTCGAGGGGGAGCGGCAAATTAGAGAGCACACGGGGGACTAGGCCGGGCCGAGGAACGTTGTAATGAACGAAACAAGTTTTATTTTGTTTTGCTCGCTGGCCCGTTTGCTTTGTTCCGAACCGGTGTCATCGACGTGACGCTTTTCGTGAATTCGTGGTCCCTAGACCGACCGAAAGATACGATTTCTCGGTCGATTTCGATTTAGAATCGTTGCATTAGTCGTGTCGTTTCCGAGTCGCATCGTTTTAAGGATGTAAATGGGTATTCTTTAAAATATATTATCGATTGGTGGTCGCTGTTTGCTGTCTGCATATTGGAAAATTGAACCATTCAATACGGATTTAATGTTAATGGATGGAAGTCAATGGATATACAAATATAGAACAACATTTTTGGTTCCAACAGAAATAATTTATAAAATTAAGGGGACTGACTTTTTAGCTGTTTAAATTTTTAAACTACGTTATTTTTGGTTATTTCTATAATCTGAACTCAGTTTAATGTTTTATATTTTAAAACAGTAACAATGTAGGAATAAAATCGATAAGTTCCTTCTGGCGGAATGAGCTCACGTGTCTTTTAAATAATTGTTAGAATAAAAGTTACCTAACCATCCACACTTTTCATTGCGGTGCAGAAGATAAAAGTATAGCAAGCGTTTAAAATAAAGTGCTTAGCTCATCTGTTCCTGCGAATTTCATTTTTATCTTATACATCCCGTTGTAGAATTGCACTAAACTTAAACGTATTTCGAGGCCGATCGATTCTGTATGGTACATTAAAAGATGAAACGGGAAATGTTACGGCTATAATTTTCCAGCAGCCTAGGCATAAAAAAAAAGCTGACGGCCGAGCAAGACCTCTTTCAGTTTCCGAGCTCCCGAGATCCTCAAGGATATAGACTTTAGTTCCTTGAACACCGTCTCACCGTAACTCTATCCAATTTAGAACTCCGAGTCAACATTACCGTTACGTACGACTCTTTTATCTCATACTGTATCCCTTTCGATAACTATCGCAACTTCCTCCTCCTTGAAAAACAGCGCCCTACCTCATACAAGCTTTTGCTCTCATTGCTTTCACCGCAATCTTACACTTTAGCAGTAATAAAAAATTAATTCCCTAGCAATCTTCTAGTGTCAACTACAAGAACTCTTGTATACAATGAAAAGTATAGAATTCCATCTAAAAATTTACAGATATTGCACAAATGTCAGCATAATTCGTGCGTAATCTCTGTTATCCAACAATTTTTATCAGAAATATCTTTTTGTGCCTCTTCATATTAAAAGAGGTATAGTAAAGCAGTAAATGGACGTTTAAAAAAATTTCCGATTCTGCACGAAAAGTTCAATTATCAATATAAGAGAACGGTAAACCTTGTGAATATCATAGCGCAATTTCTTGAGAACGCTTCAGTCCTATCGCGGTTCGACTCAGCTTGAGCGAAACTCCGGCCGATCTGAGGGTGTCGCGACAACAACAACACCGGAACATATGCCCTTGTATCTCCTACTACCGGTTCTTCGACGCTCGTTTCACCGTGCTCGTCCTATCGCGAAATCCTCCGTTTATCCCGGCTGAAAAGTTTCCTTCGGCCCCGCTGTTCGCACCTCCCCCTGCAACGGCTGCGAGCATTACGGAGGAGGATGTACAGTCGGACGCACAAGTGTTCGTCCGTCTATCGTGCCTGGGATGTGTGACGTCAAACAAAAATGCTCACGCGCAATCGCGATCAACGATTTCTCGAAACATCAATTTACTCTATATTAACTAAGATTAACTCGTGTATTATTTTTCATTTAAGTTTCAGGTAGCTACGTGTTTCCTCTCCTTTATTTGTACAATAGCAGACAAAAGTTTAAAACCAAAGGGTGAAAGAAAATAAATTAATTAATTAATAAGAAATAACGGTGTAAATAAAATTTATATTCTATGCTAATTAATAAATAGTGTTCTATCACAATGACGATAAAAATGAATAAATAAACAAGATTTGCGAACCATAAAATTATGGTTTTCGTTGTCCTGTCGAGGAAAATGAATAAATTATTTAATAAAAAATAACGGTGTACATAAAATTTATATTCTATGCTAATTAATAAATAGTGTTCTATCACAATGACGATAAAAATGAATAGATAAACAATATTTGCGAACCATAAAATTATGGTTTACATTGTCCTGTCAAGGAAAATAAATAAACTAATTAATAAGAAATAACAATATAAATAAAATTTATATTCTATGCTAATTAATAAACAGTATTTTACCATAATAACGATAAAAATGAATAGATGAACAATATTTGTGAACCACAAAATTATGTTTTACTTTATTCTAGCGTTTATTTATTACCATTAAACTATATTTTATTGTCTTGTTATCTTAAGCTTTTGTCCGCTACTGTATACTGTACAAAATATGATGAGTGAACGAATACTTGTGCGACCGACTGTAGCTCGAGCGACGCCGATGGGATGCAACAAGGATCCAGCTTATCGATATCGAGTGGAGGGAGGGCAGGCCGAAAATTCGACCAGCTACCTACAGGAAGAAATTCGGTTGTTTCGTAATTGCGTGATACACTTTTCCCCCGAGAGGATTAAATGGGAATACGCTTCCTCTCTCGTTGAACAGCGTCCGATGGTTCGATGGCGTTCGTCGCGAGCGCGCGCCTTTTCTCGCTGGGAATAGGATTGCTGGATCTTTTAAGGAGATGGCGAAAAGTTTGATAGGTGGACACTTTATAGGCGGTATACTTGCGCGACGAGATGCGCGAGTTTGATTAGACGATTTCAAGGTATTATTGACAAAGTCGCGAAACTGTTTATTCGTTGTTTCTGGAAGCATAATGTGTATACAGCGAATCTTTGATGTTCGTTTACGAATTTTACGGATCATTTCGTTATTTCTTGTGTTCTGGAATTTGTGATCACCAAGTGCTTTATATCATGATACCTTGAACTTAACCGTATAACCGGAACATCTATGAGAAGTATGAAAAAGTTCGTTTGCAAATTGTAATTGAATTTTTATTTAAATAATTGTTATTAATTAATTGAATTTTTATAATTTACTCATATGATCTATTAAATTTTTATTTATTTGCTCATATGACCTAATGTTTGTAAAAATGTATAACTGAAGTGTTGATCGTATCGAAAAGCGAGTACAGCTAACCCTTTGATATTAAAATGTGTCGCTTTCAATCGAAGAGTCGTTCGCTATTGAAGAGTTAATTATTATAACGATTAATTGCTTTTGTTAACTATCAGAATTTTCTTTTGATTTATCAATTTAGCTTGCCAGTTTTCCCGGAAAAATTGAATTTGTATAAAAAGAATCGTTGAGGGGATAAAGAAATCGAACAAACAGAATTGTGTCGTACGAATCTAAAAGTTCTTCGTTGGACTGTTCTAAAAATTCCAGCATCCAAGCGTCGTTCAGTGACATCCAACCGCATTGGGAATTAATGGAATAGATTAAAATTATAGGCACCCCAAAACGGAAGTGCTAATTCACGTGCTCGAGGTCGGCCAACCAGCGCGTTATAAGTGCACTCACTGTTTTATCATCATTAGCGGTCGGCAGCCAGATTTCTGCGCGATTTAAATCCCAGCCGTTGCAGATCGCAATCGCGTTCGTTTCGTTGTATGAAACGTTTGATCTTGGTTGAAGATATCGATAAACGAACAGAGCGGGTGCATAGTAATGGATTAGGCTCAAATTCCGAGCAAACACGCTCGAATTCCGCTATTTAATCTGATTATTATGGGGAATGACGAAACACCGATTGGCGTGGATAAATGATATTTTATGGAGATTATTATGAATAATACCGATTTAATGATGAAGGAACTATAAACTATTTCACGTCTTTTGTTTGTGATCGTTTCTAGCAGTAATATATAGTATTAATAGATGAGATTTGGTTTAAAATGAAATTGAACTGCGTTCGAGAGATTGTTGGAAAAGTTTAGGATTATTTTTGAAAATTATTTATTATTACTAACATGTGATATTTCAAAAGAACGTCTTCTAAATATTCAGTGAATTTTAATAACTTTCAATATTTTCAGTAAATTCGTCGTATTTTATGCAATGTTTTCCGTTAAAAATTAGATTCTTATCATTCCCACGCTTTAAAAACCGCAAACATTGTACTTATTGAAAAACGAGATCTTCAGAATGATCTAAATAAAATGTGAAACACGTTTTTTAAAAATATTTAGTGGAAAAAGGATGGTTCGGCCAAAATTGGATTACAAAGAATGTACCGGTCCAGTTTCCAATTTCGATGAAAACGAAAAAAAAACAAAAACAAAAAAAAAATGAAAAAATTAGTTTTCATTACTTTTCACGGAACCGAAAATGATCGATTGGCGCGATTCGTATCAGCGACGCATTTCGATTCACTCTTCCGGAAATTCGGGGAATGATGAAAACGTTTCGAACTATCAGATAGTTATAGGCACAATCGTTTATACCGCGTGCAAACGTATCGGCGCTTCAATCACATTAGTTGCCTACGATACCGCGCAATTCCGACTCGTAAAATATACGATCCTTTACTTGTCCTTCCAATTTCCAACGCGATCGGATCGATGGAATCGGCAATCCTTGCATCAGCGATATGTAATGTTACCGTGCATTGAAAAACGAAGGGCGTAACGAAACAGCGTGTTTGTGTTTGCTTGTACGTTGGAATTATTAATAAAACTCAGGTTTCTCTCGATTTTCAATAAAATTACGTTATTTTCACGTTTACAGTAATTGAAGTTCTACGTGAGCGCCGCTGCATAAGTTCTGTTTGTTAATTTTATTTATAGTACGAGAAATACATAAATCGTGTGTTTTTTAAAATATCATTAACATACTTAGTTTTTATATAAATATGTGATTAAAAAGTCTTATTAAAAACTATATTCCATCAAAGATTTTTACAAGCATTTCAAATTGTAGATTATGTAATCGGCTGGATGAAAGACATAAATAATGGTAGGAAGATATATTGTCAAGAATGTAAGCTTTCCGGTGTCTTCTTTAGGGGACAGGACTTTTGCAGCCACTTAATATATTCACAATATTATCATACGTATACACCTGACTCGTGGTCAGTGTAACGATGTATTACTACACAAAGGCTATAATAAGCTGAACAAAGTATGATAAGTCTGACTTATCCTTAATCTTTCCCCTTTTCTTCCAACCACGATTCCACTTATTCTCTATCTACCACACGGTGTAGACTGCATACAATCCCCCCTTCCCCTCTGCTTCTTAACTATTCACCTCGTCCTTCCTGGCTGGTCCTTGCACCCCTCATTTCGTCCTGCCCACTCGTAGCTGCGAATACTCCGACTGGGTTGCGCCACGTTTCCTTCTTTTGTTTTATCATTGAATTACGGCGCGGCGAGCATTAACATTTTCCCGTAATTATTTAAATTTAAGACAATCGTGGCCACGACTAGCTGCTGGCTGCAGCCCCGCCGCCTTAACGCCGAACAACCCCGTTTTTTCGTTTCGCTCTCTTCTCACTCTTACTCTCCCTCTCTCTCTCTCTCTGCACACTCTTACTCTCTCTTTCTCTCTCTGTCTTCTCTCTTTTCAATCTCCCTTTCTCTCTCTGCACACTCTTTCTCTCTTTCTCCCTCTGTCTTCTCTCTTTTCAATCTCACTCTCTCCCTTCTCACTCTTCTCTCTCTTATTCTCCTCTTCCTTCTCTGTCTTCTCTCTTTTCAATCTCACTCTTTCCTTCTCTCTCTCCCTCTCTCTCTCTTTGCCCACTCTTACTCTCTCTCTTTCTCTCTCTGTCTTCTCTTTTTTCAACCTTACACTCTTTCTTCTCACTCCTACTCTCATCTTCTCTCTCCGTCTTCTCTCTTTTCAATCTTACTCTCTCCTTCCCTCCCTTTTCTCCCTTTTCACCCCACATTGCGTCGTGTTGCTCTTGCGCTCGCGAAATTCGACCGTTCGCTCTCCCGACCCCTTTCTAGGCCGCATCGGAAAATAATGTGGTCCGCTTCTTATATCCCGGATGACAAAGCACATCCGAACTTCCGCCCGCGAGTTTCTATAATTTCACCCTTCCCCGTTCTCAAAGCTCCTCGCCCTTTTTGCCTGCTTCCCCGCTTTGTGCCTTCTTTCCCGGTTTCGCGGATTCGTTCGGGGAGATACCGTTTCGAGGCGATTTATTGGGAATTAAAACGGCGCGGCGCCACGGTTTCTTTGCCGTACGCCAAACGCAAACAGGAAATGTATGGGCGGAGGGGTACTTAAGACAATGCGTTGGGATAATTTGCAGGTGGTGGTCGTTATTCAAAGAGGCCTGTAATTTTCATCGTTTTTGTGACAAGGCACTTTGTTACGCGCAACCGTTTTGCTAATTTATTACACGCGGAGATTTAACAAATCTTACCTCTTCAATAAGTTTGCTATTCGATACGTACTCGCCATTGCGTGTGTTACATGAAGACGTACCGCTGAATAATGGTAACAATTAAATATATAGTAATCATTGTACCATTCCACAAATGTAAATTTAATTTTATGGTATAGGTACAGTAACGGACAAAAGTTTAAGACGAGACAATGTAGAACATAGTTTTATGCTCAATATATTCATTATTATTGTTATTGTGGTAGTGCACTATTTATCGATCAGTATAGAATGCAAATTTTGTTTATCACGCTATTCTTTATAATTTAGTTAGCTTAATTTCGCTAACTTTTTCGTTGATCTTAAATTTTTATCCGCTACTGTAAGTACGATATAAATCTTTCGTCTTCCAAGTCTTCTGAGAAACGAACGAACGCATTAAAGATCAAGCAAAACTAATTAAACCGTTGAACAGCGGTTAATAACGTAAAAATCAAGCAATTCGTTCGTGGCGGGAGGATACGCGTTCGCGACTCGAAACGAAGCAATGAGACCGAGAAATTTTAATGGGTTAGGATGATGGAACGAAGGGAGTGGTAAAGCGACAGCGTGCACACACAGACTGTAAGTCTATACGCCTAAACAAGCACACACGGTTGATGTTATTACGGACCAGAATATCATTTTGTTTTGACAACAGTTCCGCGTTGAAGCTCACCGAGTGTGCCGAGTGTGCTTTGTATCGGCAATACCAACTTCGTAACTCTATGCTGTAGCTCGCTTACGCTCTACAGATGCATTAATTTCTGGGGAAAACGTGTAGCTTGTGCGCTTTCAAGCAACCTGACACGAATCCCTTCTTCCGATCCTCGTCCGCAAACGAGCAACGAGTTACGCGACAAACGGCCCGACAAACAAGGGAAAAACGTGCACTTGGCCGTGTCAATCGTAACAAACGGAACGCGTATCCGGTGTATCAAGGACGTATAATTACGTGGACATTAATTGTTAATTATTTTCCATTCAATTATTGATCGTTCTTCGTGTTCACGTTAATTGAGATTGTAGTCGTTGCCACGAAGGCGATACAATTAACCCTCGATTGATATCGTGACACATGAAACGCATAATTAATGCTGAACTATTTATAGGAATAATGAGAATTCTCGTAATTTCATTAACTCTTTCTAGTGCCGTGCGATTTCAAAATTATTTATTTTCTTTCAATCTTATCGAAAGATGAAACGGATGATTAATCGTGATAAAAATAAAATTTTTAGGCTGAAAGAATTTTGCAAATGTGATATGTTAGATGGTGGAGAGATAACGGTATGGATTTGACGGTACCCTTCATTTTTCTGAAAATTTTTTGCTCTCTGCTTTCTGTTTTTTTTTCTTTTTTTTTTGTTTTTTCCGAGCTGTGTAAAAGTTTGCAGTGCACAGTCATTTTATATGCAACGCGTATCAGCGCGAAAAATAACGTTGAAATACAGATTTGCCGAATGCTATATACAAAATAATACTTAATCTCCGTATTAAATATCACTACTTAAACGAATATTAAATATTATTCCCCGTTCGTGGCTTTCATCCGAATTTCATTTCGAACCTGTAATATTTCTAATCGAGCGAAGCGCTGTTCGTTCACTGATAAAAAAGGAAAAACGGTTAAAGCTCGAAAAACCTATATAAAATAATTTTTCTGAAGCAGTTACACGGCGGATTCACGAGAATTTTACTTCCCAGCTGTACGTGTAGGTACATAAAACTTTCGAGTACGCTATTCGCGTTTATGGCAGCAGATATGTATGTCTTCTGTTGCAAGCAAATAAATCACGCATCTGCAGAGGAAGTTTACCATACAAGAATCTATTCGGCGAATGTTACTGTTGCATAAAAATTCGATAAACTTCAGGGAAAGACTTGTTTATAACGCTTTGCCATAAAACATTCTTATGCCAAAAATAAATTAACGCTTTCGGGAATATCGGGAACATAAAATAACAAAGGTAAAGTTATTTGTAACGACAAGTTGAAATTACTTCGCTTAAACGTATATCTTATCTGACCGTTCTATGGAAATTCGATAAACATCAACCGTATCAACAAGTATTAATTCTATCTTTCATTGTTTCTTGAAGCTTACCAAATTTATCGCAATTCACATTATTATTTAACGTTCTTGATTTGTCACGCGGACTGAAAGCCACTTAATGTTCTACAAACTGCATGTATTTACAGTTGGCAAACAAGTTGTAGGCCGAGAACATAATATAAAATACGGTTTCATGATTTATAAATACCGTTTATGCACTCATTTATATTTCAGTTTAATCTTCGAATGGCCGACCCTGGCTCACATTTTGTGTACAGTGTACACTGTGCAGATGACGAGCAGGGTATACTAATTTTAATTTCTTTAATTTTTAAAACACAAGTACAAGTACAAATTTATTTTATACTTTGTATCTCTGTTACCATTTAATTATCCTAACTTGGGTACAAAAAAATATTTTCAACGAATACATCCTGGTGGGTACAAAAATACTCACGATCGGTCATTCAAGGATTAATTATTAGGTTGGAGGGAAAGTTCTGTCGTATTTTAAATAGGCAAGTAATTTTTCTTGTAAATAAAAAAAAACACCTGGCTAGTGAGTCATTGAGAATTTTTGTTGTTGTTTTACCTGCTGTATAATATAAAAGGAGTCCATTTTTACCGTTCATCATTTACTTGTGATATTTAAAGTGAAAAACATGTCGGTAGATAAAGTACATTTACGACACTGCGTTTTGTATGAATTCCAAAATGGAAGCAAAGCATCGGTTGCATATAAAAATTTAGGCGCGGTATTTGGAAAAGATATTGTAAATGTTCGTACTTGTCAAAGATGGTTTAGCAAATTTCTTTCCGGGGATCTGAGCCTCCAAGAAAGTGATCGATCTGGACGACCATCTAAGATCGATAATGATGTTTTGCAATCCATGTTGGAAAATAATCCACATTTAACAAGTCGAGAAATTGCAGAACAGTTTGGCATTCATCATACAACTGTTGGAGATCACAAGTAAATACTCTTGGGTTTGTGTTAAAGCAAAGTGTTTGAATTCCACGTGAATTAACGGAAACGGAAAATACGACAGAACTTTCCCTCCAACCCAATAATTCGCTTTCGCCGATTCATTATCCTCAAACTTTTATATTTATTAGTAGCAAGTTATCACTACATTTCATCACCAAATTTACGATGCTAATTCTCGTTTAGAGGATATACGTTTTAAAATCCTCGATCATGAATGAATTCGCGTGATTTCAGCATCGTTCACACGTCGTGTCTTTCCGTTGGCTTCCAACGCGAGCATTACCATTGAGGCTTCACCGGAAGCCTTTCAGAACTTTCAAATATTCCGTCAAGAGTATTTCGTTGGCGAAGTTTTCTTTGAGGCAGGCATTTCTATTTTATCGAAGCTCGTCGCGCGTCATGCCCATCGCCGGTGATGCAATTTGCAACGCGGCTGCATCAATATCGGTTGATAAAGTTTCGAAAGTGTGCCCTAGAATTTCGCCGTAGCTCGCCGGTTGCTGATTTTTTCGAGTATTTCTTCAAGGAAATTGTATTTACCCTGTGGTACATCCTCGGCACAGTGCTATACTACTCGCCCCGGGTAAAGTTCCCCTCTTCTAACAAAATCGTTGACCCGACTGCGAACCCTCGTTTTTTCTTCTTCCCGCGGAAAATTCGACGTTGTTACAACGATTTTAGTAAACAACTTTTTCTTTGCAAACTGTAAATCTCGTTAAATCGGATTCTTGACATTTAGATTTAATTTGTGAAAAATTATCGTAACCCTACAACTGCTAACAAAATTTTTATTGGGAATGGGGTTTTATATTGCTAAATGAAATGAACTCTTATTTGTGGAATAATACTTTGATAATTTATTAATACTTTTATATAGCACGAGGAAGGACAATTTTGACCGCACCTAGCGAGTTTTGTCACAAGACTAACAGAACGCAGTGATTGAAATTCTTACAATCGAAATTCCGGGTTCTTCAGCCCTTTTGTTCTGTTTCTCGATTGTTTTCGAACTTTCAAAAATGCCTGATGTGGCTTGAGCTTCTTAGAAGAAGTCCTTGAAAAAGTGCGTTAAGAGAAAGCTGGTTTATGGTTAATTTTTGCTTCGTAGTATTTCTGTATTCAATTTCTAACAATTTTAACACTATTCCTACCGCGACATTGCCACGTAAGACAGACTACAAATTTTTCTGAAAAAATAAACAATGAAAACGGAAGTGAATATTGAAAACTGTATTATACGTGTATTTGAGAAAAAGTTTAAAGTTTAAAGGCGATTCAATTATGTAGTATCTAAGAAATTCTAATCGAAAATTTAAAAACGGTCATTCGACCGGTTGTGGTAGGAATAGTGTTAAACACCTACTTCTAGCGGAGTTTGTTTAATTTGAAATATTAAAAATATTTTTAGTAAAGGATCAGCGTTTGCGAAGCAACACTATAATCATACTCCTGTAGGTAGCATAATAATAATAATGCGATTACGTTATAATCTACTTTTACTTAAGCTGCTTAAGCTTTTCATTTAATACCGCTTAAAAATTCAGATTTATCGTCGCGTTTTATATATGATATTCAACCCTTTCCCTTAAACCCAACCTTCGCTCTGCTTTAAAGCATCACAGATATAACGCCGAAACTGTAATTATTACATTGTACACGAACACAGGCCGCGTAAAACAAAGCGTTAACGCGAAACCGTTTATAAAATTCAGATCTCCTCCATCCTCGCTATTTATCCTCATTTTCCAAACTTTAATTAGCCCCTCGATCTATTTCTCGTGCGGTGTAATTAAACGTATCGGGTAAACGACCGAAAGCACGTGTAAATTTTTTAAAATCAAGAACCGAGAACGACTCGTATTTACATTACACGCTCGACGCTGGTCCCGTTTGATATATCCGATAGCTGTTATTAATTTCAACACGCGTTTACGCAGCGAGGCCATTTTTATCCGTTAAAATCCGAGATCGGTTTGCATTGTCCTGATTAAACGTCGCTGTCTGCGCGCGTGTGCAGCCGCGAGTCACATAGATCTCGTAATTGTACACGAATCTAGGGGAAATGTGATCTGACTGAACGCTGCCATGATTAACGCGAAATATCAATATATTTGCGATATCCTCTGTCATTAATGCTGTAATTAAAAGCACCATTGCGAGGTATTGTAATCGGACCTTCGTTTGTGACGATTCAATGTTGTACACGGTTAGACGACCCATGACAGGGATTCGCTCTCAAATATCCGATGAAGTGCGAAAAATCGACAATTTTTAGGAATTCCGATAAATTGCGTGAACGATACGAATTTTTGGTAATATTTTCATGGAGTTGATGTTTTCGAAGTTGATATTTCGTATTCAACACTAGGACTACATTTTAATTGTCGATAGTTCTAGTGTTATTCTAGTGATGTTTTTAGTGCATTAACTACCAGATCAGTCAAAGTGACTAATTAGTGATTACTCATAGCAATCTTATAAATTCACTATGGTAAAGCTTCCAAAATGTACTACGATTTTCTGCAGAAGGTATAAACAAAAATTTGTTTCCTATGTATTCGATATTTTTTCATGTAATTTCATGTAATTTTGATCTCTTCCATGCAAACAAGTACACTTTAGTTGTCGATAGTTATAGCATTAATTAAGTATAAACACGGATGTTATTTCGGTGAAGTCGATGTTCATCGTGACATTTCTGTATTTTGTAGAAAATAGTAGAGTATACAATGATATCATTACGATCAAAAATGAATTGTTGTATTTCACGTGTTACTTTTCATTGAAACCAGATTTAATTAATTAGAAATTCCGACTTTTACAAAATAAGAAAAATATCATTTGTAGACCGGATGCTTGAATTTCAGTTGTTGAAACTGTTATGCTTCAACGAACTACTTCATTCGAACAGCTCCAATCACTGCTGAAAGGAACAGTAATTGTAAACACAAGGAATTAATATTATTCTCTCTGCTAAACTCGTTTTTGTTCAAAAAAATCCTCGAACTCTGCCGCTGCACCGTCGACGCGAAACAACAGCAACGCTAATTGAACGAGCGAACTAAATCACATCCGGCAGCGTGCAAAGCAGTTCCATTAATTTTCGCGGCAAACATTATAAACAATATCCGCTTTATCGTCTCGGGTCGCCTTAAATTCCGCCTCGATCCCGTTTCGCTATTTTGCCGGCGGCGCGCGGCCGGCGATATTAAAATATGTGGAAAGTTTCAGGCCGAGGTACAGCGGCAGTTTGAAAAGATCGTGGATCTTTAAGATTACAAGCACTCTTTCGCGCTGGCATTGTTCCGCGAGGGCTAGAATCGCCACTAAGTCACTCTTGACCCTTGTGCAGCGCCACGTGATGCACGGGCATAGTTTTCGTTCGTAAACCGTTCTTATAACCAGCGATGGGATCGAGCACACCGTAAGCAAATTTAACGCTAGATTTACGAAACCCGTCGATTTGACGAGTTTCGAATTTCGTTGGCAAAATTTGCAAGAACAATTACTATTATTCTTAGCAATTTTTGGTAACCTTTATCGATGGAACGATACAAATATACTCAAATCTATTTCCTTCTCAGTTCTGCAATTTCAAATTCTGTTTGATGTATACCTTTACTTATATGTATAAATAGATATACAAGAAGTGTTCATAAATCCAGTGTTAAATGCGATCGTGAAATTTCCAAACATGTAATTAACCGTCCAGAGAAGCTTATAAAAGTTAATATTTTCGGAAACAAAGGCATGGAATTTCGAATACGTGGAATTTCGATGTCGAAATTGGTTTGCTTAACACCTGAATATCCGAAATATCTGTTAACACGGTTACTTACGCTACAAAATTTACGCGACTAAAAAGACATAAGAATTTGAAGTATCGAAACAAACGAGGTGAATTTTATTGATTTCGGTTCGAATAGACGAAGTTTAATGCAAAACTAAGGTGATTGCTTTATACGACTATTTTAATACGGATACTTCGGTATGTTTAAATTTTATGAGTATACGAATGTTCGATACGGAGATTGACTTGGATTGCGCGAGCGAATAATAAGCTTAATCCCATCGCTATTTACAACCCTTTCCCCTCTGGTCACACAGACATCCGCGTCACTGTTTCTCGTGCTGCTCGACGAAGAAATGAGACAAAGAGGGAGAAAGACAAAGAGGAACGAAGCAACGTGCCTTCTAATTGCCGTATCGCCGACAGGGGGTGGATAAAGTGCTTGTTCCGGCCGCTAAAAACCGTGAAGGTGTATCGCGATGCACGCAACCGCGCTGCAGGTAATGCACACAGCCGCTGGACAGACGTTTCTTTTGATGATGCCGAACGATCACCGTAAATCCATCCTCGAAAATCGAATGTCCGTGCCTCGTAATTTCTCTCCGACCGTTTGTAACCTTCAGCATCGAGCATACGTATATACGATACAGTACCTAAGGAACTCGAAGTTCTTTTTTAACAGTTTGCGTACCACGAGCCGCTTTCGCGCTCTACCGATTTCCTGTCGAGAAAACCCAGTGCATTTGACCGATACAGACAACTAATAGCGCACTTAAAATTTTCCAAAATGCGCTCAAACTTTTAGACTCATGTATGTCGCATCGCCATCAGCTAGTATAAGAATATATATAAGGTAATTAATATCGTTGAGAATTTGCAATAAGAGAATAAATTACAATGTGTTGCTCTGTAAAAAGAGGTTAATTTTATTTTCTTTATCGTTACATTATTTACAATATATACATTTACCTGTAAAATGAGAAACGACAATTAAAGTCTATTCTCTATTTTGTTATCCTACAACGTTTATAAATCTCTGTCTCCTTTGTGTTATAAATTATAATTATATTTCCGTGACCTAATTTTATTCAGCACGTATGCCATCTAACTATAGCTCCCTCTATATCTATATCTATAAGTGAAGACAGCGTACTTCTCTTATATATATAGAATAGTATTTCATAAAATAATAAATTACAAATTAAAAATATGAAAAATTTAAAGAACAAACAATATTTCGACACATAATCAAAGGAGCGCTCTTCGGCTTTTTTTCAATGCATGATCGAAAGAACGCGATCGCGCTCCTTGGCGTTTTTTGAAAACCCTGTGGTACGCAAACGGTTAAACGGTTTGACCCTGCAATGGTTGCATCCGAATAGATAAAGTAAAATACTTTGGATTTAGAATCGACGAGAAAGACGAGTCGCGTCGCTCACGATAACAGTCAAGGATTATATCAATTTGAAACATTTAAGTAAGTTATGCACGTTGAGTAGAAGTGTTTAGTATAATATGGTGTGTATAACAAGGGAAAGGGTTTAATATTATATTAGGAAGATTAGAAAATAATTCGACAACGTGTAGTGAATTTAGTACATTAATGTGCAAGCAGTGGGTCACAAAAGCAGCACTCAAAAGCACGCATTAACGTTATATTCGTAAATTACTTTGCGATTATACCCCATTATTGTGTTATGAATTACTTTACACTTGAATGTACACCATTCAACAAGCCATGAAGGCTGTATAATCCCTTCAAAATGTAACACCATTGAAAACTTTCTAAAGGACAAAGTACCCATTATTTGAAACAGAATTTAACGCAAAGAAACAATGCTTCTTTAACTTTTATCTAGCTCTAACACATTGAAGGAAAAATTCCATTATTTGCATTAATTATGCACGGTTCACGTACAGAAATTCTTAACAACTCTGGTAATGACATTTAAAACGTTAAAACGCTGCTGCATTCGGTACCTCCTTTGTTTAATTGATGGCGACCGAATCGATTCGTTACATCGTTCAGTATCCTCGTCGAACTGTTCAATTTCAGTTCGCGATTTCTTGATTCGATAACGCGACGAGAATCCGCCGTGGTACTCGTCGAATCGGGCGAAATTAAAACGTTATTAGTTATCGACAGCGTTCACAGCGCGGCGTGTTTATCCGATCATCCCTCGCTTTTTTTCATTTTGTCCCATCTCTTCTATTTTCCTAGGCTTCGCTTCGCTCCTCACGAAAAACGTTTTATTGAATTCATTAACGGGCGCCTTGTGTCTACCCTCTCAACAGGTTTCCGATAACGATGTCGTTCATCCGGCGTTGCCCACCTTTATTTCCGGTGTTTCTGAAGCTGATCAATCGTTGTGGAAGAGTGTCGCGTGATTTAGTTTATAACGCAATGTACATATATAACATTAATCCTGTCTTTATAAATTTTGGTCGGTTTTGACCTCTTATGAATAGTTAATCTTGTACAAATTGCATTCCTCGAGTAATTAAGATTACGATCAAACGTACAGTATGTAAGAAGCAAATTTGTAAGATAAACTACGGAGGTAATTGTTTATTATTTAAATATTAATCCTTTTGCTTATAGGCGGCATCTAAATATATTTTGTATTTTAATAATTTTATATTTTAATAGTTCTGTATTTTAATAATTTTATATTTTAATAATTCTGTATTTTAATAATTTTATATTTTAATAATTTTATATTTTAATAATTTTATATTTTAATAATTCTGTATTTTAATAATTTTATATTTTAATAATTCTGTATTTTAATAATTTTGTAAGCCTTTTCATATTAAAAATGTAAATATACTTGTTACATTAGAGCAGCAATTGTTTTATTCAGCACAATTGTTATTTAAGACTTAGAAAAACGCGTACTGTGCATATTTCTGACGCGTGCTTCCGTTCAGTGACGGTACTTCGGCGGACTGGACAGCCGAAGCGAAAGGGTTAAACCTTAACAAATCCCAGGAAAGTTATTTATTCTCCGTTAACTTTTTGTTCCGTTATGTATTCAGGAATAGATAACTAAGAATTCAATTCGAAATTTCTGAAATTTATGCCCAATCAACCTAAATACAAAACCATCTGCGGCACACCGTTCGTTTCACCGAAAAATTTCCACCATGGAACTTAATTTATTACCCGACAGTTTTACAACAAAGTAAATACCAGTTACGTTTCACTGATTTCACACGTATGCCTTCTTATTGCCGACGAAGTTGGCGGAGACAGGTTAAACTTGCGCGCATCCTTTCGACCCGCTCTTAATCCCGTGGACGAAATCTGGATTACGTCTCGTGGCTTCTAACGAGGCCGTCAACGCGGCGTACTTTGAGGGCAAGCTGTTACCAAACGGGATTAAAATAGTTCGTCGGCACAAAAAGGCCTCGGAGACACTCGAAAAGGGGTGACGAAGACACTACTTTCCCCTCCCATCAACTAACACGCCCCTCTTCGTCGTTAAGTGCACGCGTCTCAGAGCTTTGAGACGCTCGTTAATGTCACTCGAACTGAATCGTTGCGTAACTATCGATGAACCGTTGGTTATTTGTCTTAAACGAAAGATCAACAGCCGACGATCCAGGAACTTCTTATCGTTAGTGGATGAAGATGTTTTCCTGGAAAAAGTGCCGGTTGTTTCCCTTTTTATGCTTCTTTTCCTTTGAGAAGACGTACCGCATATACAACAGTTTAATTGGATTCCGTTCTGATACGATTTTGTGATATAAATAAGATTCTATTCACTTAATAACAAAGATAAACCCTTGGTAAAATGTCATACTTAATTTTTGAACAGAAAGGGTTGAAGAGAAAGTTGGTTGTATTTCTACAGAGTTACTGCGTTTAGACAATAATAACGGACGTGTCACGATAATATACAAAACGTAACTGCAAAAATTCCTACCAAAGCGGAGTCAAAAATTTCAAGAAGCCACGCTTCGAATAAAAGTATTCGAAATTGGTCGCATTAGCTGGATTCTGTGCCAACACGCATCAATCACCGAGGATACTTGAGAATATTTGAGAGCGCTCGCAAAAATCCATCTGCTTCGTTTACTTCGTCGAAGACCGAGAGGCAGAGCTCCGGCCGATAACGATCCGACGAATCCGACGAAACCGATGGGTCTCGAGTTAATTAGCGATTAAACGAAGCCTCCGCGTGCCTAATTGAGAATCGATGTGGACTGTACAGGCGTTATTAACGAGCTTGTGTGCCCGTGGTTGATCAGTCACCGTGAATCAGGCCTGCGTCCAACGCGTCGTTCCGTGGGCACCCTTCCGCCCCCCCCCCCTCTGCCCCGGTTTGTCCGATTCACGCACGTCTGTCAAAGCGAATCAGGAAGTCGACGTGTATCGTGGCCACGGTCCCCGTTGAAAACGGACACGCTAATGGGCGTGCGTTTACCGAAGATCGAAACACCGTATGTCGACGATGAAACCGGTTCGCTTCCTGTGGCGGATTTTCGAGGACGCGCCCTCTTCCCCTCCATGATCGACCATCGTATACGTTCCGTTCTGATTGAACACGGTCAAGCATGTCCGGTGGCCGATGTTATGACATCGCCAGGGATCGGCGAATCGGTGGACGTACTCGAGAATCGTTTCGTGTACTGTTATCCCTGCTATGGTTGTACCAATAACGGAAGATGTAGGAGGGCGGTCTGTTTGGCGGTGAAGGGTTGCAGGTTTCGGTTGAAGATGATTTGCGTGCAAATGTCCAGGGCGGAATATCGATTCGAATACCGTTGATATTACGTTTTTTTTAGTTTGGCAGTTTGTGAACGAGTTATTTTGACGCTCTGTATACTAAAGCTTCTGTTGAAGTATTATTAGTAGGTACGTTCCAAAGGCGTTGTTTTAATAAAATAACATGTTAGACCGATGTTCGAGACTGATTTCTTTTATGTAATATTTCTTTTATTAACCCTTTGCACTCGAAAGGTGACTGTTAGCCGTCTAACAATATTAATTTCAAAGATTTACAAGAGCAAAATAATTACTAAGATTCACTTATATTAAACTTCACTTAGTTTAGTTAAGTCGTATACCAAAATTTACATATATTACTATTTAACTTCCGGATCTGATTAATAAACAAACGAAGTAAAGTCTGAAAATTTATGAGACTATCACTTGGCGACTAACAGGCGCCTCTCGAGCGCAAAGGGTTAACACTAGATTTATGGATGTTTCTTGTATATCTATTTTTAATATACATATATTAAGAAATAGATATACATTGTACAGAATTTTTAATTGCGAAGCTGAGAGGGAAATAGATCAGGGAATATTCAGGGTATTTACCACTCCATGAATAAAAGTCAACAAAAATTACTAAAAATAATAGTAATCGTTTTTGCGAATCTTGCTCATGAAATCCGAAATCCATCAAATTGACGGGTTCTGTGAATCTAGTGTTAACGGTGGTTATATTATGTCGCATTCAGTGTGACAGCGTGTTACTCACGAGGTCTCTTTGGAATTGTCCCCAGGTAGCAGAGAGCAAACCCTTAAGAAGAGTAAAAAAAAAAAAAATAAGATAAGGATAAATTAGTCAGAGGTCCATATAAAGAAACGAACGATGTATTAGAGAAAGTAGAAGAGAACGTAAAAGTATGTATAGAAGGATTTGTGCAAGAGCTTGGTCATAAAATATAGACAAAAGGATGACCGGATTCTGAGGAAAGCCTGGCGGAATTTATTTAAGAAGGCGATAAATTATTTGTAGAAGAATAGAGGGAAAGAAAAGAAGGAAAATTAGAAAAGAATTCTAGTGTACAATATTTTGCTAAAAGGTATCTAAGGTTCGATCAGGTCCCTGTTGCTAAATGTGCACGGACGTTATTTAGCCCCGGATAAAACTTTCACGAAATAGAAAATACGTTGCTGTCTAATTTATGGTGGCAAACGAAACTACCATAATTTTATCAAGATCTAGTCCCCTATCTTTTTGCAAATTATAAGTGTACATTTTTAATTCTTTAGTTAAAACTTATTGTTAAAATCGAAGTCAAAACATGGAGATACGAGCAGATCATGACACTTATCGCTGAAATTATCGAGCGTACAACAAAGCTGTCATTGTTTGGATCGAATTTCGATTAATTTCAGGACTCTGCCGTAAAAGCTATTTATACAGCTATCAATCTATCGTACGATGAGTTTGTATTACAAGCATGTTGAAACTTTATCGATTTATCGTACAAAGTTGCGACGACGCCTCTAATACCTTGCTGTACAATATGTCGTATAAAATGTCATGATACTCGGGGCGTGTTATCCGTGTTTCGAGAACAATGCTGTCGGACGTTAGCAACGGGAAACTCATGAAACAAAAACATAATTGTAACGAACACGGGAGAAATTAAATACATTGAAAGATGTATGTAACAATTTCGATTCATGGTTACGTTCATTTTAAAACGAAAATTAATGATATCATCGTATTGGATAATTATGAACAATAGCATTGTGCTTGGCCCTTTATACGTTTGTTAAATTATTCGGGGATCGCTTGATTAATCGACGATAAATATTTAGTCAGATGAACCGTAACTACCGACTTGTTTTGCTTTTGCCTCGCTCCGGGTACGAAGACAGGGTATTCTTCCTAAATAAATCATTATATTGTATTATAATACGGTATCATATTAAATCATTATTATTTCAGATAAATGTGAAAAGCGGCAGCTTTCCACGCTGCTTGGTTTTGCTTTCGTTTGATCAAGCTTCGCAAATGTTATTGATTTCATAGCACATACGTACTTATAATTGTTGCATATAATTATGTTCCATAGCTTCGCAGTTTAAAAATACATAACACGTGTTATATACAAAATTACATTAAAAAATCTAACGTGTAAAACATGTAATTAAAAAATATCTTGCAAACATTTTTACACGTTTCGATGTTGTAAAAAATATTACTATAAATATTTGTTGAATAAAGCTGCTACTAAATTAATGGCACCAGAAAAGAAAGCGAATTAGTGACTCCGTACAATTTTACGAAAACGTCCATCGATAATAAAAAAAATACGTTCAGGAATGCAAATCATCGAGAAGAAAAATTTACGTTTTATCAACGGTGAAGCACCTCGTTTGACGCAATAAGAGCAAGAGACTCTTTAAATACCGCCGCGAGAAATTTGATCGAGCGAAACTCGCGTATGAACTGCGCGCTTCAATCGGAAGTTTTCTTGTTCGTCAACATCCGGATAGCAATTAGAATTGCCTTCTCGATAAATCACACCGTTCAAAGATCGTCGGTTTAATTAGTTCCTCGTTCTGGACGACGTCAAAGCGGCCTCAGGCCGGCCAGCTACAAATGTCGGTGGTTACACAAATACTTCTGTCGCTTGCTAGACACGCGGAAAACACGGCGCTGGCAAGTGTCGAGATCGTTCACGAAACGCTACCTTCTATATAGATATTTTCGATAGAAACGATTTAATAAGCGCGATATCTCGCTGGCCGCGTGTTATTAAAGCGTTTAACGAGGGCCTGCCTTATTTAGAAAATCGATCCGCCGTTACTTCGACGACGAGGCTTTAATGCACACGTTGTTGCTCGACTCTACGCATTTATGGGTATCGATTATGTTTGATCGCGGCTGTAATTTCGTTTCCCACTTAATTTCGGCCCGCGTTAAGAGCAATCTAGATTGGAGATACACGAACCTTTCCCTTGAAAATCAAACACACCAGGGGCGGATTACTTTGTCGAATATGATTTATTCTTCAACCTTTCTTGTACTTTCGATTTTTTGCTGCGTACAAAAATTTTAGGGTTTAAGGTTTAAAGGAGAGGTGTGGATATGTTAATTTAATCATTACAGTGTATTCGGATAATAATGACTGCTCTATTATATTTGAACGTTATTCGTACAAAGACTCGATTTAAACTACATGTTTTTGTGTGACTCTATGTGTTTTGCTGCGTGTGCGTATGGGTACGTATATTTGTGTATATGTGTATGTATGTATGATGACACCCAAAGAATACTAATTGCTCATTAAGGATGGCGTTGGTGCCTCCTCTTTCCAATAAAAAATTTGCATAAGCCCCTGATGATTGTGTAGGATTATTTTTAAAATGCTCATTCGAATTTATTTCTCGACCGAATAAATTTGATTACTTTCATAAAGTTAGGAATATTTTTTCAAACAGTTCTTCACCGTTAACGAAACGTTTTTACTTTTTTTTTTTTTTTTTAGGTAAAAATTGTAATTTGTATGCTTAAATCGAGATTGTAATTTATTCAACTTGAAACACGACGCAACGAAAGGACATTGAACTCGGAGAACGTTCGGTCAAACTAAATTTCGTACCAATAAAACCTAACTACAAGGGGTTCGGACGAACAGATAGTCCAGCAAACACGGCGACATGCCCGGGTAAACTTTTCGAGGAGTCACAGAAAGGGATATAAATTGGCGTCCCGTGAAAGTCACGTGCCGTGGCAAGGGATAACGACTGCGGTTGACACATAACGAAGTAGCCAGACCGCAAGATTAACCCTCCGGCTCACTTTCAATCACTCAACCAGGCACACTGTCCTCCATTTTATCGGTTAACGTTATCGTGTTGTTAGCCCTGCTTCTAAAAGGGTGAAAGTGAGAGGACTAGACGGGTTTAATACCAGTGCAGATCAACTAACAGCAGGAACCAAGTATTTTTTTTTTTGGAGAAAAAGGTTTAAAATTGGTTACGAAATATTCTTAGGAACATTAGAAAGTACATACTTCGAATCAATTTTCTACAAAAAAGATTACATGGAATTATTCATTGTTTAACGAGTAACCGATAGATCTTCAGAACTTTGACACAATACAATTAATTAATGTTTCCGCAAATTACACAATATTTCTTTGAAGTTCTGAATAATAATTCGAATAAATTTTCTACAAATAATGTTATATAAAATTATTCATTATTTAACGACTAACTGATAGATCTTCAGAACTTTGACACAATAGAGTTAAAATTTCCGCAAATTACAATATTTCTTTGAAGTTCTAAATAATAATTCAAATCAATATTTTACAAAAAAGGTTATATGAAATTATTTATTATTTAACGACTAACTGATAGATTTTCAGAACTTTAACAGAATACAGTTGAAATTTCTGCAAATTATAATACTTCTGTGAACTTCTAAATAATACCTCCAGTTGCAATAGTTTGAGTCTACGTACACCAACATATTAGATTTGTGTGATTAACGGCACGCATTCTGTTATACAATAATTTAGGTGTTTCGATTCGATGATTTGTAGCTACCTGGAATTGCTATTACGTCGTTCCACCAGGAGTATCGCAATTCACTTTCCATTTCACAGGCTTCCAAGTTCCATCTACTGCATAACAAGGTAATATACACCCGATTGTAGGTGTCAAATTAATGACAGTTATGTCCCATACGTGAACAGAGGTAATCTGGGAACAGCAACAGCAGGAGGTGATCAAAGATCTTTGATCTACCGCACGTGTAACTGTGAATTTATGACAGCTTAATTAGTTTCAGCTAAAATCGATCCAACGATAAACCTTCTTTAATTAAAAGAACCAATAATTCCGATCAGCAATAGCTAATAATTAATCCCACGATCTAAAAGAAACAGCTATTTCAATTTTTTAACTCAAACAGATTTACTATTAGCACAGTCTCGCATAAAATCCACTGAAATGTCATAAATTCAGCGTTATACGTGCGTTAGATCAAAAAATTCTGATCCCTGGTTACCTCTAATAAATCACTGCTAATTTTCAAGCCCAGCTTCGAAATGCCATGTTCTAAGATCTTAAAAGTCTATCCATAAACTACGCTTTTATAATCTGCAAACGAAAGTGGGTCGCAGAGAACCTACGATGATCAGATAGCGTTACGTTATAGGGTCGTGTGTACGAAGCGAAACAAAGGACATATCAAAGTAGAAAGTAATATCTAGAGCATGTTGCTGCGAGCCCGTATCCACCTTTAATCATGCCCGATTGCAACACGACACCACTATTCAATACGCTATTAATAACCCTTCATCGCAACACATCATCTAGAATGACTGAAAAATCGGACAGGCCGTCCGTACTTAACGATCCAAACAGCTCAAGTTGTTCACCATCGCCTGGAGCCTATCGTCGTTTCCTCACGCGAGAGCATAATGCCCCTCGAACACGATCTCGATCGAATATCAATGCGAAACGAACGCAGTTTCTCGCTCCCCGTGCCTGTTCGTTATAATAAAGTTGTCAAAGGTTGCGTGTCGGGCCGCGATACCAAAGGACACGATGTTTCTCGGATCGACGAGCATTACTCTCTCTCTCTCTCTTTCCTTCTCTCGATCGCGAAACGTGGTGTGTAGCGGCGTTATAAACAATTTGCCGGGGGTTCGATCGAAAATCGAAGTGGGACAAATGGCGTGTACGTCTGTTTCGAGTAATTTACGACGATCGAGGTAAGGCGATGCGAGACCCGAGGTGTTCAGGATGTTGAACCGTTCGATTTGTTGGTCGCGCGGGTAGGGATGCATGTAAAATGAGCGAAATCCGTCACCGGGGCCAGGGCGAGAGGGCTGAACTCTGGCAGCGCAGACGTTCAACTGCAGGGGATGTCGAATTGATGAGAACTTCGATCGATCGATCTTCTCGAGAAGAAAAGAAAGTTGGTTCGGTTAATTCGTTTTGGGAATTATGTGATTCTATGCGAACGATCTGCGAGACATAATATGTGCTTGACGGGGAAACATTCGAAACAATGTTTCGTGATAGTTTTTTGAAATTTGTTTGAAAAAAATTGGAATTAAAAGTTATTATAGTTATACAAAAAATGGTGTTCGATTAGTTCGAGCTTTATCGAAAACATAGGAGTCCTCGGTCGTTCAGTTACGCTATGGATGCCGGAAAAGTAATTTAAAATCGATTTTAATCGTTGCTATCGACACACAGGTTGATTGCATCGTGTCAAAAATGCTACACCGCATGGACCGCCTTGTCAATCAGTGTTCGTTCCTTGCTAGTTACGAAGTAACAGATTTTCGTAACATTTATCGGGAAACGATCGAGATTGATCGTCGAGGAAATATACATGGATCATTTCAAATGCATATTTAAACATTTTAGAATGATTCCAGTGGAAAAAATGTAGCGAGTTCGTTGTGCATTAAATTTATTATAGTTTCTAATTTTAACTGTAACATTTTTCCACATTGATAACTTGCTCACGATCCTTCATATCAAGTTTAAATTTATCTACAAACTGCATTCATTTTTGTCCTACACATAGAAATAAATGTTTGCAGTACTACGTGCATACGAAACAATTGGCAAAATTACTATAAAAGTCTTGTACGCTTTATAAATACTATATTCCATTTATAGCTCAAAAGCAACAAAGAAGGGTGGCAACATTTCGATAACCCTCCTCTAATTGCCACCCAGACATCATTCAACAACCGTGCTCAACGTACAACCCCGCGAAACGGTCGCTCGATTATTCCACGGCCACTTTCATTCCGTCCCTCTAACCAGAAAACCAGCCAAGCCTCAGACAGCACAGCGAACAACGAAACCCGTAAAAAATACCGAAACATAGAAAGAACAAAAAACGCAGAAGAAGGGACAGATACGGCGAGGCCGGGCCCAGTCACGAGCCGGAAACGCCATGGCCCCTCGAAAACTGCGGCTATCCCGTTTCTCCAATCCCGTGGAGAAGCGTGGAGCCCATTATTCCTGGCAGCGGCGAACAAGCGAAAGCGGGCTGACTCTCGCGGAGACGCGCGGGGGGCGGCGGCGAACGCGCGCGCTGTTACTCCGCTCGATGGAGGGACACGGAGCGAACACGGTGCCGACGAGGGGATGCTGCTCCTTTCACAGAAACCGAGTAGGGAGGGAGAGAAGAAGGGGAGAAAAATAGGCGAACGATACGCGGCGAGTTGCAGGCAGATAGCAGAGGTACGTGGTGAACGAGAATGGTTGTGTAACGTCGAAACTGCGGAGGAAGCCGCGGAGGCATGAAGAGAGAATGAGCGCAAAGCGGTGGCGGTGGTTCAGGTAGCGGGGTACGGGCGGCGATGGGGACAGGGAAGGGTCGGAGGCCGGCAGAGTACACCTAATTAGTGCCATTACGGACCTACTGTTTTGCCAAATCGGCGCGGACTTAATATTGTCCGCGTGAACCCGCGGCTCGGCCCGGTGGCCAACGGACGACAGTTCTACCGGTAATTGGCGCATTGTACGTAACGGGGGACTGCATTCAATTAGTTTCGTAAAAAAGCGGAGCAGTCAGTCGCGGTAACGCCGGCAAATGAATGGAGCCTCCAGCGAACGAGCCAACCCGCCCCCACCGCCGCGAGTTTCCTCTTCCGTGCTCGCGGTCCCTTCGCGCGATCAATCCATCCAACCCCTAACGCTGCCCACCCTTCCTCGCTGCACCACCACGACGACGACGACGACGACACCGACGATGAATACGGAGGACGGGAAACGACCGCGAGGACTACTTAAAAATCGCTCTTTTCATCCCTCCCGTTCATCCCGTCGGCCTTCGCAATTGGGGAGCGTGCACCCTCTTTGGGACGGGACCGACTGATTAACGCGGATGCACGAAACCCGGCGGAAAGGCACTCGACGTGATACGTTACGCGAATCGTTGGCTTGTAATCTCTTCGAGGTAGCGAACACTCGATTGTGCACGCGGTCCCGGCGGTTTGAAGTGGGCCGCTCGCGCATTGTTGAAGATCGTTTCTTTTGTTGCCGGCACGGAGGTTGGGAGATTGGACGGGTGTGCACGGTGGATGGCGCTCCGTGATGGTTATTGGAGGTGGTGAATTTGTGTGCTCGAATTGTGTACCGTTGTAAAAGCGTGTGCCCGTGTATCTGTGCAGTTTTTGTCGGATAGATGGGAGCGAATGAATGGTTCTTAAATAACTCTTTCGAATAACACGAGGGCGAATCTTGAACGGTGGAGCGAATCACCTTTTTTTTGTGGGGGGGGATTCTAATTTTCGGTTCTTGATCGATGACCTGTCGGAACGAGTGGTAAATTCGGAGAAACGGTGGAATCGCGAGGAGATCTAACATTTTTTCGTGCTTACTTATAGCCTTCTGGAAATATCACGTAACTGGAACGCGAAATTCGGAAATAGAGCTTAATCAACCACTGTCATTGGCAACAGCATTTCAAATTCCTTCGACTGAAGCTTAGCGATTAATTTCGAAAACCGGAATTACAAAAATTGTACACCTTGGCGCTGTAGAAATTTAATTTTTGAATAATCGTAATTATATGCAATTGTATAATATAATGCCAGAATATATTAGACACTCATGAATTAATACAGCAAAAACTGTTTATCGATCCTGTTTCTTACAAAAGATGAGAATAATTTAATATTTAAAACATCTTTGTTGTAAAACGTAAAAAAATATTTACAACCTCCCAAATTTGATATGAAGATCCTTTAACATTCTAATAATTTGCAACACTAAAATTTGTTTAAGTAGCAAAAAGCGCCAGTGCGTGCAATTTATTTTCTCGAAGAATTTAGAACTAACCTCCAGAGGTCGGTATTGTTTCCCAAAACAGCTTCGGGCGCCACGGCTATACGAGCTTCCGGTGAAACGTCACGGATTCAGCTCGCTAAAGTGCATTCGAATAATGTTATTTATTTAGGAAACGATGCAACGCTAAAGAGGCCGCAATAAATCTGCGCTTAAGCAACGGTTTTCCAGTAACGAACCGCGCGATGCAAAACATCCAATTGCAGTTGGGGGATACCGGGGATAAGCATTGGGAAAGAGCGTTGATGCAAATTTTTTCTCATCAAGACATGCCAGCAGCGGAGAATAAAGAAACAATCTCGAAATGGAAGGTGCTGAATACGTTCCCGAGTAATTTTAATGCACGCGTGCTGTTCCTTAAAAACTCGAGCACTCTGCGCGAGAAACGACAATACCTTGATAACAGACACATTTGAGATCTTTTGTTCTCGAAGTTTGATAACAGTGCCCGACCATTAAACAGCGGTGTCTAAAGTGTGCGCGCGACTTTCTGAATTTTTTCGGACATAAAAGCTTTATGGCTGAAAGAAAGATTTGCCAAAGGGATGGTAAGGTACCTGATTTATAAAAATCATCGACCTGTTATCAAACTTAATAGATTACCCACACTGTTCTGTTAATCTCATTAGAAAGTAATTACATTCTACATTTTGTTAATTCTACTACCCCCTTTCCCTTCATTTTACATGTATACAATAAAAGTTATCTCTAGTACGACCAGTGGTAGAAATTACTCAAGTGACTATCTCTCTTTGTAACGCAAACGTAGCAGAAACACTAACTATTACATGAACTTCCAAGTTATAAAACAGCCCTAAACATACCCTTCGCAATTCCTACAAAGTCCTCGCTATCCTCAATACAATTTCCAAACAAAATTAACGATAACAGCCCACGCGACACTGGATAACCGTGTCACGTATGCCTGAAAACCATCATCGATAATCCTCATCCACCTAAAAACCTGACTGCATACTCAGCAAGCGTGCACTGGCCAGTTTCCAGTCACCGGCGCGGATTTAATAAAATAACTTATATAGCAAAGTCTGCGGGCGTTTCTAAGTTCCGGTAACCGAAGGGGTAGCCGAGGCCACCGCCCCCCCCCTCACTCTTTCCGCAACTGATAGCAGAGCGAACTTTTAGTCTCGCGCTTACCACGGTTCAACTCCGTGGAAGTACAGGTCTTATCTCCCGCCGGCCCGCGAAAGCCGACTTCCTTCGCCGACTTCGCTTCCCTTCGGTTCTCTCGCTGCTTCTTACGCTTTTGCACTTTTCCTCCTCGTCCCGCCCCTCTTACACCCCTCGGCTGGCGAATCGTCTCGCGGTTGTTACAATAACGTCACGTACGACACGGTTTCTTGCCCCGGTTCCCGAGGTAATTGCGCTTGATTCCTGCGGGAAACCGTTCCCCTGGCCGTGGGGAAAGCGTTTTAATAAACGCGACGATGGATGGGGGCGGCATGTGACGGGGCAGGGAAAAGGGTGGCAAAGGTTTTTGGACCTTTGAATTGGCCGCTGTTGGCAGCCTGATGCAGTTAATTTTATGTCGTTTGTCAAGCACACGGTTTTTGCACGGTTCTCTTTCAGCTTCTGTTTTACGTATTTTGCGGGCAATGGTGTTTGGTAGAATCTACGGCACGCTTGCTACAGGGGAAAAGCTGCTTAATTCTGCTTGGTTATTACCACCGTCATGGTTCTTTAATTTGATCGCTGTAGGGGTATAAGGATTTGAAAGCAATTTGAAATATTGTATGTTGGAGTTAAGATAAGATAGTGTAGTTTAGAATGGAATAGATGTGAATCAATGTATTGAACTTCTAAACGACGGTGTACGCATCAAACAAACTAATAACAGTCAGAAAATTTGGATCAGTTTGAATTTTATTGTCTTCCAGCAATGGTTATTTCCATTCAAAGAAGTCTGCAAAATTTGCAGAAACAACTTTTCTCATTTTTACTTAAAGAATTATGACTTCCTGTTCGAAAACAACCGTTCGACCAAAATAGAAGAAGACAAAAAGAGGGGAGCAAGCGTTTACATCGGAAAAACCGATCATTTTCAACGTCAACCTTCCGTACGCTAGAACACAAGCTGGTCGACAAGGGGCCGCCAAAAAATGTTCGTCGGAAATCTCGATTGTTGGCGGTGCTCGCGTTGGCTGGCAGCTGTTTTTCTAAAAGCTCGCCTCGGAACGCGGAACAATCCCGTGCCTGGATGCGCGCGATTCATCTTTGAAGGACGACTCTTCAGCCAAATATATATCGCGGGCGTGCTTTCGACAGTCGACGACACCTGTGCGACATTTTTTCGTCTTTTTATATTATTTCCTCGTTTTTCCTCCCCGTCACCGGCCGCAGGGAGGGTAGGCGGATTCCCAGAGCGCGCGCGCTGCACTCGCCGTCATATTGGACCGGAACAACGGTTTAAAATAATTTAGAAGCGTTGCGTGTCGGCGTGGGTGTTCTCGTATTCGTCGCATCGACGTGCTGTCGGCCGTGCTTTCGACGAGAAAATAACGAGCGTACGGCTTGATCGAGCCACGACTTCCAGACATCCGAATCGAAGTAATTCCACTTTAAATTTGGATTAATTTAACCCTTTCACTTATGATTTTGTTCAATGACTATATATGAATGTCGGTTAGCATTAGGTATTTGCAAGTTTGAAGCAGTATCAGGTATGCAATATTTAAATTGTACGTGTGATTTATATTTAGTAATCCTTCAAGATCATAGAAACTAAAATTACAGTTAAAATTAATTTCCATTACAAATATAACAGAATTTTGTTATATTTAGCCGACATAACCTTTTCCACAAGTGTAACTCTGGTATTTACCGATATTCTGATTTACACATATTTTGTGAAAGACGATAACTTTGCATTCCTTATTAAGATCGAAGCAATCAGTGTTACAGTATTCTTTCTTACGATTCTTTAAACAAAAATATCCTGTCCAATTCTCATTATTATTAATTCTGTATTATGTGAGTTCGATCCGATCGCGCTGACAGAAACGAATCCCTCAACAGCAATTATTAATCTTCAGTTTTTAAATCGAATCGAGAGCCCCTAATCAATCCTAACATTTTATCCGACAATCAGTCGAAATTCTGGCCCCGGCCTGTTTCCCGGCGAACGAATTAATTAGAGGCAGAGAACCGCGGCAGAATTAAAGGGATACCTTTGGCGATCGCAATCCCTCAGAGCTCCATTCGTTCGCATTTTCGACTGCAATTAATTTTTCATCAGAATGGCCGGTCGCTTATCGGCGAGCACGGTTTCCGGGCAAAATAAATCCCCTTTTTGTAAATCGATCCTGTGTACCACGGGCAACCAAAAATCGCGTCGTTCACAGACTACTTTGCGACGGATATTTATTTTATATCCGCCGTCCGATAAACATGCATTCGCATAAATAACCGCGGGAACGTTCGGTTCATACGCGGCGCAGTTTGCCCGATAAACAGATGTCATTTGCAATTTATCCATATTAACCGTTAAATCTGATCGCATCGGCCGTATAACGAATGTACACAGCGGAGACCTCGTTTTTCAGGGACGCAGCCGAGGCATTAGTCCCTGGCACCGATGATTAATAACGCTGCCCTTTCACGTGGCGTACGCGCAAATTCACGATTTCGAACTCGATATCTCCGCGTTTACGCTCAATTTAATTCCCGCCGCGCCGCACCGGATCTAATACTTAATGACACGCGCACGTGCGCACGGACGAGCCGAAATCTGTATTATAAAGCTTCTTTATCCGTCGATTAGCCGACGATTCGGATCGAAAATTTCATCGGCCGACAATTCGAAGCAGAAATTCCACGGCGAACAATGCGCCACGAGCTTCTATAATGCACAACTTCAATTCTATCGTAACTGAACGCATCCGACGCCGTTTCGAACGAAATTTAATTTATGACTGTGGCTTCGCGATACGATGACGGGACAAAGACCGATTACGTTTTTAGACCGATTACGCCAGTTTTACAGTTTATCTGACTTTCCTGGGCACACGCTGTTGGGCCATGTTAGAAATTGAATACAGAAATATACGTAGCAAAAATTAACCATAAACCAGCTTCGTCTTAATGAATCTGAATAAATTTTGCCATAATCTTTATAAAACTAATGGGACACACATATGTCCCAGCCTGTAACCTTGCAGTGATATAAAAACAAATCATTTTTTTTCCTTTTACCCTATAGTAATAAATAAATTTATCACTTAAAGTATTAGAAATGTAAGCTGCCTCTTTTATTTTCTTTAAAAAAAAAAAATCCGTCTCGAAAGTGTTAAACTTTTGTTCGTACTACTGTAACTCAATTTATTCTTCCCTACTCGAGTAATCCGAATTTGTTCCCGACAACGAAACCGTTATCGTCGGATCAAGCATCAAACGTGATCGTTTGCATACATCTAACACGAATTCACCGGCTGCCGCCGTGACACGGTGAAACAAACACCTGTACGTCGAGGCGCGCCTAAAATTTCCAATCGACCGCGCGAAACTATCCCGGAAGCACTTTTCCGCGGAAAGTAGATCAGTTCCCGATACAGGGATAACTTTCCATCTAAAATTTTCAAGCCTACCTTCCCTTCTCCGACCTCCGTGCGCCTTCTTTCGCCGTGGAAAAGCCAACCCCGTACGTCGATCCGCTGTCACGTCGTTCTGTTTATCCTGACTCCCGTTCTGTATATCTCTCTACGGGGCTTTACATCGATCCCGTGCTCGTCGCGACTCTTTGCTGACTGAATCGGAACAAGACTAACAGCATTTCAAACAATGTATCTCGGGTGTCAGAGGTCCGGAGCCGGAGGCGCAGGTTTACCCAGCGTGTCTACCGAATAGGTGTATCGATTGTTGTCGTTCAGGCGACACGGTAACCTCGGTGTTAACCGCTCTGTTTTGATGCATCGTCTTCTGTTCCCGTTGGCGTAAAGGTGAGGCACGATGTGTACATTCACTACCGAACGGAAGTATTAGGGCACTTGACCGAAACGCTTGCAATATTTGAAGTACTTCGTAAAAAATAATCGTGCGATAACCTTTGCGGGGTCATTTAACGCTTTACCGACCGGAAGCCTATTAACCTGTGGGGACACGGAAACTCTGCGGGTGTTCTAAGGGGCTGCATCAAACACTTTACAACAGGGCCTGAGCATCGGCCCGTCATTAGACCCAAACGGCCAGCCGATCGTCATTACCACGGGTGTTTGATTGCAGCCTTATTAGAATCCGGAAAACACTCGCAGAGGGTCCCTTCCATGTCACCACATTTTCCCCTCCTCGACGCGTTCAGGGAATATAAAACTCAAAACTTCCCTGGGCGCGACATTCAGCTACATTCAATCTAACAGTTACACAGATATACATTCAATCTATCACAGTCATACATTCGATCTACCATTCAATCAATCACAGTGTAATTATCACATACAAGCAAATAAACATATACTCTACAAACCCTTTGACTGCTAAAGTCGTATATAAACGCTTTCACAAATCCATCAATATATACGAAAGGCGTAAATATACGTTCTCTGTATTTTTCTACTACAACACCTTTATTACTGTTTTACCGATTAATTCAATATGGAATTTATTGTCCTATTTAACATAGCAACTAAACATGCCATTATTATTTTTTAAACCGTAAGAATGGTATAAAATTTCCGGGTACTGTTTTGGTCACTAGTCAGTGGACAACCAGTCGCAGCGACTGACACGCGAAAAACGCGCCGCAGTCAAAGGGTTAACACATTGCGTAATGTCCAAAAGTATAAACGAAATTTCGACGGTTCCCAAATTTATAGAAAAAATTTTTCACGACTAAAACTTTGAAGACTCTTCTTTTCAAAACTTCCCCTGTTGGTTAACAAAAGGATTTTTGTTCACGGTGTTATAGTTTTGGAAAAAATAATTTCCATTTTTTCACTTTTCTGCAAATGTGAAAAGGCAGTTGGGGAAATTGAATCTAGAAATTCGAGAGAATTTTGGTGCTTGAATATTTGTATGCAAGGTGTATAGATAAGGTATTGCAGTTTAAAATGAGAAGATTTGGTTAATTATTGTTAGGCATTGAATTCTGCAATTTATTTGTCGAGTATAGAACAAAAATTCGGCACACTTGTTCATGTTTTCGTAAGCTTTCCGAATCGCACGGAACAGTTTCATAAAACACGAACGAGGAATACAAGGAACGAGGCGAAATTTTTGTTTCAGCTCGCGTTCTTTTGCAGACGCGTGCATTTTTTGAGGTGAATCAAACGCCAGATTTTATTTCCTCGGATTTGATAATGTTTTGTTGGTTTCATCGTTTTACGGTCACTGGAAGGGAAACGCTGAAGCGTAAATTATTTTCTTCCCGGAAAGAAATTTACCCCTTGTTAAAATTCTTCCGCTGCCCGTATCATTGTTTCTCTTTTTCCATTTTTTTTCCCCTTTTTTTTCTTTTGTATTCAACCGGAGAAGTGGATGTTTCCGCTCCACTGAAACGCCAGCATTATTTTTTGAAGCGGCGTATAAAAAATTCCTCATAGAAACTTCTCGGTTACAGCAGATAATTTTTTCGCATTTTTTTTTTGTCAGCCCGCACGGTAATCTAGTTATCCTCTGCTTGCTGAAATTTTTTGAATCATAAAAAGTTACTGCAGATCTGTTTAAATAAAACAATAAAACTGTTATCAAAAGACAATATTCATGCGACGAGAACCAAACGTTTCTCGCCTGGTTTATCGCAGAACTAGATTTAATTAATTTTTCTGAATTTACTCCACTTTAGCCCTAAACCATAGACTTCCACAACCTTTGCAATTAGCAAGCCTTCAAACAGTCGTTTCAGTGGTATTTTATAACAAATCCATTTTACTAACAAGATTTCAATGGCGAATCCAAAACTTGAAGTAACTCGGAATACAAATTTTGAAGACGTTTACGTCGAGGGGTTATGTGGAAAAATTCGTGTTAGAAAAGAAATGACTAGATAATATGTATTTATCGAAAAAAGTATCGGTGGTGTCTATACGACTGGCGCACAATAGGAACAGAAAAGAACTGGAGACCGCGGCGATAGTGCGAATATTTTATACCTGGCTGCCGCGTTCCTAAACCATTTTAGCATGTAGGGTTCTCAGGTAGAAATAAATATTTCCTTCGCCCCAACAGTTTATATCGAAAGAATATCCAATAACGTTCGTATTTTAGGGTGAACAAGAAAAGAAGCACGTATTAAAGCACCAGGACACCGCGATAATTCTCCGCGCCACTTAAATCATCGACCACGATCCTCTTTGTGTCACTGGAATCGCTCACGGCGTGAAGCGCGTTAAAAATATCCCGACAACCGACGTTACGTTAATTAAAACCGTGTACGAAGCGGGGTAGAGGGGGTGCGAGCTTCTCTTTAGAATCGTTAGCCCGCGTTTTTAAAAGTAGCTACCCAACCCTCCCTCCCCTCCTCCCTATTATAACGTCGCTGGGCACGAATCAACGCGGGGGCCACGGGATGAAAGCAGATTTTTCGTCGGTCGTTATTGTTCGCCGTCGCCGGTGGTAAAATTTTCAAACCCGGCTACATGTATATCACAGCCATCGCGGACGTTCATTGAACGACGCGCCTCCATTCAGCTGATACCTCAATAAGTGTACACAAGCCTCGCTGCTAATTGGCGAGGCGAAACGAGTAAATTGCCGGCAGCAGAACGCGTTCCACGTGCATCAGCTCCGGTTGCCGTCATTTTTACCCTCCTTTTCCCCCGTTTCGCTTTTTCCACCCCTTTCAACACCCCCTACTCCTCCTCCTCCACCGCCAGCAGGCGGACGAACTGCGGATCGTTAACGAAGAATAGGGCATTGATTCGAATCGCATTGGACGCTATTTCCTCCGATTCTTCGAGGATGCAAGCGCGCCGAGTCGAAATCGCGGAGGAAAAAATTGTTCGCCAATCGAGTGCACGCGAAAAGGCGCGGCGCGGCCTGCTGGATCCGGTCTATCCGTTCTGAAACGAAGGTTCGTTTGAACGTGTGATAATTGGTCTGTTTACGCTGCTCGCATCGTGCTCTAATGATAAGCAGAGATTAATCGTGGTGGGAGGGGGAACCGCTGAGCGATCGGACGGTTTGATTGATCGGTGGTGGAATACTATGAAAGGGCATTCAGTTTCGTTTCTAGCATCGTTTCAATCTGGTTGCTGCAGTTTAGTCGACCTGTAGAACGGTTTTACGTATGTTAATTCGACGATGTTTGTTAATTAAATTGATTTCCTATTCCGATCGCAATACATCTACGCTTTTTGCACGTCAACCGGGAAAGTAAAGTTTACAGCTTCTCGCAATCAATATATATTTTTAAAATTGGAAAGCAGTACGGTTTATCACTAGAATCTTATTCACGACGTTATCTTCACCATACTGTATACACCTAATCTTTCAATCAACTTCATAATTAATCGATCACGAAACTAATGGGAAAACAGCTATAAAGTATGAAGGGACGAAACATGCTCAGACAGAACGTTCGCTACTAAGAGGTTTACCGATTTCCCCGCTCAAGAGAGCCTCGAATCTGTTTATACGCCAAGTCTCTCCAAAAACGCTGAAAACTTCATCACGAGCAATTATACGGCCGACAGAATGGCGGTATAACCGGCGCTAGGCAGCAGCAGTAGCAGCAGCGGGAGGAGGAGGAGGGCCGTGATACAACAAGCGTGTTCAGCGAGCTTAAAATCGAGGACGCATTTATAATACGTACTGTACACCTCGACAACTGCGTTCACCCATGCATCGTTAACAGAAAGGCGACGTACAAGGCGCGGGAACAAAGGGACGCGCAGGTAGGTACACACGCGGAGACGATACCGGTTTCCCCTCGAAAAACGCTAAATGCCCTAATTGGGCGGGTGTTTAGCCACGCAGAGGCGTGTATTTTCCGCGGCCATTCATAACCTTTTAACGCGATTAACCGGGCCGAGCTGGCTGCGGGTTAAAGACCACGAACGAGCCCGCGTGTGTTGTCCGCTTCAGAACTGGGCGGCGTATTTTTGTTAGAAAGGATTAAGTCTCTCTTCCCCTTTCTCTGCCGCGGTGTCGCCAGAGCCAGCCACGCGAATTAAAGCGGTCGCCTTGTTATCTAAGGGTAGCTGGATTAAGATTTTTCTTGCGACCGAATGCAATCGCCAGAAGATGCTTCGAATTATTGGATAGTAGACGAAACGAATTATTTTTCGCGTTTTTTAAAACGAGACGAGCAATCATTTGTTTACGACTATTGTGGAATGCGTAGCTACGAGCTGCCAATCTTGATAAAATTTTTTAGCAAGAATTTTTATGGCTAAATGGTGTATCTTTAATTTTGTTGATATAAAAAAGGCATTTACTGTGTAATTTGAATTTTTTTTTTTTTTAATATCCTCAAATTTTTATTCAATTGCACTCGTGTAAATGAGTAAACGAACAGAAGTAATCGTAAAACGTGTTTCCATGTTTGTGCTACCAAAAATCCTATGAAATTTTTAAGATTCCCGGTGGTTATTGCTGTTAATCCATCTTTGTGGTTACGTCGAACACATTCGCGTAGCGGTGCTTTTAAACTCGCAGGGCATCATCGTCTCCCACCGGCGATAATTAGCAGGCAGCGTCATTCGAATTTTCCATTAAGAGGTACGGCGAGCTCAATTTGTGAATGTAATAAACGACACGCTTTTATCGGGGGCCATCACGATAAAGCTATTATAAATGACCCGGGTCCTGTGTAGCACAGGGCGGCCGGGTTATTTTTCATTAACAGGCCGCCTCTATATTTCAGTAAGCCCATTGAGAAATTTTCTACGGGTTAATCTACCAAGGGATCGTGTGTATCCCTGTATAGCGTGGGTTTAAACGGTAATTGGGAATTGTTGCGCGGTCATCTTGCGCATGGTCCACAGGTCTGGCTTTGCATTAGCCTTCATCCTGAGTTAGGGACCAAGGACCTAGTGTGCCTTAATAATTACTAATACCTCGGAGTGGCTTTAATTATTTGCTCTCCGGTTGAGGAGACGTGAAATTTCGTAGTAAGTTATCGTTAAAGAGACGAAGGACGATTTAATGGCGAAGGGAGAGTTCTTATTTGCTAGCGATTTTTTAAGACAGAACGCGTGACAATGGAGAACACGTTCGAGGGTAGAGATTTTAGAAATATAAATTTGTATACATCAAGAAATGTATCTTAAACTATACCTTGATAACGATTATTCGTATTGTATAAAATGAGTATTAATTTTTAATCGTCAGATCTATGTTAATGCATTTTTTATACTTCCTTAAGAAAGAGGCAGAGTTTTTTGCTTCAAATGTAGGAAATCTTCAAGTTATACAATTAATCATAATAGTTTAGAAATTTTCGAAACCGTCAAATTTGACGATTAGTTGTGAACAAGATACTTTCTCGAAATGCAAACGTTCTTTCAGGAAGTTTCAAAATTCAAGTGGTCTGTTCTGTTAGATTTTCCGCCCGGAATAATATCGGGAAACGCGTGGCCGGCTCTTCCGTATTTTTTCCGTGCTCGTTAAGAAAATTTTTCCTCCGCGATCCGAGCGTTCGCCGTCGGTCAGTGAGTTGAAAAACTTTTGCAATTACACCGAATCTCAAACATTTACCCGGAATTGAGCAAAAAAGTCGCCGTGCCGCCATCGCGGCCAGCCGTTCTCCTTTTTCGCTCGGAATTGCAGAATTCTGAAAATGCTGATGTTCCGTATAGCAACGGCGACGAGTTATGGGACTCCAAGTGGCGAGGAACTTCCGTCGTTTGTTCGGGTCGTTGATAAAGATCTGGGCAAGATGGAAATGTTAGACAATCCTAAAATCTTCCACAGTTCTAAGCTGTTCACCTTGACAAAATATGTTTGCATGGAAATTGAAAATTCTTATTCAAAGGATATTAAACAATCTTAAAAGCTTCCACAATTCTAAGCTATTGAATTCGACAAAGCATAACTATATGAGAGTTGAAAATTCTTACTTAAAGAATATTAATCTTAAAAGCTTCCACAATTCTAAGCTGTTCACCTCTACAGAGCATAACTATATGAGAGTTGAAAATTCTTACTTAAAGGATATTAAACAATCTTAAAAGCTTCCGCAATTCTAAACTGTTCACCTCTCTAAAGCATAACTATATGAGAGTTGAAAATTCTTACTTAAAGAATATTAAACAATCTTAAAAGCTTCCACAATTCTAAGCTATTGAATTCGACAAAGCATAACTATATGAAAGTTGAAAATTCTTACTTAAAGAATATTAATCTTAAAAGCTTCCACAATTCTAAGCTGTTCACCTCTACAAAGCATAACTATATGAGAATTGAAAATTCTTACTTAAAGGATATTAAACAATCTTAAAAGCTTCCGCAATCCTAAGCTGTTCATCTCTCCAAAGCATAACTATATGAGAGTTGAAAATTCTCACTTAAAGGATATTAAACAATCTTAAAAGCTTCCGCAATTCTAAACTGTTCATTTCGACAAAACATAACTCCATGGGAATTAGGGAGTGATAGGTGATCCTAGGTGGATCCCACTGCGATCATTCCAATTCCTTTATAACCTAGGATCCTCCGTTTACGCAAGGTTTGTGGTCCCAATGGGCCTCCAATCCCCTTGGAAATAAGACCCCTTGGGACTACAACTTGCTCTTTGGATTTGCAAAAGGATTCTCATTCTCGAATTGGATGAGTCGCAGAGAAAGAGGAGTAGTGCAAAGAATCAAAACTAGAATGTACAGATATAGGACCCGTTGGGCCCTAACAAAATTTCATTCGACCCAATAAACGGCGAACAATGATTTCAAATAGAACACATTCGCCTGGCAGAACGTCAAACAGAAGGTTCGCAGGACAAATCTGAGGTGAACAAGGAAAAGAAGTCGATCGCGTGTGTTTTACTTTTAAGCAATAAATAATTTAATCGTGCAACTGAAGCGCAAGTCCGTGTGCCTTATAATAGAAGGCTGCTTCTCGTTGAAACCGTATAATATAGTCCTGGTGGAGGATGGAAGTAGAACAGGAAGCTCCACAGAAAGAAACCGCCTGCTTATTATAACGACATTACTCGGAAATAAGAGTGTATAAAAAGCCATGAAAAGCACGAGGGATAATAAGGTGTCCAGCGCATAAAGTAAAAAGGCTAACCGTTTCGCGTGGGCGTACGATGGAAGCAGCATCTTCGATCTATAACCGACAACGCGGACGGCGGATGACTGAACGGACTTCCGGTTGCCTTTGATGGAGCACGCTGAATGCGGCGGATACTATTTTGATACCGTCTTTAACGTGTACGCTTCGAAACGATGGTGGAATAAGCTTTACGCTGCCGGAAATGACTGACATTCTTGTACTTTCGACATTAATTGTACTTAATATTTCAGAGACGGTTCTCTAGGTAATGTTAAATGTTTGCACGTTTCCTTAAATTTAGACATTTATTTAATAACACTTGTGATTCTATATTTTATAAGAAATAATAATTTAAATTAAGTTTAAATTAAATTTGTGAAATAATAATAATAATAATAATAATAATGATACTAACTTCAAAAATTTTCAAATTCGAAATATTTACTATGATTCACGTATATTAACCCTTTGCACTTGGCTGGTCCCCTCTCATGGGACATCGTAATCCTAGCATGTGATAGTTTCGCAAATTTTCAGATTTTACTTAGTTAGTTTATTAGTCAGACTCAGAGGTTAAATAGTCATATCAGTAAATTTTAGTATTACACTTAACTAAACTAAATGACGTTTAATATAGGCGAATCTTATTAAATATTTCGAATTTGAACATTTTTGAAGTTAGTATCATTAGACTACTAACAGTCACCTCACGAGTGCAAAGGGTGAAATTCAAGAAATTAAATTGAAGTTTTATTTTTCAGTTCAGACCTGGACGTTAAATAGTCATATATGTAAATTTTAATATACGATTTAACTAAACTAAATGAAATTGAATCATAGTATGAATTTTGAATCATAGCAAATATTTCGAATTTGAAAATTTTTGAAGTTAGTATCATTAAACGACTAACGGTCACCTCTCGAGTGCAAAGGGTTAAACTTCATTTAGTTTAGTTAAGTCGTATATTAAAATTTACATGTATGACTATTTAACGTCCGGGTCTGAACTAACGTCTGAAAATTTGCGAAACTATCGTATGCTAGGATTACGATGTCCCATGAGAGGGGACAGCCGAGTGCAAAGGGTTAAATTTTTTAGGGATTTGTTTGTTTTCGTATTGAATGGAATGGGAGGTTTCTGAAAGTTTTCAACTGTCCTATGAAAAAATACGGTGTTTAGAACGAGAAATATATATTTCTCACCAATTTCATTTGCATACGAAAACGTGCAACTTGGCCGAATTTTATAACGAAGTACGCAACGAAAAATATTGCCATTGAAAAGTATCAAATCGCAAACGAGCTTCAGAGTTTGATTGATTTTAACCGACTTGACAGAAAGGAAATGGCTAAACGAGTGTTTTCCGTTAACAAATAACACGTGTTGACAGAAATATGTAGCGAGTGGGAAAAAAATTGATTTTTGACAGGAAAGAGCTATTTGTCAAGCTAAAAACCAACCCAAGAGCAATTGTATCTTTGACTGATGAATGGATGACAGCGTACAATAGCCAGTCCAACGTATAGAATTGTAAAAATTGCACAATTGGTAAAAGCGTATGAATACTCCAACTGTTTACGTTAATAAAAAATAAATCAAGCGATAACAGTTATTTTTTACCAAAACGATATTATACAGTTTAATTTAATCGTTCTACCTTTACATCTCAATGTTTAAATTCATCAATCAGTTCGATATAACATTTTTATTATTTTTCAAACCATTCTTGCACACATCGTATCATATTTCTGCGATAACGTAACCGAAGCGAAGGAAAAAGAACAAGAAGTATTTATTTTATTAATACAATACTTTATATTTAACCTACCACTTGCTTTTTGCAATATTTTCTTAAAAAGAACTTCCGTTCCGCCCTGGATTATACTGAATTTCGAAGAATTTAGTCGACTGTCAAATCCATAAATTTATTCCCCCGAATTTTAATAGAATATAATCCGTAACGCCGCGAATATTGTGTTTAGCAAAATTTGCAGTTGCCCAGGCCAATTGAAACGACGATTAATGAAACTTGATTAACGATGTTGCTTGGGTTAAAGGATCAGGATATTTCATCCTAAAAACGGATATTTCATACGTTACAGGCCAATACAAATTTCAGCACGGCTATTAGTTCCGAGCGAAACCGGGTAGGCGTGTTTCCACAATGCATTACACACGGTAATAATTATTCATCGTTACTGCAAACGTTCATTTGCGCACATATGCGGTCGCATGATCGACGTTCAACCCCATTGAAACACTTCGACGAGTACGGCTAGCTTGTTTCCCCCGCTTTGTATTCGCCCTCTGTATATCCGTCAGCGTCTCCATTTAACGAATTCCTGCGCATGTATCCTCATTCCGCAATACAAACCTCGCATCGCCGGATAGATCTTTCATTTTTTTCTGTTTTCTTTACGGCATAACCGCGTTGTGTTTGCAGGGAGTACACGTTAAACGCGTGTACAATGGATGTTACGGATACGTGCAACATATAACGTTTAACGTAGAGAAGAATCTATTTGTGTTCATTCATGTGCAACGACTACAAACGTTGCTCGAATGCGCAATGTCTGAACTGAACATTTTTTAATTGTGAGGGGTTACTTAAATTCTTTACAAAATAGCCGTTCGTTCATAAAATACGTTTGCTGTCTTACTAAACTAACTATGCCCTTTTTCTCATGCTTTTATGGGCGCATCCCCACTTTTTGCACTTTCCCGAAAAACAAACTCGCCGTTGGTGCGGCCCTGGAAAGTGTTATGCTGCGTCCACACTGCTGTTCGTGAACAGCTCGCGAACAGTTCGTGAGCTGTGCTCGCCAGCAGTGTGGACACTTTCGCGAACAGCGAGCAACGAGCAGCGAACTCCTCAGCGAACAGCGAACAGTGTTCGCTCGGGAAGCGGTACATCAAAGAAACTGTTCGCGAGCTCGAAGCGTATCTGGACGCGTTTGTAACACAGTATATGGCAAAAGCTAATAGCGAACTGCCCATGAATTCAGAGCGAATAAGTTTGTAACTGTTCGCGAGCTCCAGTCTGGATATGCTGCGTTTTCCGTTGGCGAACTGTTCTCTTCTATGTGGACGCGGCTTTAGCGGCCGTGACCGAGCCTCGCGCGTACTCGGTCCCAACCCTTATTGGGGACCTCTGGTTTATGGGGGCCCTAATGACCACTTTGGCCATCGTCAACCCAGAATTTTTTGGTTCCTCTTACATAATCATGTTTTTACTAAACTTTCATTTCCACCGTAATATTAAATTTTCGTGACTCGCATGGCAGAAATATGAGAAACGTGAGAAAAAATGAAAAATATCAGAAAACAGTATGAGAAACATATTTTTAATGGCTACGTGTTTGTTATATTGTTTAACAATGAATTCGAAAACGTAACACTGCGAACGAGGTCTTCTTTATTTCATTTCCTTGAAAGGTGATGCAACTTGCAGAAGATACTTTACAAGACAACTATTATACAACCATCACGTAACAAAGTTGACGTATAAAACTTTATTCTTTCCAATATTTTATGGAACTTGAACGTGAACTACTTAAAGTGTGGAATTTTGTTACTTCTTAAAAATTCAGGATTTGTGCAGAATTTGTTATACGTAAATTTGAAGCTACGAATGCCTGGACACCTTTGTTGGTGTTTAAAATTAGCGAACAATGTTGATCAATCACTTTTGTTAAATGCTTAAGTGTACTCTAACTGCAACCGATAAAATATTCATGGAAGAGGGATGCAATTTCGAAGAATATTCATGACAGTTCCGTGGTTCCCCGATTTTGATGGCGATTCTTGTCGTTTACGGGCATCGTTAACAGCCTCCTCTTATTGGTAATTATAATGAGACGGTGCTTTCGGTTTTAAAATGGACTTTTTACTATTATCGTTAAAAGCAAGAACCCAGAATAAAGACTCGGGCAATTGTGCTTCTTGGCTGTTTTCTATCGTTAACCTCGTTCGTGGATAAATTGATAGTATTTATGTGAAGGCATCGGTCCGTAAGAAAGAGTAGTTGATTTTCACGAAACAAACAGAATATTTTATCTACTGAAACTTCTCCAATACTCTACAAAGAAGCTTTTTAATTCCTTAAAGTATTTTTCTTCTATTTCCTTGTTTAGCAAATCTCAAGAAGCTTTTTAATTCCTTAAAGTATTTTTCTTCTATTTCCTTGTTTAGCAAATCTCAAGAAGCTATTTAAGTCGTTAAAGTATTTTTCCTCTATTTCCTTGTTTAGCAAATCTCAAGAAGCTATTTAATTCGTTAAAGTATTTTTCCTCTGTTTCCTTGTTTAGCAAATCTCAAAATAATTGATCTTTTCGTTTCGAAGCTTTCATATTCCAATAATCTAAAGTTTTCCAATAATTTTAATATAACCTTCATAAACTATTTTTTAATCCTCAAATAGAACATTGGTACATCATTATCCTTGGCAAGTCCTGCGCTATAATTCACAGAGACAAATGCCTGAAGAAATCGATTGCGAATCAGATTTCTCAACATGAAGAACGGCGCACGTTGACCTGATACATCCTGTTCATTTTAACCAGCGAGTTTCCAACACTTTGACCTATCGTCCAGTTTCGCAGCTCGTTCCAGAAGTGTGTGGCCACGAAATTCAACGTTACGTGACCGAGATATAACTGGACACCATCGTGTCTGCGTATGTATGTGCAAGCATTTGTCTCCTCGTTACTTCCATTCCACGCCATCGTGATTTCTTGCAGATCAAGAATAATCGCGTAACGATAGTTAAAGGGTTGTCCGTTCGAACGTTTCGCTGATTTTCGTCATTCTTAGACTTTGAGACGAAAATTAGACGTTCCAAGTCAAAATTTGTAGACAGATCTATTTTCACTTACGCTTACACAAATCTAAGCAATTATATCTGCAAATAAATTTCCAGGTCTTATTCACTTCTATTCCATTAATTTTTGTTAACATCTGTTTTCCAAGTAAGAAGTATAATTATACCAAAAATGCGAGGCTTCTCTGTTTGCACAAACTTTTCACCCCTTTAACTCATTGAGGCACACGATTTTAAAGAAAATAAAAACCCAAGTTGCACAAAATTTTTGTTAATATAAAAAATTGAAAAGAACGTTCATTTCAATTATTAACGTATTAATAACCTTCAACTTTCCGAGATGGGTTGAAATGTATCCTATCATGTTTAATAAGCTGAGCAAAAAGTGGGATTAGTTTTAACCCACCTAACCTCAAATAATTAAAGCACCCAACGACACGATTCGATTACGATAGCAGAATTAACATAAAACTCATACGCGAATAAACTATCTCTATCAGATTTTAAGAATCTGCTGTTCTCTGCTGAGCTTCGTTTCGCAGTTTCAATGGCCATGAGGGTAATATTCAAAAGTGCGTTCCGCCATTACGGAAGTTGGCGGCGGAGTTAATCGGTCGTTGAACAGGTGCGACTATAGATTCGGAATAGTGGCGACACGGTTAACGCGTTGCTCTGAAAGGACCGGTGCACGGAATTAGCATCTGTTGGAATCGTTGCGCATTAATTAAAGCATCCTGCACGTTTGTCAGAGTCAAGTATACTATTCTATAATTATCTTAGAGTAGAAAGGCCCCGGTAGCGGGTCGCAGGAGTCCGCAATTACCGTTAGACAGCCATTTCGAAGTTTCGGGTGAAAGCAGCCAGGCGCACTGGACAGTATGAACGAAACGAAATTATCAAAAAAATTCACGAAAATACGTATTCTCGATGGTGTTGAGGTTAATTCCATTCCAAACGAAAGGACTAACAAGTTCAAAGTTTCCAGAATCATTGCATGCTGTATTTCATTCGAAATTTTAAGAAAGAAACCGTGTTTTATCGTGGAATGTGTTGTTTCAAAAGAAAAATACAATGTGGGGGATATGCGAGAGCTTTTCGCTCCATACTTGAAATTTCTTTCGTTTACGTTTAAATGTGATACATAGACGGTGATATATAATTGCGATCGAAAAATATTCAAAAACAATATTCCATTTATTTCGTGATATACTATTCTCTATTGTAGGCGGTTCGTTTTATTCTATGCCTACTTAACGTATACTTACATACAATAGTGGATGAAAGTCTAAAACCAAAAAGTGAACGAAATTGAACTAACTAATTTATAAGCAATAGCATGATAAACAAAATTTGCATTCTGTGCCAATCAATAAATAGTGTTCTACTATATATCATAATAATAATAAAAATAATAATACATAATAATAATAATAATAATAATAATAAAAATAATAATACATAATAATAATAATAATAATAAAAATAATAAAGAATAATAATAATAATAATAATAAAAATAATAAAGAATAGTAATAAAAATAATAAAGAATAATAATAATAAATAATAAATAATAATAATAAAAATAATAATAAATAATAATCATAAAAATGAATGTACAGATAATACTTGCAGACCATAAAACTATGTTCTACATTGCCTTCTCGTCTTAAACTTTTATCCGCTACTGTAACCGTTTAATTCCTCATGGAAATTGAAGTATTCATTTCTACAACAGGTAAACACCATTGTTGGTTCCACAAATGAATCACAAAGCAAATATAATCGTGACTCGTGCACGGCACTTTACAACGATCTCCTGCAAATTCTCGATCGCCGTCTAAAGTTCACAAGCGGCTTCGCGATGCTTCGACTCGTCCTTCGGTACACGTCCAGGGATTAAAGATTCTCCAATAGCTGCCACCATTTCCATCTCGATGGCACTTGTCTCTGTCGGAATAATGTGCCGCGCGAGCGCAGGCAAACGAACAGCCAACGCGTTGCACAAGCGTGTATGCTAATCCGCGATGCACCGCGTCACACGACATAGGTCTTCTCGTAAAATCGAGCCGCGTCGAGTTTGCATAGACGCGAGAGACACAGCTTGTCGAAGGGCCGTGGCAGCGCGTAACGATGTGGACTTACGTGTTTGTCGACGCGTTTACACGCGCGAACGGAGACAGCCGCGGCTGTTTCGCGCGACAGGCAGAACCCTTTCGATCGATCGATCAGATCGAGTTGGCGCGACACGCGTGTAAGCCGTTGGCACCGTTAAATCTTGCAAGGACATGCGATTTTCCTGTTTTTACGCGAATTACCGGCGTAACTTGCAGCTGATGCGCAGTATGTACTGAGACGTACAGTGAGCTTTAAAATATTCGTGAAATCGCTGTAGAAAAAAGGTTGTTAACCGTTTGAGTGCCAAGAAGCGATTTTGCGCTTTTTCTGTTTCGCTCGATAAGTGCCAGTGCTCTAGGCTGCGAAACCGACAATCGCTCGGTTTCTGTCGATGCGCGACTTTACGGCTACCATTCCATTTTAAGTAAAAATAAAATAATGAGATGGTTGAGAAAAGAACGAATTTTCCATTCGTTAGATCCGCCACACTGAATTCAAAAAATTACAACTTATAGTATAAGAGCAGAAAAGAGCGCAAAAGAGCTCCTTGGCATTTTTAATTGGAGGATAAGACAGACGCCATCGCGCCGCTTGGCATTTTTCGAGAGGAAATAAGACAAGCGAAAAAGCGCCTCTTGGCACTTGTGGACGGGAAAATAGGAAAGGCACGTGGCATCCAAACGGTTAAGATTATTTATTATTATTAATATGAATAATGGTAAAAATATATACAGTATACAGTAAATTCTAATTCAACTCTGCCACGCGAATCTATGTTTAATCCTCGGTTAAGATTATTTATTATTATTAAGATTAATAATGGCAAAAATGGTACAGTATACAGTAAATTCTAATTCAACTTTACTATGCGAATCTATGTTTAATCCTCGGTTAAGATTATTTATTATTATTAAGATCAATAGTGGCAAAAATGTACAGTATACAGTAAATTTTAATTCAACTCTGCTACTCGAATCTATGTTTAATCTTCGGTTAAGATTATTTATTATTATTAAGATTAATAGTGGCAAAAATGTATAGTATACAGTAAATTCTAATTCAATTCTGCTACGCGAATCTATGTTTAATTCTTGGCTCTTTTTACGACTTTATAATTTGGTTTCCTATTCAACACTGGACCCTTTTCTCTTTCTAGGAAACCCTTATAAGCCTTTTCCTCTTCCCACCCCGCGCTCGCTAAACATTGAATAGAGTATTTTAACTTTGGGATGGCAGAGTAACAGACGTAAGAGTAAGAGATCATGAATTAATTAGTTTAGTTTCACCAAATGCCTCAGACTATTTTAATAACAAAGAGCTTTCTACAGTCAACGAACTCTTATTCCATATTTTCGGTATGCGATTTTAAATGGTGCACGTAATGATTTCGAAATTGGCTCCAATAATCGTTAGAAATTGTGAACATTTCGGTACTAATACTCCTGTAAGAATCAAGAACGCCAAACAAAAGATCGTTGCATCGGATCGATTCGAACTGGCAGCGAACAGAATAACCACTCCCTCGCTTCGTGGCTCGTAAAGGAGGATACTGCGTACTTTAAAAAGGCAGCGACACGAACAGAATGTAAAGTAGACGTTATCTACGAGGCGCGTTTATGCGTGGAACGGTGGGAAACACGCGTGTACAAGCTTTCTACCATAACATCACGCATCTGTGCGTGTACGAACACATTTACACGGTAACGGTACCCGATACAGCGCAATAAACTGAAATATTAACACAGCGTTTACGTCTTTGCGTAACATTTCCGTGGCATTGGCCTCGACTTAATGAAAATTCGGGAGCAACGTTACTCGCGAATTTACAAATGCTTCTCATTTGCTCCCTAATTTCCATAGAGAGCATAGATAAAGCAGCGAAAGGATAAAACGAATAAAAAGACGGTCAGTGTGATAACAGCAACCATAGTAACGAGAAATATTGATACAGTGATAAAGAGAGAAAAAGTGAGAGTGTGTCGTGGAACGAAGCGATCTTCGGTGTGTTTAACACTAGAACTACCAGAACAGTCAAAATGATGATTATCCCTAGTAACTTTATAAATTCAATTTACCAAGCTTCCAAAATTTGCTCTGATTTTCTGCAGAAGGTATAAATAAAGTTTTGTTTTCTGTGTATTCGATATTTTGTCATGAAATTTCCAATTTGATCTGTTCCATGCAAATAAGTACACTGTAATCGTCGATAGTTCTAGTCTTAATATTTATGTTATATTTGGGACACTCTTTATTTATTATTATTACGCGTTTACTCACAATCATGTTCTCTTCGATCGTCCAGAAGATCGCTAGTTTCAACGAAGATGATTGTTCGCAGCGAAAGTCGCTAAAACACGCGATACAGCCAAGCAGAGAGTCAGGCAGCACAACCATTCGAGCGCCATTATTATTCATTAGGATTTTTCCGGCTATGCGTCTTCCTTAAGTTTTGTTTTTTCGCCTACCTGCGAGCCGTTGCATCGCTAAGCGAGTACGGATTTATCACGCGCTACTACTTTATTAAATTCGTGCCCGCGCCTGTGCGCCTTCTTTCTCGGCGACGCCGCGGATAAGCTCCGTCTTCGTAAATTTATTCCAATAGGGGCAAAAATATCCCGCGACGGGGGAATCATTAACCGTTTGAGTCCCAAGCAGCGCGATCGCGCTGTTGAGAATTTATGTCGAGAAAACCTAGCACATTTCAAACATTGTGAACGACTGACGATGCGTTGCCGATTGTCGAAGCGCGATCACATTTACTAAAACAAATACACCACATAGCACCTTTTAATGTGTAAACAGTACATTTTACAATAGGTAGAATAATACTATAATAATGCTATGATACGTTACAAAATAAAAATTTTAATACAAGCACTATTGCGTCGCTTGGTATTTCTCGACATAAAATACTAACATAAGTCGCGCTGCTTGGGTCTTTTCGTACTCATTTAGAGAAAGCGCGGTTGCGCTGTTTGGAATTCTTCGACAGTATTTTTTCAATACCCCCTGGGACTCAAACGGTTAAATGGCATTCTAAAATGAATGCCGCCTTTTACGATCCTTTATCTCTCAATTCTTCTAGGAGATAACGGACTTTTTGTGCATGGACGATGACAACGAGCGATTAATTGGATTACAAAGGGAACAACATTCTTAGGGGATAATCATCGTTTTGTGTAAAATTTTATGAAAGAAAACGAAAAGAAGAAAAATGAATAATGTTTTAAAGAATATACGTGCATTTGAATAAAAGTGGAAAAAGAACGACACAGACAAAACACTACACAACAGGCTACACCGGTGTTTCCTAACGTGGGGCCCACGCCCCACAGGGGGGCAATTCGAAAATGGACCCTATATATGTTTTGAAATTTTAGTTACTGTGTTTTGTTAACATTTTCATAGTGATTTCTTCCTAGAACCTATCATTTATGTTTCTTAAGTGAACAAATCAATTTTTTAATGTTAAAAATTATGTATGTTACATGGGGGGGGGGGGACATAAAAACTTTAGAAAGGTTAAGGTGGGGCATGGCACAAAAAAGGTTGGGAAACACTGGGCTACACAGTTCCTCATACTACGCTGGCTACGAAGGTTCTATCAGCATTCATTTCTCGATCAAGTGAAACTCCAAAAGAGACAAAACACTCGGTTCCACACTATCGTTCCCTACACACACACACACATATACGCACATACATTCACGTCCAGACGCACACCTAACGTACAATCTTACAATACTAATTTTTCAATCTACGCATTATCACAACCTTGATACATGGGAATTTTTAATGAATATTTTTGGGGTGAGTTGTCCAATAGAGAAAGGAACGAAGGAGCGAAATGTCACCACTAACGTTTAAATTAAAATTTAGAGTAGTATCATAAGAAGGGTTGAAATTGATATTTTTAATCACTGAATGGAGGATAACATTATTTGCTCGAATAACAATTATTTCTTCCTTTGCTTATTTTTTACTAAACCATCATCTGTCCCTCTGTTATGCAATTCTGATTTCCCAGAAGGAGGAACAACATGACACGGTTAATTATCCGAATACGATTAAGTCTGAAGTATACGCTTCATTCTTCCGGTTCAGATACAAAAGTAGAACAGCTGGGTTTAATAAGAAAAACTAATTTCACCTACAAATTGGTTTTAGTTCACTGCAGTTACGAAGTTCGTTTCTTAACGGAAGTTTTAATAATTCAAAGTTATTATATTAACTTAGAGTAAAGAAAGTTTGCGCGGCGAAACCCCGTTCAATAATACTCCGGGGTTATTACTTTCAGCGTGATTAATGTTTATGCAAACAAAAATACGCCACAAAATACGTGTTGTTTACGTCCGCGTATTTACATTCAGGATTAAACGTCGTTGTTAGAAATGAAAAATCGCTGGATCGGGTAACGCGTTGTTTAAAAAAAAAAAATAAAAAAAAAAAAAAAAATTGCAAGCAAATCTCGACTGAAGGAACACAAGTGATCGTTGCGTACCGATCAACCTTTTCCCATAAATTTCGAAGTAGATTGGTACTCTCGTTGTTGCGCGTAGGAAAAACGTGTCGAATAACACAGGGGGTCAAAAAAAACCGTGTCGAAAACCATCGACGGGTAACGAAAATCCAGCGTGAAACACGAAACAAACGAAAATTTCGCGCGACATTTTTTGTGTCCTGTAACACAGCAAAGAGCAAACGTTTCCACCGAATTCCGCTGTTTTTTCTAAATCGCGCCGCGAAAACTTGGAATTTTCTTTTAACACTTTAACACTAGAACTACCACAGCAGTCAAAATGACTGGTTGATGATTAATTATAGCAACCTTATAAATTCACTGTGGTAAAGCTTCCAAAATTTCCTATGATTTTCCGTAGAAGGTATAAATAAAGATTTATTTCTTATGTATTCCGTATTTTTTCATGTAATTTCCAATGTGATCTCTTCCATGCAAATAAGTACGCTTTGATTGTCGGTAGTTCTAGTGTTAATCGCCACGTTGGTCATATATGACCGACTTCCGTTTCTCCTGTGACTCATGATCAGTTTTTTTCCAACTTTCTGATCAATAGAATATGAAAGTGCAATCTCTACCATCAGAATTTCTACAATTGAATACCAGAAAAGGATCGTGTATATAACATTAATAGAAAAAATAAAATATTGTATATGTGCTTAGAGTGTCGCCGCTGGTGACCATTATGCCTAGATTAAGGATTACCGTCCAGCTGTATCAGATGTTCAGCGTTTATTATGAACTTTATGTAACTGTTGAAAATGTATGTATTGTTGGATTATAATAAACACTATTAAAACCAAACCAACCGTTTCTCCTGTGACGCCAAAGTGGTCGTCGGTGACCGGAGCGCTGTCAACTGCTTACAATTGTAACAGTTGAATAAAAATTGACGGTTAGCGCATTTTAAACAATGCCACCAATTAGAGGACACTTCAAAGTAAAAAGTGCCTCATTGAACAATTAACAATTCTTATTAGAACATCGAGAATAAAAGATTAATTTCTATAAAATATTGCATCTAGCGATGTACTCCCGTGGCGTACTGAGCGAAACACGTGATTTCGGCGTGGCAGTCAAAGGGTTAAACCAAAAGTGTCACGTCGTCGACCGATCTACCGAACTGTAAACCAAAACCCTACAAGATCACCGGAGTCGAGCAAACAAACAAACGTTGCAGTCTATCCTGCTAAAAGCAGTGATCCTCCCCGTGGAATTGGGGAAGCCTAAGAGGGGCGGGGGGAGGGGGTGGGTTGGTCGTTAAATAACTCGACCGATCGATTTGGTTTCGTGGAGCCGATGAAGCAGGTCGATCAACCGGCAAAGATCAATCAGTTGGGACGGTGACGATAGCTGTGAAGGGGAGCAGATAGGGGAGAAAGAAGAAGATAGAGAAAGAGGAATAAAGGAAGGAAGGAAGGAAGGAAGGAAGGAAGTGAGGGGGTACCCGCTTGTCGGATCAGCAGCTCGACCGGTTCAATTAACCATCAAGAGGAAGTCCAAGAGTCCTGATTTACGGGGGCGAGGGACAGGATGAGGGGGTGACAAATCGACCAATCAGTCGCGATGAAGTCCTCCGTCTTATTCGTTCCTCCTTAAAAGTCCCTTTGCGATCCCATTCACTGCGCGCCTCAGCCTGTTCCGGACGGTTAGGAGAATCTTCGGAAGTTTTCAGAACGATCACCCTCAAAAATCATTCGCTCGATTAGGCTGGCTCGGAATTGCCGCAAAAAGTACCGCCGTACGGGGATCTATCTCTGGGCAAGTGCTTTGGTAGGGAGGAGAAAAGAGGTGAGAGGGACTTGGATAAGCAGTCGGGTGCTCCGTTTGTTCCTTTATTTTTTCGGATAGAACGTTTTACGCGTATGCAAAGAATGTTTGTTCGGTAGATGCCAGGGGTTCTTGTTGCAGACTAACTGAACGGTTCCTTCATTAGCGATGCTTTAAATTAGAGGTAAAAGGGGTGAAGGGTAAGAAAAGAAATTATTAATTGAAGGGAACATGCTCGGGTTACTTTACTCGAATAGTGCAAAGAAGCAAAAATTGTAATGTTAGTTTAGTTTAGTTTAATCGAGCCTCTCGTTTACTTTTTTTCTCACTTTCTTTAAACGCTGGTAAAATTAACGTTTTCACGTTTATGGAACAAGCCGCGATCAATTACTAAAATTTTTCCCTTGCTTTTCGTTACTCTCACCCGATTAGAATTTATATCTGCATTACTTTTTCCCCACCTTATCATCAACCTTTCTGTGAAAATAAAACGTATACCGGTTAGGCATGATTCAAGACTTTTTGTAATCCATCGAACCGAACGATCATTCATTCCTTCGTCCCGGTGCACGTTACAATTCGAACAAACCGGTTATCGCATTTTCAACTCTATTTAGCACCCACGAACTCGCGTATCTTCCTTTAACGACGGGCTTCATATCCACACGAGCGTGATCGGAAGCTTTATCGGTTTGTCGATTGTATTTCAGTACAGCGAGATAGAAGCCGGACCGTAAAGTCGGGATCGTAAAGCGGGAACGAGCTGAGTTATCGACACAGCACGAGCAAACGAAGAAAGTTAATGACGATGGTAGCTACAACTATTCATGGGTATCTCTCGCCAACGAAACTGAATTAATCGTCGCACGATTAACCAATGGGTAAAATTTTGTCGAATATTACGTAGAAAATTTGTACACGAATTCCGTGGAAAGCTATTGGTAAGAAATAACAAGAGTGGAGGGCGAGAAGGGAGGGACAGTGAAAGAGTGGAGGGAAAAAGTGAGAGAGAGAGAGAGGAGGAAGAGCACAAAAGATAGAAGTGTGAGAAAGAGGAGAAAGAGAGTGAAAGAGAAGAAAAGAAGAGTGAGAGTGACAGTGAGAGGAGGATGAAAGTGAAAGAGGGGAAAGGGAGGAAAGGGAGAGTGAAAGAGAGGATAAGGAGAGTGAGAAGATAGGGAGAGTGAGAAAAAAGAAAGGCAGAGTGAAAGAGTGGATAAGGAGAGTGAAAGGATAGGGAGAGTGAGAGAGAGGAAAGGGAGAGTGAAAGAGAGGATAAGGAGAGTGAGAGGATAAGGAGAGTGAGAGGATAAGGAGAGAGAGGATAGGGAGAGTGAGAGAGAGGATAGGGAGAGTGAGAGAGAGGAAAGGGAGAGTGAAAGAGAGGATAAGGAGAGTGAGAGGATAAGGAGAGTGAGAGGATAGGGAGAGTGAGAGGATAAGGAGAGTGAGAGGATAGGGAGAGTGAGAGAGAGGAAAGGGAGAGTGAAAGAAATGAGAGGGAGAGTGAAACAGAGAAGAAAGAGAGTGAAAGAGATCAGAGAAAGAACGAAAGAGAAAGAGAGAAAAGAAGAAAAGTAAGAAATGAAGGAGGAGAGTGAGAGATAGAGGAGAAGAGTGGAAGAGAAGAGAGAGGCCTGAGAGAGAAAGGTGCAGAGGGTGGCAGCAAGAAGAGAAGAGAAGTAGAGATAGCTCCTTATTTTATCGCCGGCGAGTTATATTGGAGCATAAATCATATTCGGTAAGTGGACCCCTTACCCTGACCACTCCTGTAGGAAACGATTCCTCTCCCCCAACCATCCGTGCTTTATCACAACGCGGGCACCGGCTTCGACTTTCTTACCCCCAACTGACTGCCTTTCCGGTCACTTTTTTGTTGCCTCGAACCGCGCCGCAAACTTCGCCGCAACGCGCGATAAGTTTGACGTCCGCGGAAACGTTGTGTAAAATCGACGTAACAAAGCGTGGTCCGCGCGATGAACACGTTCTTTGGCTGAAACTGGGTCTCGTGAAATTCGCCGAACACTTTTTGTGTCGCGAACAAGTGTCTTGAACGTTCCGTGCAGAGTGAATCGCGAATTCAAACCTTTGTCGTTCGTTCGAAGCAGCTGGTGAATGCGACTGTATTTTGCAGTGGAATGTTTTGGGTACAGTTCAATTCCGATTGTAAGAAAAATCTCGGAATAGCACAGAATAATTTATGGACGACATGGAATAAAATACTGCATTCTTAAATTGAAATTTCTTACAAATTTCTGCGCATATTCTTCAATAATTTCAACGCCAGGTTTAATTCAGTACCAAAAATGAAGTTTCAGAATGATTTAATTTAAATATATTCGACGACTATGTTTAGCACCCTTATAAAAAGTTGAAAGCAAATTTGCTGACTCTCATCTCGTGGTTCGATTCAAACGAAACTTCATACAGCCTCTGCGTTCCCCACAAATCAATCCCGATTCACCCAAAGACAATAGATCGCCGATGCAGCGCTCTCTCCTCCATGTTTTAAGCGTTTCGCGAGCTAGTAAATAGCGCGAGGATCCGCTTTAGGGTCCGACCACCTCTAACCTCCCTTTCAGGTATCTCGAACTTTTTAATGGAGCGACTGAACGACGAAAGCGGGGCTTGCGGGATGGTACAACGACCCTATCCTCTATCCTCCCCTCCCGTACCATTCCCTTTCCCGCCCTTGTTCCCGACCTCCTTCTTCTTCCTCTTCCATCCTCCTGCTCCTCGTCCTCCTCCGAGCCTCGTCTTTTTTCATCGTTAGAAGTTTCTCCCTTTTTCTGCCTTGTTTCCCTCGCTCGTTGGCGCGACCCTTTCCTTCTCTAGCTTGTGGCGGCCTTCCGCCAGATTTTTCCTGCATAAACAGCAGGTCATTAACCGGCACTATGGCGGAAGATCGTATCTACCTTATCTCGTCGAGACTCTACTATTCCCGTCGCCGCGAGTACTCGAGCAGGAGATGATTCCTCTGCTCCTCCGCTTCTCATCCTCCTCTTCGGGCAACGCCGACCCTCGAACGCGTTATTAGTTTGTTGTGAAGCCTCGTGGCTGGCGATGATGGGCAATAATACCGTTCCCGCGGATCAGGCTATGAATTTGGTGTTCCATGGCACGAATAAGTCGTTCCTGGTATCGACGCGCTGATTCTCGCGTCTAACCGAGGATAGACTGTTCTTTTGTCTTTCATACTATTCTCGATGAAATCACGTTTGAGGAATTGTTAACGCTAGTAGAATAGTTAACACTTGTATATCTATTTGTAATAAACGTATACTAAGAAATAGGTACACATCGTGCAGAATTTGAAATTGCAGAGCTGAGAGGGAAATAGATTTGGATGTATTTGCATCAGTACGTCAGGAAAAATCAACGAAAATTGCTAGGAATGATGATAATTATTTTTGCAAATTTTGCTCATGAAGTCTGAAAACGTCCTGTAAACCTAGTGTTAAACGACGTTTCGATAATATACATTGTAACTTATGGGGATTTTACAGCTTACATTGAATTACTGGCAAATTTTTGTCGATTATAATATTTTATACTTTCGTACAACGCAGAGCAGAGATACAAAAACACGTGTTATAATTTACATATGAATTGCTGCAACAACGATAATACAGGTATTCGCAGAATATGAATAATGAAATTATAGATGTTAATAGCATTGGAATTATAGATAGAAGAAGAAAATATGAAATATTCCTCTTAATACATTTGAATATTAAAAATTATAGTTATATGAAGCAGAATTAATAAAAATGTTGATTTTTAACTTAGGCAGAGGATAAATCTTGCATCGAGTAACTTTTCAAATTTCTATTTGTTCTTACAGCTAAGTTCACACGTAGCAATTATAACAAATAATATTTTATATATAATATAAGAACCTATACAAAATATAATATGTATATCAAGAAATCCTTGACGATCGATAAATCATTTTTGCATGACGTTCTAAAATATGTGAGCCGCCGGCACGTTCATCTCGCTGAATTCTCTCGGTTTCATGTCTTTAATGATAGAACGATTTAGCTGCGCCGATTTTCGCTGTTTTTTCCTTACACGCACGAAATTCACCGGAAACTCGCCGCTCCGTTGATTGCACTCACAAAACTGGGGAGAAATACGGTCGCGCGCACAAGCCAAGACAACGACCACAAATCCTGGCATCGAAGTCCTCTCGAACCTTAGTCGTTAAAATTCTGTCGAAGTACTCCTCCAATTAAAGTACATTATCGATGTATAAAGCCCTTGGCGCAGGGAAAAATTCCGTTCGTTTCTGGTAACCACGTTTGATCTAAGTCTCGAAACCTAACGAAGATCAAACACGTTCTTCCTGTTTTTGAAATGTTAATTTAATTGATCTCTTTGATCCTTTGATCGCTTTCGCAATAATATACCACGGATAAAAGTACCTATAGTAACTGACAAAAATTTAAGACCACAGAGTCAAAGAAAATAAATAAACTAATTAATAAGAAATAACAGTATAAATAAAATTTGTATCCTATGCTGATCAATAAATAATGTTTTACCATAATAATAATGAAAATGAATAGATAAACAGTATTTGCGAATAATAAAATTATGTTTTATATTATCCTGTAATCTCAAACTTTTATCTGCTACTATACCTATGTATTTCATAAATATTTAAAGCTAATTTCCATGAGCTTGAACATTGGAAATTCCATTGATCTACACGTTACGCGAATATAAATCCTACTTCTTTCTTATCTCTCTGAAACACAGTCGATAATAATTTAACCGCCTTCCGTTACGTTGTTTCGCGTAAAGAGCTATCTGTCGTCTCCTTCAGAAGAACGATAAATCAATTCTCACACCTACGTGTCACATTTACACCCAGAATTAGCCGCTCGAACCAAATGTACAAGAATCCGAATCTCGATAAATGTGCCATTAACCGAGAGAGACCATTCTCGTTCCTCTTCCTTCCCCACTTCTCCTCTTCGTCCCTTATCCCCATCATTTTGTAACGGGGCGCACCGATAAATTACCTTTTGTCCACAGAGTTACTAATTCCCCGATAGGTCAAACCCGGGAACGTTCTCCAGGGAGTCAGGAACACTCTCCGAAGGTGGTAGCTTTTGTAGGTAACGATTTGTCCCTGGGCATTCATCATGCCGGGCATCGATTTGCTGGTACACCGACCGATTAAAATTGGCCCCAGTCGTGATCTTTGGTTCCCCGCCTCCTTTGTCATCGATAATAATCGCGATAGGCACGCAATTTAAGGCGGAGGACTCGAAACAGCTACAGTTTGCGAGAATATTTAACCCGTCGATTTTTTTAACCAACACAGATAACTGATATATTGCCTGATTAAATAAACAAACTGTCCAAAGTTTCTTTCATAAGTCCTGTATATAAGATTAGTGTAAAATATAAAAATTTGTATAAAAATTTGTTGTACAATACAATCCAAAAAGTTCGAGTTCTTATTATCTTTTGCGTTACCAGTAAGCGTGGCTGACTTATCGTTGAGGTACATCACTGTCAAGCACGTCGAACTTATTACCCTTCATACTACTGACAGTTTGTCTCTTGTATTATTTTCTATACTACTAGCTGTACCGCCTGACTCGTTATACTTTATACTACCGACACGCGAGTCTGACTTATTATCGCTTACACTACTGACCTCTAAAAACTGATTTCGTAAAAATTCGAAGCCCTCGAAGTGTTTCACACTGTTTCAACATTATTTTGCGCTACACTCTCTCACATCAAACTTACGCCCGCTAACCTCTACACACTTTGATAACTTGCTTCGAAACATCCGCCGTTCAGTTCCAACAAACCACACAAACGGTGTCGTCGGCTCCAAACTTTCGTACGCTCGAATGCAAAAGCAGCCGTCCAGAAATTTAACGCACTGTACGCAACGTAAAACGCGTCTACACGCGTCTTTCATGCGCGATCGGTTGGCCGCGATGGCGGCCGGGCAAGTTTGTTTCGGCGCTTGTACCACGGAAATTTACCGATCGGAGGGAGCTATTAATTTCCAGCCAGGTCGGGGGAGTATGGAAGAACGACGCCGGCCAAGAGCCCCCGGAGTCGACCTCGATAACTTTCGCGGCGAACTTTCCGCGGAATACGTGAGGCGGAACCGCGTGAAAAATTCTTGCGGCCCATTTTCCGCAGGGAACAAAGCGCGGCATGAGGGAAACGGAAGCAGAGACGGGTTGGGGAGAGGGGGCGGGAGGGAGGGAGGGAGGGAGGGCGAAGTTCGTACGTACCGTACATCTACTTCCGTAAAATCTATACCCGGTATTCCGGCAGGGCAACTTCTACTTTGTCGGCGAGCTCTGACGGCGATGAGAAGAGGAGGAGGACGAGGAGGAGGGCGAAGGAGGGGGGGGGGGACAAAGGGGCTGTTCAGTATTGGCAGCCGGTGATTTAGATCGTTTGCTCCAAAGCCTCGCGTGTTCCACGAAAATTTGTACATCAGACGACGAGCCGGTGATTTGCATATAGGAGGCCCGACAGCCTAATCCTTTACGTGCTATGCATACCTAATTCTGTAAACAATATTTATGGTAATGCACCGCTGACGGTAATTTCATTGAAACGGCCTGTAGAAGGGGAAGGAAGAGGATTCGGATTTGATTGGTGCCCCGCGGAGAACGACGCGTTTGTTGTGTCCTTTTTTCGGCACGCTATTGTCAGAGGTTTTATCTTGAAAGTCTGATTTATGTTAAGTCAGTATAGTCAGTATAGTCAGATTTATGTTAAGGGGTTGTAGCGGTAATTTTCATCTGACGAAGTGATTACGAAAATTGAAAAGGAAACGTCGCCTTTAAGTTACTATATTTTTGCCCTTAATTATCCAAAGCAGAACGTGGAGTTCGAAAGATTCAAAAAATTTGTTCAACAAAACGGTTCAAAGTGATTATGCTCCATCAAATTGTAATAAGAAAAAAATTATTTCAATTGTGAAGCATTGAAAAAATATAATATGAGCGGCTCGAATAAGATGTTCGATCAACTTGTACGACTAAAATTTATTCCAAAAATCCAGTAATCGCTGAAGCAAATTAATTTCGAGTACAATAGACATATTGTGTCCGTCTGCTCTCGTTCAAACTTCGTGTAAAGTTAACGGCCCGTCTAACCGATGGATCCGAGTTTGACGTTTCCACGTGCTCGATCGAATGCCGGATAAAAGAGGCTGTTGCGATCGGAGCAGGACTCGACGGAGAACAGTAATTATACCGCGCGACCTAGGCCAATAATAGTTGGCAAGCGGTTTTCAATGGTTACAACTTCGGGAACGGTTTAGCTCCAATTGAACTTGGACCAAGTTGGCGCGCTCAAGGAAGATGAAACGAGTGGAAACGCCGGATAGGGAGGTCGCCGCTCGTAATTCTGAGATCTGCAGCCGGGCCACCACGGCCAAACCGATCGCGCAGTGATGACGTCCTTTTATGGTCAGACGCGGGCCACGGAGCGTTGGATTTATTTCGGGGTATTCTACTACTGCGGAACGTGTTCCGATTTCTAATTACACCGATCAATTATTAGTCCCTTAATCGTTCCGATATTTTCTGCCGGATTTTTCAATCGACGCACACACAATTTTAATCGATACAAATTAATAGAGATTCAATTAACGCAACTTTTAATTTATAGACGCACAAATGTTCCGTAATAATGATGTATGAATTTGTAACTGTTCAAAATAATTGTACAATCAAATTAAAAGTTGATGATTGTTTGCCGATTCCATTGCAAGAGAAAATAATCATTCATTAGCTATGAAAATAATTATAACAAGTGTTTTTTATAAATTGATAGAAATAACCGTGGTGAAAACTTTACAATTAAACGAAGCTATATAATTAAACTGCAAGCAAACAATTATAAAATTCAGTTTTTGTTGCGTAAAATTCGAAAGCTTCCCAAACGTTTCTATCTTCCTTTAACCCTTTCACATACAACGAGGTCTGGGAGACGTCATTTATTTCATGTACCATTGTAGATTTTGACGTCTCCAAGACGTCAAGAGCTGTTTACAGATTCCAAAATGTTTTAAAACATTTCATACTTTACAGAACTACTAATTTATTACTTTATAATGTTACTTAATATATCAATCTGATAAAATGTTATACAGCAACGCGAATTTCAAAATAAAATGTTCTATTTTTAAGCTTGCGCATAACTGTTCAGTCGAGCCAAATTAAATAGTATATTTAGTACGCAACAATTTCCGTTTTATTTGTACGTCAAAGAGTTAAACCTATCAAATATTATGAAGATCGTTTGACAATTTTGTTGACCTTAATCTGTTACACCAAAATGTTCGGCATTGAAAAACAGCGCGCAGCTCCATAAATTCGCGCAGATGAAACGTGGAGCATGGTGAAACGAAATTTCATTTCCCTCGGTATTCCCCAGCGGTGCGAAGCCCGGCCCAGGCATCAGAGATTCAACGAAGGAACGTAAAAAATGCCCGACTATTTCGTCTTCGCGGTAGCAAAGTAATTTTCACAGAGGTTGCTCGGTTACCCAGTAGCTGATTCGCCTTCGTTCCGCTTGAACGGATGATCCGCGGCATAATCAGCCGAGTCGTCAGTGTAATCACCAGGCGTCGCACAATGAAGACACGCCAATTTCAGCTACGTGACCCGACAGTTAATTTCTCGAACCGATCTTTCGGTTTTCTTCGCGACGTCGCTCGTCAGCGCCGGGCAAAATCCTGATTACAGGATAATAGACAATTAGAGGCAACGGGACGGTGGCCTGACCGATTACGACGTGGTGACAGTTGATTAGCGTAATTAGATCCCGAGGGTATCACGCGTACGAACTATGGCCGGACCGAACCCGGGCGATTACGCGACACACAACACGCGATCGGCGACGCGAAATAATGTATCGTGACAAATGCATGTTCGCCAGGCCAGAGCTTTTACACGGGACCGAGTTCGTTTCGCTTTTACTTTAACCGTTTGCGTACCACGAGCCGCTTTCGCGCTCATCCGATTTCCTGTCGAGAAAATCCAGTGCGTTTGACCGATCCAGACAATTGACAGCGCGCTTATAATTTGCCAAAATGCGCTCAAACTTTTACGACGTATGAAAGGTCGCATCGCCATCAACTAGTATAAGAATATACATATATAATAGTATTTCATAAAATAATAAGTTATGTAACGTGGATATAATTTATTCAAAAAAAAATTATTAACGGCTACAAAGGTAATACAGACGTATCCTAGCATGTGACAAATTGCTAATACCTCACAGCGATAACTTAAGCAGATCCTGGACGCCGATGGGTCCTGCAAAGATCTTTTCATTCGGTCGACTAAGTGTTAATTACGATAAAAATGGAAAAGATACGTGAACATGTGAAAATGAGGCAGAGGATCGTAATCATTTTTCTGTGGGCTGTAAATTACTCATATTGAAAATTTACACGAAGTAGCTTCATATTGATCAGTACCTAGTTTTATTAGCAGCATCGATAAAATATTAAAGAATAATAGATTAAAAGTAATGTATCGTAGATAGTTTAAAAAAAAATTAATGTACGAAATGGACCAAAGAAAGCTTTGAAAAAGTTTCTACGAGTCACGCCTATTGAAGTTCAACTATCTCGCTCGTTTCATACCGAACGCCACAATCGAACGAATCAGTTGAATAAAAATGTTACATTTCGTATCTAACGCATCTCTATTCGACAAAACAATTTCCGCGCCCGTCGGTGTCCAACCGAGGAAGCATGCATCTCGCTGTACGCCGTGTCCCGTGTAATCGTGATAATATGTACTGCTTTTTACGTCCGCTCCCCTGTCAGGTTAAACATTCCATCATATCTCACTTGAAAATGTAAAAGCTCGGGCAACGGGAGGAATTCCCATTGAAATGTCTTATCCTGTCGTCGGCAAGCCACATAATTTCCAAGTCATAATGTCGTGTCGCGGGCTGAAATATACGTACATTCAGGATCGTTTGCACTTTCTGCTACGCCGGATCTTCTCCACCGGCCCCGCTCCCTATTCTTCGTGCGAAAACTAGATTCTCTTAATCTTCTTCCCCGCGGTGCTTCCCTTTTCAATATCCTGTCGCCTCGGCCACCGTATCACGCGCCATGCTTGCGCGTCGCTTTAAAAATACGCCCCGTGCACGACGAGCCAGGACGTGCATTCAGACGTTCGCATAATCGAGATACCTGTTCGATCGGTCGACCGAGCTACGCGGTTGCTTTGATTCTGTTAATGTGACGCGGGCAGGAGGGTTGAATCGGAAAATAAAAACTCGAATAATATGGAGATTTATGTTTTAACACTATTCCTATCGCAAATGACCGTTTTTAAAATTTTGATTAGAATTTCATAGATGCAACGTAATTGAATCGCCTTTGAACTTTAGAGTTTTTCTCAAATATACGTATAATACAGTTTTCAATATTCACTTCCTTTTTCATTGTTTATTTTTTGAGAAAAATTTGTAGTCTGCCTTACGTGGGAATGTCACGGTAGGAATAGGTATACGTTAAGTGTCGGTAGGAATAGTGTTAAGAAACGTCACCGTTGATAATAGGGTTTTCAATAGAAGTTACAACCCTTTAAATTGAGCTTCGCGTAATTTATCATTTCTTCAGATTTATATTTTAAGAAATATCACCGTTGGTAATAGGGTTTTCAATAGAAGTTGCAACCTTTTAAATTAAGCTTCGAATAATTTATAATTTCTTCAGATTTATATTTTAAGAAACGTCACCGTTGGTAATAGGGTTTTCAATAGAAGTGACAATCCTTTAAATTAAGCTTCGCGTAATTTATCATTTCTTCAGATTTATATTTTAAGAAACGTCACCGTTGGTAATAGGGTTTTCAATAGAAGTGACAATCCTTTAAATTAAGCTTCGCGTAATTTATCATTTCTTCGATTTATATTTTAAGAAATATCACCGTTGATAATAGGGTTTTCAATAGAAGTTGCAACCTTTTAAATTGAGCTTCGCGTAATTTATAATTTCTTCAGATTTATATTTTAAGAAACGTCACCGTTGATAATAGGGTTTTCAATAGAAGTGACAATCCTTTAAATTAAGCTTCGCGCTATTTATAGTTTCTTCGGATTTATATTTTAAGAAACGTCACCGTCGATCATAGAATCTTCAGTCCAGTTTACAACCCTTTAAATTAAGTTTCGTGTAATTTATAATTTCTTCAGTTTAGAATAGTTAAAGGACCGAGTTGAAACGTACAATTTTTCTACAAAAAATAGTTTAGTTACTTCCCTTCTTTCTCCTTTTTTATTAAATCAATAATAACACACGTAGGAATCAGCAAAATTAGGAAATAAACGTGCGAGAATATCGTGGTATAGAAAAATCTCAATATATTTCTATCAGTGATCAAATCAAAGATCTATCATTGTATAGTATACTACAAGTTTTAATGACGATTCGCTTCCATTTTCAAAATTAGCAAATAAACGTGTAGAAGACTTACGATTTAAAAAAATCTCAATATATTTTTATCAGTGATCAAATCAAAGATGAATCATTGTAAAACATGCTACAAGTTTTAATGACGATTCTCTTCCATTTTCCTGAATCTTACCCATTCTTTCGCTCTTCGTAAACGATCTTCCCCAAAAACGAGGACGGCTTCGCTGACACGCGTAACCCTTTGAACTCTTATTTTCGAAGCGGAAGAGGTTCCTCAAAATGGCGTCGAACAGGTCTTAAGTACACCTGCCTGTAACCACAGCGATAATGGATGCCGTCTTCAACGGCGTGACAGCCGAGGATCGCGTTTTTAAAGGTGTTCTCGCGCTCTGGGCATCGACTCGTTCAGAGACGGATACGCCATTAGTCAAGCCGCCGCGAATCTTTTGAGGACACGTTGGGTAAGGATTTGTTGCCGGAGAATGATTCCATGGGCGAGTGTCGGTGATGGGTCGGGTTGGGGCGCTACACGCGGCTGAATGGAATTCGTTTGTGGTTCGCGGTTTGATAAATTTGCGGCCGGCACGCTGACATTCTGAAGAAACCTTCCTTGTCGGGAAGGGGAGGAAGTAGCCGGTGGTCTTAGCGAAGCCATTAGGCTCTAAAGTGCTGCTAACGTTATAAATATTGGCGAATTCAATTCACAATTCTGCGAATCACTTTAATCGAATCGTGGTCGTGATTCAGAGAATTCAAGGTAGCGGACAGTTTTATTAAAAAACTCAAACCACGGCAGTTAGTTTATCTGTAAACTCATGCACCTTCTCGATTATAGATACTGCAAATTTTCTGAAAAATTAAAATGAAAGATCTGTGACATTCTGCGAATCACTTTAATCGAATCGTGGTCGTGATTCAGAGAATTCAAGGTAGCGGACAGTTTTATTAAAAAACTCAAACCACGGCAGTTAGTTTATCTGTAAACTCATGCACCTTCTCGATTATAGATACTGCAAATTTTCTGAAAAATTAAAATGAAAGATCTGTGACATTCTGAGATGTGAGTGTTGGTTTTATGCGTGTGAGAGAGAGAAAGAATTTAACGAGCTAGAATTCTTTGTCTAATGTGTCGTTAGTTTATGAACAATTTAAAGTGAGTGTCCTTTCTAGTATATATTGTGTTATGATATTGAATTCAATAAACAATTTTGTGTTCACCTGTGATTAACCGAATTCATCATAATTTGTCCAATTCTCTCGCTTTCTTCCGTTCTGTGTGACGTGTATTTCCGTGCATCGACACCACGGTCTACTACCATAATTTCAAACTCTGTAAGCGTTTTTTCAATAGAAGGAAAAATATTTTCTGCGTGAAGAAAAGATTGTGCTTCAACCTCTCATGGAAAGGGCAGCCACAAAAGAAAAAGGACCCCCCGGAAACGGCACCATTTCGAATTAACTTTCCCCGAGACGGGTCTATCGAGCAGACAAAATTTGTCAGGAAAGTTTGGCACGTTCAACGGAAGACCCAGGGGTTATTCGGTCCTCGGGACGTAAGTCAGACTGCGTTCAATTTCGGTGTCCGCGATTAAGCGTGAAATCTTTTCTATATGCAGTTTCTCATATCCAGGTCGGCGTGGCCGTTAGAAACGCTGTAAATCAGCGGATAAACGTATAATCCGGGACACCGGCGAGGTACAGGCTGCAACGAGGAACAGGAGAGCCAACGAAATCCTCTGGCCTACGATATCCCCTCAGTTTTTCGGTCATCGTTTCCATTCGCTGCGCTAATGCTGTACACCCTCTAATAAATGAAATATAAACCACTTTCCGCGGATCTCTTTTCTATCAGCTGCATTCGTCCCGTTTTCTAAGCTAGCATTGTTATTTATACCGCAGTTGTTTCAGGGCAATTTCCTGTCGATCTTTTTGAAACATTGCGGAGCTCTTCGTTTTCCTTAAACAGCAAGACTAGTTTCACTAGCATCATAAACTGTTTGCAATTTTATTACGTGCACTTAATTCTTTAAACATCAGTAATCGTGCTACTGTTTGCCACTCAAGTTGTTATTATTATGTATAAGTCCAGTAGGAATTAATTTCATTGAAACTTAATTTTTAACGACCATTATTGAGATATAGATGCACAGATATTTCAAAATTTTATTTTTTTAACATTAAATGACAGGAGATTGCCTGATCTTAATTAACTCTTTAAGTCCTATATTATTATTCTTCAGTGAGAACACACTAATAACAAATGATAGTAATTTTAAAGAAAACAATAAAATCGGATAGTTATAACGGAAATGAATTGATATAACGTGATAATTACTAATGCTAGTAACATAGCCAATACACTATGTTGAATTTTCGCAATGGTGGTACGCAAAGGATTAATCGATACGTAAATGCTACAGTAAATACAACGGTATGCAAATAATCACTGCGGCTACAATATACATACATTTATACGTCAGTTGATCCGTGTGGTAAGGTTGTGTTATTTAACCTTTTGAGTGCTATGAGCGCATATATGCGTCTAACGAAAGCTGCTCGTAGTGATTATGAACGCATATATGCGCTTGTTAATTTTTGTTTTCTTCACCTTATGACTTTATCGGCATTAACCTTTTGAGTGGTATGGACGCATATGTACGTCTGATGACAGTTGCTCGTAGGGACTATGAACGCATATATGCGCTTGTCAATTTTTGTCTTCGCCTTATGACTTTTTCGGTATTAACCTTGAGTGCTATGGGCGCATATATGCGTCTAACGAAAGCTGCTCGTAGTGATTATGAACGCATATATGCGTTTGTCAATTTTTGTTTTCTTCGCCTTATGACTTTATCGGCATTAACCTTGAGCGCTATGGGCGCATATATGCGTCTAACGACAGTTGCTGATAGGGACCATGGACAAATAAATATATGAGTCTGTCAACTTTTGTTTTCTTCGCTTTATGACTTTTTCGGCGTTAACCTTTTGAGTGCTATTGGCTCATATATGCGTCTAACGAAAGTTGCTCGTAGTGATTATGAACGCATATATGCGCTTGTCAATTTTTGTTTTCTTCGCCTTATGACTTTATCGGCATTAACCTTTTGAGTGCTATGGACGCATGTGTGCGTCTGACGACAGTTGCTGATAGGGACCATGGACAAATAAATATATGCGTTTGTCAATTTTTTCGATCTTCCGTTTACTGCAACGCGTTCGTCAGTGTACGAATAACAATACTCCGTCACCAGCGATCGCAACCGCTAACAGCACGCCGTCCGCGCAGAGCACTTGGGCCGAGAGTATTCAGCGCTCAAAGGGTTAAGTACGAGGTAACCAGGTGGACCGTTTCCTTTTGGAAGGCCGCATCCGCGTGAAACGTTGAAACGAGCGCAAACGATCGCGCAGTAACCGGCAATAACCGTGACCAGGCCGGTGCAACTGTTTATGCAGGGACGACATTTTATTGGACAGAGAGCGTCCTCGTCAGCGCCATATTAGATTCCAAAGTGTACCGCAGCACCGCATACCAGCCGACGCACAACTACTCGCCAAAGCGTCGACGAGATATTGCGATTGGCGGTGAAGACGGTTCTCTACGCCCGACGATCACGCTCGGATACAAGATCAAAATTTCTCCTTGGAATTTCGCAACCCCTTCCAGCCGGCAACGAGTTTCTATTATATTGCAGGATTTCCCGAGATGAGCGTCAAGGGTTTGTCGTTACAGAGAGTATGGAACGTTTACGGAACGAGTATTTAAGCATTTGAGAAATGGAAGAAATGTGATTTTTTATTGGTTGAAAACGAAGCAAAGATTTCGAATTTTTTTATCATTAATTTAGTAATAATATTGATTTAAGGAAGAAAGAATGGTAAAGCGGAAAATTGTATCAATTAACCCTTTCCCCGAAGAAACATGTCATCGTTAACTATTCACTGTAATAATAATGATAAGAAATGACACCTATAGCAAATGCAAATACAGGTGTCCCTCGACTTTCGCACAGTCTATTTTCGCATTTTTAAAAATTCAACTTTTTAACCCTTTGTGGTCGGATGTCCCCTCTGAGGGGACATTGTGAATCGAGCAGGCTATTGGGTTGCCCTCTCTCAGGGGACATCAGACTTTAGCCATTAGACTACAATGTTGTTCCGTTCAATACTGTAAAACACAGTTTTTGGTGCATATTTTTTACATCCCTCTGTTTTCGAACATTCAACATTCGCACACACTTTCAGGAGACAATCATGTGCGAAAGTTAAGGTGCGCCTGTATTGCAGTATCGCAAGCAATCTGTACTTAATAATCCTCAACCCTGCAACTCAATTGTAACACGGTTTAACCACAAAGCATCCTAATTGCATTACTATTTTGTATTTCATTCTCCACCAGCAGGATGGCTCGCGATCATCAGGCAAGAAGTTAACTACGGTTATGTCCTTGAACGGTTAATTGCATCATTATAGCCAGCGAAGTGGCTCGAGGGCCTTCTGTAATCACCTTGCCACGCGTCTCGCCCCTTTCCGCCGCCCTTTTGCTGAACTACGAACGAAGCACACACGATTCTTCTCGTTCCTTCTCCCCGCGCCAACGTATCCGATCCCAGGGAAAAAGAAGAGCTCTTTTTTTTCCGGCCAGCGGCAATGGCAACGGGCCAGCGGCAACCTGATGTGTTTGGCGAAATAACAAGGTCAGTTGTTCGAGCCGCGAGAGCGGGACAGAAGCCGTCCCGTTATCGGCTTATCGAGTTATATGGAGTTCGCGTACTAATTACACGCCGTTTTACATGCGACGTCCTTTCAGCGCCGATAATCGAAAACGCGGCGAATCCTGGCTTTTATTCCCATCCCTCATCCCCTGCGTTTCGCGGGATTCACGGGATTTCGGGGGCGCAGCCACGGCGTTGAAGTGTTTACGAAGTTTCTGTTGGACCAACGCTAAAAACGCTGACTTCTCTTTTCCGCTTCATCGAGAAGACAGTACTATAATTTTCTTTAATTTTGATTTTATAACTTTTGCAATGGTATTATGTTTAGAGGCAAAATATTGAAAAAGTGGTTAACTGGTTAAGGGAGGTAGAGAGATGAAGGAAAAGAAAAAATAGAAAACGAAGATAGTGGGAGTGTGAATGGTTTGCAGAGTGAAGAGATGTGTGTTGACATTGAAATTAAATTTGTGAACATTAAATTGAACGTTTAAACTGTTAATTGAACATTAAATTTGTATGCCAAGTTCATTTCTGGACCAAAAGGGCCGAGATAAACAATATATACCTATATAAAATAATATATATTATTTTATTTTTATAGTATATTTATATATTTTATACAATATAAAATAATTTAAATTATGTACATATTAAAATCTGTCTTATTCCAAAATTCGGAAATTTTGTTCAAGGGAAATGCCGAACTCGTTGGAAAGATCTTAAACAAGTGCAGTGACGTTAACAGACACCGAAACGAAATTAATTAACAAATATCTGTTGATACAAAAGTCGATTCATCAGATACACGACGACTAGCCACTCTAACTGTAACAGTCATTATCATATCATGAAATGTGTACTACGTGAAAGCAATTTTCCCTCGATCTCAAGGAATTTACCGTCGTTTCGATGATCGTCATTCGGAACGCCTTCACCGTTTACAGAATTTTATGCTTAAGACATTTCTCCGTCCCAGGGACGAAGCCTGAATACCCGAGCGAAATCGAATATCATCTGTATGTATCCGGAGAGCTTATTCCGGGAAATATGCAAATCTAACGCAACCGAAATTCCCGGGCCCCGATAAGAATATGTTTCGTCGGCAGACGTTTATACGTCTTGGAATCCTTGAATCCGAGGAGCTGCGACCGGGTTCACCTCTTTCCCAGCCCTCTTGGGAACCGAGCTTCGCCCTCGAGCAACGAGGAGGAGGGTGGCGAAGAGGGTGAACGGACGAGGTTTCTATCGATGGGCGATTGGCCTTCCTCGAAGGCACATTTTTCTCTAACCCTACGCGACACGGACGGGAAGGTCGAATCTTCTCCACCCTCGACACCTTCGCCCTGAACTACTACCAAGCTTCTTTCCCCTTTTACCGTGACCACTTCGCGCCCGGGTTAATTGATTATTTTTCAATCGACTCGTGTGCTGTAGCGTTCGACAATTCGATCGTCGACACAATAATGTTTATTAACGAGTAAATATCCTGAGAATTCGATATAATATAGGAACGGTTATAAATGAAAAAAAGGAAAGAAAGAAAAGTGAATAAAATGATGAATTTGCGTGTATTTGATAAAACTAAAACGACACAAACGAACACAAAATAACAAACTACGCCCCTATGCTTCGTAAACTACTCAGTTCTTTGCTCTACGCTGACTACTTAGCTTCTGACTTCAACTCTTGATCGAGGAGGACCCGAAAAGACAAAACACTTGGCCTCACTCTACCGATCTCTTCGCACACACACGCGCGCACACACATTCACACCCAGGCACGCACCAAATGTACCATCTTACAATACTAACCCTTAAATCTATACATTACTACAATAATTAACAATAATCCTGAAACATTATATTGATACAGTGGAGTTCGATAGACAAATTGTATTGCGTCTTAAGTTGTCGATAGAATCAAAGAGATTGACGTTTTTACAATACTTATTGACATCAAGGTTGACACGAATTCCAGAGTTATTTCTTTCGCGTGTTGACGAGCTCGATCTCGATCTGTAGCATTGTCGCAGCCATTGCTGTTTTTGTACAGCTGTACGAGTAAATGACAATATAGTAGTCGCATAATTGTCGCATAACTTTCGCGAGTTAGTCCCCACCAATTCCTGAAACTGCCTACCGTTTGTGTTATTTTACGAATACTGTTTTGTTCTATTATTTTGAACGAGCAGGTGCAACTGATAAAAGAAAACCGAATATTTCTTAAAACACCTACCTTTTTGGGTAAATGTCGCGATACGGAATAAATTGTGCGACAATTAAGCGGGCATTGTTGTACATGCAGCGATTTTTGAAGTTTTATCGAAGGTAGGACTTGGCAGTGTATAATTTTGATGAACTTGATGTCTTTCGTTTGAGAAAAGTTAATTTCGCGCACGAAGTGTGTCATTAGTCAGCCAATCACGGCGTAAAAAATGAACTCAAACGAATCTTACGGGGCCAACACATGTAGAAGAAGCAGGTTCAGGTGTATGGCATAAGGGCATACCCGATGGCGAAGCGTATTCGTGGCCTGCTATCACCAGAAGGACAGGACCGAAACAAACGACTGTCGCATAAATTACGACGCTATCTTGATGCTCGTTGCTGCGATGGATCCTGCGCAAGGAAGGTCCCGAGATGCTCGAGAAGCGATCACGACTACTGCCTGCCCAAACCGTGGAATATACACATATACCCTGCTTTTTTGTCAAGGATACATCCGCTTGTTAACGAAATTTGTTCGCTAATTGGCTAATCTCTTCTAGATTTTATTGCTTACGAGCACCTAAGTATTTATTGCCTGAGAATTTGTTAGTGTCAAGCAGGATTTCTTTTTCAAGAGTCCAGTGTTCTCTTTTCCTTGCAAAAATTAACAGTTAGTGTCGAGCACGATTTTTTTCCATGAGTCCAATGTTCTCTTTTTCTAGCAAAAATTAACAGTTAGTGTGAAGCATGATTTCTTTTTCAAGAATCCAGTGTTCTCTTTTACTAGCAAAGTTAATAGTTAGTGTCAAGCACGATTTTTTTTTAACGGTCCAGTGTTCTCTTTTCTTAGCAAAAATTAACAAGCAATTGCACACCTGGCGAAGTAAAATCGAATTAAATTAATTTCTATTTAACTTTAATTCAACACTTTGATAGAAATTTTTGTTTGAAACCGATATCACGTTTGTTCGCCGAACTAAAAATTGACATAAAGTTAACAACGTTTCCGTTATCGATCCGCGGTATCAACACCAGTTGTACCGGTTACCATTGCAATCTGCGAATACGAGAATCGCAATTTATCTTGTTCTCGAGTACACCGGGACCTCGTCAGCTTATCGTGTTTTCGTTCCGCATTAATGTCTCCTCGGTAAAGGGTTAATTTTCGGGGAACGAAGTTCAGCTCGTAAATATCATTTAAGGCTGGCCAAATTGTCGGACGATATGAAAGGAAATTCGGAGAATTCGTCGAGCATTAAGGGGGCGGGAGCTGGGAGGGGCCCGGTTTACACAGGCTGCCGACCGTGGCTGGTTCGGGGGGGAGCGGGAAGGGGAACAAGTAATCAAGCGCTTTTGCTACTCTATCGCAAGACAACAGGGGATCCGAAACAAACGACCGTTTCATAAATCATTCTTGTTGCATTTCTGGCGTATTTCGAAACGGGTACCGCCGCTACGGCCGACAAGCTGCCGGAAATCAAACAGGCATTTCGTGAGTTCCGCGCAACGAAAAGTAATCGTCAAAGACAGCGCAACGTCGACAGTTTGATTAACCCTTTGACGAACATTGTTTCCGCGCGCCCCGCCTGCTTTTGCTTCGCCCTGCTGCGTTCTTCGAATTTTATTATAACTGGTCGTCCTTTAATTTGATTCAGTAGAACTGCTAATTTGCCGAAAAATGGTACTCTAGCGTAAAATTGAAAGGACAGAGCAGTTATTAACCCTTTGCACTCAGAAGGTGACCATTAGTCGTTTAATGATACTAACTTCAAAAATTTTCAAATTCGAAATATTTACTATGATTCACGTATATTAACCCTTTGCACTCGGCTGTCCCCTCTCATGGGACATCGTAATCCTAGCATATGATAGTTTCGCAAATTTTCAGACTTCAGTGCAGACCAGGACGTTAGTTAGTCATATATGTAAATTTTAATATACGACTTAACACTGTAAAAGATAAGATTTGTAACGTTCGGAAAGAAAGAGTGAAATATTAGTCTCCTTTATTTTGTTAACGTTTAACACGTTCGTCGCCCAGCGTGATTCGACTGAGTTTCTTGCTGAGCCCAAATTCGATTGCATAGAAAACTGGGATAAAACAATATAAAAACAGCAAAAATTTTAACTTTTTATTTTTATTTTATGTATTTTATATTTACATATATATATATACTATACTTCAATACTCATTCTATTGAATTCCTTTTAAAATTCCAATTTAAAATCCTATTTAACTTTAAGAAAAAGAACGTCAACCATATTTGGGTGACGTGGCGACGAACGTGTTAATTTACAAATTCATCTTACATCTTCGCGTCCTGCTACGATTTAACTGAAACCGCTTAAAGAATGATTCCTCGTCAAATCTTTGAGAATAACAGATGTTCCTGTAGTACCAATCATTGATACTTAAATCGTGAACCATATTCCCCTCGGTGATACACACTTTTGCGCCTCGTAAGAAATCTCGACCGATATCCCAAAGAACTCGACCGCGTCTATTCCCCCTCCGTCGTCGCGCATAAATCCAGAATTATAAAAAGCGAGGTTACATTCAGCTCGCTGCTATAACCGCGACCGTAACTATACAACATTTAGCGGCATAAATTCATATAAATAAATTCCATCGCTACGTACGTTTTAAACTGTAACCCCTGTAGCCGCACCTCGCCGCGCTCCTAACCGTTTCATTGAAAGTAAGCTTTATACGACGCCTGGAATGGTCGGTGCTTTTCCAAAGTAACGCGATAAAACGTAGTTACACGAAACGCGGCGCTGGATTTCTCTTTTCTTTCTTTTTTTTTCACGCAACAGCACCTGTAAAAGAAAGGGGGGAGAGGGGAAAAAAGGAGAAAAGGAACAGCCAGTAAAGCTTGGCCCGTGTAAGTGCTAGGAACACCGATGAAACCCGTTGTTAGTCACAGGCCGTAAAAACAGAAACGAAAACCGTGAGCTCGCCGCCCGGCTGACAATAAGTCGAACATCCGAGGGCTCGATTGCCCTCGACAGTACGACGAAACAATAGCCGAGAAGTTCGATCCAGGAGTGTCCTCGAGACGCATCTGAAGTGTTCGGTAATATGAAAGTTAAGAGAATGGAGTGGTCCCGGTGGCTGTCTGGTTTACGAGGCTTGTCAGCTCTGTCGAGAAAGGGAGAGAGAGAGAGAGAGAGAGAGAGTGAGAAAGGGGCTGCGGGGGAAAGGAATAATCAAGCACTTCTACGTTCCGCTATCGCGGGCCAACGGATTCGAAACAAACGACTGTCGTATAAATTACGATGATATCTGCTCGGGGAGAACGGCGTGCCACTCGAATCCTCGGGAAACGGAGAAGGATGGCGAACGGGGAACGAGTAGAGGAAAGACAGGGGAGAGAAAGAGAGAGAAGCCAGCCTAGGTCTTGATACTTGTTAACGAGCCCTTTGGCCGATTCCAGAACAGCAGGACTCCGTTTATTCGCACTTGATTCGTTCGAATTAAGTCACAGAAGTGGGTTTATCGGACGTGTATATAACAGCTCGTGATAGTTAGATTTAAGAACAGTACTTATATGTAGAAACTCGTATTTCTATATTTGAGTTCCAGTATGAAAATAAATACTAGATAACGCATTGAATTAGGTTGTTTGTGTAACCGAGGTTTTAATTTTTTAATATTCGACTATTTAATCGTTGCAATTGCAATTGTATACTGACCGATTACATAAACCCCTTATGCTTATTTTATAAAAAATATATTCAAAATTTGAAGATGAAATATTTCAGTAAAACGAAACAAATTTATTGCGAATAATTAATTTACTGAAAATACAAAGGGCATAAAGTATCTTCCCCTTGATATTGCGAGGATTATTTTTAAAATAATGATAATGATAAAAAAAATCTCATAGCTTGTATTTATAATAGTAAACTATATTATGAACATCAGTTCTAATTATTTCGTAAAACAATCATACGCAAACATCGTCTCCTACTATTCGAACAAACAGATTGTAACGAAAGGTATAATTAGTGGGAAGATTCTGATAAATATAAAGGAAAGATGGAGAGAAACACGGACGTCTGCCTAGTCTCGATACTCGTTAACGGGTCCTTTGACCGATTCGAGTGTTTTCTTGGTAAAACGAAGCCAGACACTGGAGCTCAGGTCGATCTTCTGCTTAATGAGCTTGCGCGGATATCTTCGAACCTGTTTGACTTTATCGCTCGGATAGAATCGTTGCAGGTGAAAGGGAACTGCCGCCAGCGGACGACTTTATTAATCGGAGAGGGTTTTTAAGCGGCGCCCTTGGAGAGCGGCCCTCACCTCTGGGAACCGGTCCACTCTGTTTTCGTTGCTAGAGGTAGGTGGCAAAAAAAAGGGGCACGCGGACCGGAAGACAATTTATGGGATTGCGGGAGAATCCTTTCCTCGCGAACTTTTTACTCCACGTTTATTTGAACACTACATATAATGCGCATGATGTGTTGCACGAAGTGTGATGAACGTTATACTTTCTTTAAAAAAGTATATACGGGGAGTTATTAGATGGTTTTGTTCATGATTTTTTAATAGAATTGGATACGAATACGTGGAATTTGTATTCGGTGTAATAATAGATAAATCACTGGTTCTTATGTATTTTTGAGAAGCTGAGAAAAATGCTTTTAATTCTTTCCTCCTTTAAATGTGATGTACTATCGCAGATGTGCGAATTAAGGAAGGTTTAAGGAAAGCAGAACGCTATTGGTTCCTTAAAAGTTCGACGAAATGAAAATGTTATAGTTTAACCCTTTGAATGCTAAATACTCCCGGTCAAAGTGCTTCACGTGGACAGCACTCTATTAGTAATTGTGATATTCTAAATGGGAGATCGAAAAAATTGTCAAACGCATATACACGTCCATAATTCACGATTGATTAGCTTTCGCTACAGACGTATATACGCGCCTATAGTTCATACGAGTAGCGTTCGTCAGACGCATGTCACGCCCATAGCAGTCAAAGGGTTAAATAGAGGAGTTAAATTTCATGCTCATGGTTCGAAACAACCACCTCTTCTGAATAACGATCATCGAGCCAAAATGATTATCAACGTGATCGTATTTCTATCCATCGCGCGATAGAAATGTCGCGGTAGCAACGAGGAAAGACGGACTGACGGCCAAGCCAACGATGGTTCCCCCGGTTTTTAAGTGACGTGGGAAAGTAGGAATGCGAAATGTTTGCCGCGCATCCATCATTCGATTCGCGGACGTCGCATCGTTTGGCATTGCTCCGTCGGCCCTCTTCCGGTTGCTTTCACTGATAAGCGAGATAAGTGTGCCCATCGCGGTCGTGTTCCGCGTGGCGAGAAGAAGACGAATGATTTTCGATGACGACGGATCGATTTTCGCCGATCGCAATCTCGAGATGATTTATCTTGTGTCAGTCCGCCGAAAAAATTCGTTCTTACCCGGTAGGGAATCCTTTCAACTGGGTGGTTTATTTTATGCGCGGCTGGTTCGGAGTTCGGGATAAGAAATCAAATGGTAACGTTTCAGATTTAAGGGTATCGTGAAGAAGGATGCAAATTATTTTAGCTGCAATTATTATGATATTTTTGTTATAAATTTAATTTCAAATTGCATTTGTGGCTGTTGCGAAGAAACACTGAAGGAAAAGGAAAGGGAAAGGGTGTTTCTGTTAGGGGCCTGCTAATGGACTCATCAGTAAGGCTTATTTAGACCTATGCCTTAGACATAGGGATAGGATAGGTTATCTCGGAATTTCTATACAATACAGGAATCGTGTCGGACTGGAATACAGGCGCCCCTCGACTTAGTCGGTACACAATTGGTTCCTGAAAGTGTGTGCGAATGTTGATTGTTCAAAAGTAAAGGGAAGTAAAAAATATGCTCCAGAAACTGCGTTTTAAAGTATTGATCGGAACAATATTGTAATCTCATGGCTAAAGTCTGATGTCCCCTCAGAGGGGACATCTGACCGCAAAAGCTTAAAAAGTTGAATTTTTAAAAATGTGAGAAAGCAGAGGGGCGCCTGTAGTTGTGAAAAAGGTAGTTTATTGATCCCTCCTAATGACGCTGACAAGAAGGTTACCACACCTTTTTTGATACACCTTCTATGCAATGGTACTCATATTCGAACGACAAGGAAATTTTCCCCTAGCTGTGTAACGAGAACAATAAAATCGTCCTATAGATCGCATCGAAATCATGAAACCCGATTTTTGGTCAGTACCATTTGGTAATTTAAAAGAAAGAAGAAAGAAAGATGACGCGAGATTGAAACCACGAGAAACAAGAGCGTAACACGTTGCTGTTCGGTGCTCGAGGTTAACGCTGCGCTAAGCGAAAATAAATTCACAGGCAACGCAGCAATAACAGCGATATCACGTCCCCCTTGATCCGTTCACGCTCGATTCGCGTCGCCGCGGGGGCATGCATCACGGGCGCGCCTTTTATTCGCCGTAAACAGCTTTAGCGCCTCCCTTCGCGGGGGCTGTTAAAGACGTCCTCTGGCTGTCTTCCTACGGTGCGTGAAACGCGAGCAACGCGCAGCAAGCTGCAACGTTACCAGCTTTACGTCCAGTTTAGTGGCCGACGGAAATGCTGTGAACTGGCTGTGTACACACCGTTTCCGGCGACGCTGCCCAGAGCATGATGGCCGAGCGGATTAAGAGGGCCGCTTGTAATGTTATTCGTCGTAACGCGGACGCGATGGAAACAAGGAGTTGCAGGATGGCGTCGTTGAATAAGCGATAACTTTCTTCGTTTTACGACGTCGTTCGGTTAAGGGACTGCGCTCGCGACAACCTCCCGTTTCGATTCCGATAACGCGAGTGTACACGCGTGTTGTCAGACGCACCTGTACAGCTGTCGATGTACACTGCCGCCCCTTAGTTACTTATTTTATTGTTTTTGCATTCTGAATTCGTGAAAAATTTCAAAAAGCAGGCTATTCTTCTTCGAAATAATCGTACACGCGTTGCGATAAATCTGTAACATCATTTTTTGGGAAAATGTTCATTTGTTCTATATTAATAACTTTATACCGATTACGTTTTCGATAGATGGGCAGATATTTAGGATCGGTGATGTAGTTTATTCGATAGCTGAAGATACTCGATAACATTGGAAAAATTAGCTAATAGTATAGTTTAACAATAATTATCACAGGTTAACCCTTTGCACCCGAGAAAAAGTTTTTCTTCACAAGTTTTCTTAAACTTCAAAAATTTTCAAATTCGAAATATTTACAAAGATTCGCCTATATTAAACGTTATTTAGTTTAGTTAAGTGATGTACTAAAATTGACATGTATGACTATTTAACCTCCAAATCTGACCAATATATAAAGTAACTAAAGTCTGAAAATTTGCGAAGCTATCATTTGGCGACTAACAGATCCCGGATTTTTCGGAATATTGGGTAACACTCCTAATGCTTCAAAATACAATTAAATTATTGTAAATATTAACAATTTTCAGGTACGTTAATGGTTGCGGACGGTAGAACCTCGCACCGGCAATGTTATTAAAAAATGATAAAAGCGATACACATCTGGTAATTCTTTCGCGTGAGAAATTCTATATACTCTTTTACGTAAAACAAAAAAAGATTCTACGAACCACCGATAATTAATTAACATGTAACGAGGCATCATTGGCGATGAATCACATCGATCGCCAGCACTACGAGCAGTAACGTGATTTAATACCAATAGCGTTAATTAAATTCTTGCAACCGACGAAATATAATCAGCCATCTTCATTCAACTGATCACCAAGTCATATTTCACGCGATTCTCTATAACGTTCAACGATTGTTTGCGGCTCATAGAAACGCTAATCGTTGCGCAACAATTGCTAAACATTCGAGGCCAGGCTTGTTCCCCAAAATTTCACGTCCCCCGTCGTTGAGCTTGTACATACGCTCGTGAAAACCAGAGCACGGGAACAATATATATATATACACACACACATACACATATATACGTATAATTTAATATACTTAAACCGTCTTCGAGCACGTCTCGTGGAATTTGTACCGACATCCCTCCTAGGTTCGAGCTTGAACGGGGACGCGCTAAAACGTGCTTTAACGCGAAAACGATTCACAAGGTGCTAAGAGAGAGATACGAGGATTTCCGGAAAGTGGTGCCCGGGAAACGATTTAATTACGCTATCGTGAATGAAACGTACATACATACGTGCCAAGTTTCCCGTGGAAAACGTTAAGATGATGACACTCGAGGGTGAGATGATAATAATTGAGCCTCTTTCACACAGGATCAAAGCGGATCGCTATTCGCGGGGCAACTTCTTTCTCCACTCTAATCCGGAATGTCTATTTAAACCGGATTCCACTCCTGCCATAATTCAATCTCTGCGGTGTACGTTCCCGACCGTTTACGAGCACGCGCGAGGTTCGTTGGACGCGAACGCGATTCTCCCGTCGTGGGAGATTCAAAATTGCGCGACTTTTAAGCACAATTTTTGTTTCGCACGTTCTCAGGCGGAGGGGCTTTGAATTTTAATCGAGGCTCGGAAATATTCGGGGTTTCTGCGAGAGTATCGCGTGATGCATGAACCTTGGGAAGAATCGAGGTGTGAAACTAAAGCCTAAAGTTCTTTCGGATTCGAATTTCTGTGAATTCGTTTGCAACAGATTCAAGAGAGTCTCCTAAAAGTTACTTTATTGAAAGCAAATAAAACTGGATATTTATTGAAACAGCAACTGCTAATCGTAAAACATTCTTCCTAGCTTGCTCTCCAGAATTATTAACGTTTTAAAAATATTCGCTTCAACTTCCTGTTGCCCATTAAATTGAAGTTTTCAAGATCACTCGTACAGAAAACGAAGTTTCCCTCTGCTATCTTCATAAAACAACAAACCAATACAAGTGAAAACCAATTAGTACCAATTAGTAGCGCGTTCTCATTAAAAATCGCGAGAAATACGTTTTTTATCCATAAAACGAAAAGGGTTGAAAGAACAAGATGGCTGCCCGTCTGCTCGCAGAAGACCTCCGATCTGTTCGCGGTCCGGCAAGGTCCGGGTCGTGCAAAAAAAGGCGACCGTGTCCGGTGCCCGAAAATCCGGACAATAATCCTTTATTAACGATTCCCGTTTGTCCGTGGCCGCAACTTCTGATCGGAGGTGGGCACCGGAAACCAGCGGCCCTGGACACAGGCCGCAATTATTCGTAATTTAACTCGGTTCGGCTCGCGCCCGACCACCTTCGGCCCTCCCTCGCGGCTAATAGCCGTGAAATTAGCATAATGTCACGTTGCATGACGGAACGACGGTCCTCCTCTCGGTTCAATTCGAACACGTTCGAATGGGTTCGAAAAGGGTCGACGTCGGGCCGGGGATGGGGGAAACGAGGGGGGACGTAATCCGACGGGCGAGATTTCGGTTCACCGATGGACGTTAGGATCCACGCGTTAAATTCCACTGGCTTGGCGAGAAAAATCGTCGAACCTGCGGGGCGAGAAATCGTCGCAGGGCCACGTCCAAGAGGGGAGGGGGGACGAGCAGAGCAGCGGCGAAGGAGACCGAGAGACAGGTAATCTCGGCGCCGGAGACTAAACCGTGGCTCGTTTGGACAGAGAGGATTGACCGCGATCGATTCGGTCGCGATAAGAGTGCGGTGTTTGGGTCCCGGGGGATGAGAGCCAAGGTCTGCGAAGCGAGCGTTCCAGTTCTTCTTCTTCGTTTTCTCTTTTCTACGTCGGGGTTGCGTTGTGTTGCGTTGATTGGGACTGGAGCTGGTTTTTTCTCTTTTCGTCATCGAACGAAGAATTTTATTTGTAACAAGCGCAATTTTGTCGCGGGAAAGGGTGGCGAAGCGAGAAGCGATAATCGCGATCGTGATAAATTGGAATAATAATAATAATTTTATTTAACGGGCTAGCAGCCCTTTTACATTAGTTGAGAATTGTATAGCATGTTTGAGAGAAGTTACAATGATATAAATAAAAAGTTGGTGTTATCAGACATTACACGATTTAAGAGCAGGAACGAAAGTAACTCTGAAAGAATTAAGGGCACCACCAAAGAAATTTCAGTGTACACTATACTCGTTGGCTGTTTTCATAATTCTAGTAATACAATTTTATACACCTAAATTTGTTCTGGTAGAACTAATACAGAATAGATCTGTATTATACATTGTTCTGATCGACAGTTTGAAATGGATCTTTTCAAGAATAGGTGGACAGTCGATTAAATGATTCAAGACTTTGTAAATAAATAATAGATCCGCAGTGATTTTCCTTTGCTTAAGCATCTGCATATTAAGTAGGTTAAACCAATAGTGGAACCAATAGAAAAACGGAACATGATTTCACTAAGTTTTGTATATAAGGGTTGATATGAGTGACAAATGCGAGGGATTAGACAGAATGCGACAAGGGAGTCGAGTGATTGCAAAACGAACTAAGCAAGCGTATTAATACCAACAAGTAATTTTCCCTTCTGTTATTTTCTTTTATTCATTTGTGAATCTGATCTGTATCCTGTATGCAATAATAATTTTCTTTCGTTCATTTGTGAATTTGATTTTTATCCCGTATGTACAATAATAACTAAGAATATTCAATACGTTTTAAACGAAGACGTTTGTCACCCTCTAGAAAGAATCCTCTTGCTCTGTTACCGATGCAAATTATTCGATCTCCAATCTTCAATGACACGCGTATACTTAATTTAACAATATATTCCACGCTATTAATCAATGCTTTCACCCCGCGCAACCCATCCCATCCATAATTCATCCGTTTCATTCTTTCGGTGGTCCCGAGCCGATAAGAGGAATTGAAAAATCGCGCGTTATAATTTAGGCCCCGTGCGAACTCCTCGCGCCGTCCGCTTCTGCCAGCTTTAATAAAAGAGCAAGAGGACAGGGGGAGGGGGATGAAAGAGGAGCAGAAAGCGTGAACATTATACCGAGGCAACGGGGGATTCTGCCGCTAATCAGATCGCATTCTTTCTCTCCTTGGCTAGCGTTAGGTCCTGACGCGGGCTATACATTATCCGTCCGTGGGCACGAACCCCGGTTTCAAAGAAGCCACGCTGTCGAATAATTCCTAGGCTCGTTATCGATTGCCAGCCAGAAATATACAGTCTACTTCGAGCCGTTGCTGCTGCTGCTGCTGCTGCTTGCTCCGCTAATCCTCGTTTCACGCCAGGATTTAGTACGTGTCCGTGTAAACACGCGACGCCTCGAACGCGCTCGGAATAAACAGTATTCCGATTTAGAAGAGTCGAACCAAGAATTATCGATGGACGTCGGTTTTTTTTTAATGCTCCGTTTAATTCGCGCGTTTCGTATGACACGAATGGGTTCCCGGTTCGATTTTGCACGTATATTGTGTGTTCGAGAGCACGGTACTCTAACTGTACACTGAAATTACACACGCACGCTGCAACCAAATATTACCAATCAAAAGGTTTTCTGTTACTCAAAGATATCTGCCGGATGTCAATCGATATATTTCCGAAAAATCAACCAATTTTCTAATTAAATTTTGATCGAAAATTAAAATTCATTAACCGTACACATAACACTGGTTCCTATCTGGTATCAAAGACTCGTATTCCAGTGACGTATCTTAGAATTAATTTCTAATTGCTATCACGGTAGCATAAGAAATTTCAGCACCTACCAGACAAATTTCTCTGTAGAAAAGCTAAGGGAATAATTTCCCCTTTATGAATCTTGCGGCTAATAAAATAAAGCGATCGAAAAGAAAGAATATCGGAGAAAGCAGCAAGGAGAATAAGTTAAAATGATCGAAACAAGTGAAAGTAATAAAGATAAAGTCAAAGCAACGAAAATTATATGGAAGCTGGATATCGTTCGTGAAAAATTTCCAAGGGATGTTCGAAAAATTCCGCGTGCCTATGGGGTACGGTTATAATCCGCTTCACAAAAGAGCCACGATGAAAAGGGTGCCTCTGCTCGGCTTGATATCGGCAGCCGGCGTGTTTATATTAGAATAATATCGAGATTCTCTGGCCGTATAATTAAAAGCCCGTGCCTGCTGGCTGTTTCGCCGAGGAATCGAACGGTCCTTTAATTTCCAGAGAGTATGGAACCGTGGAACGAAGTTTTAGCTCGGGGAAAATCGAGTCTCCGCGATTCCACTGCTCGGTTCCTGGAAAATCCTTAACCCCCCGCTGTATTTCTAACCGCCTCTTCTTTAACCGCCTCGCTTGTTTTGCGTAAGATATGCGGACTGTTCCTGAAGCGTGTATTAAACTTCACTGATTAACGGGGGAGAGTTCGTGATAGTTTTGAATAAATGGAAAGTCCGGAGAAAGGTAAATTAATATATAAGTCGTGCCTGAAAAGTGACTGAAGATGAGTTTCGTGTCGTTTCCGGGTAATTTTTAAAGAACAACGTCGAGCAGCTTTCATTCTTATTTGTCGCGTTACATTGTAAACGTTTCGTATTCGGATAATAGATTGTTTTTCATAACATTGTTGGCACAAACCTTCATTCCATCTGACCTTGTTACCAAGTTAGATCCTCCAGGATCCCACGGGACGTAACTAACGTTCCAATGCAATTGAATTACGTTCTAATAAATGTTGAAATTAGTAATCGCATTAACGATACAATTAGCGCGAAGTTCTAACAGATCTGGGGCGCTGATAATACCGTTCCTTAGACTTGGCTCGAAGCACGCTAAAGTTACAACGGATGACTCGGTGTTATCTAAGACAAAGCGATCGCTATTTGAAAGTATTCAAGGATGTTTCTCTGCGAGTTCACCTCGCTAATCTAATTACGAAATTGATATTCCTTTTAGGCTAAAATCAGTAACACGAGATTATGCAGTGTCGATAGGAAGGGCTACTTAAACGATAATTAATCAAAAAATTATTCGCATTGTATAATTGAACCTTTAATTTTTGTAAGGTCTCAATGCCAACTTACATGTAACGTTAATTTAGTTTCTATCTTAAACGATTAAATTATCAAAATTTGCCGTACAGATATATCCAATTTTACATAATGAATTATAATCGCTTACAAACTCATCACGATTTTGAGCTTCAAATTTGCATAGCAATCCCCCGAACCATCGTGTCCACTTGTTCAGATAGAGAGTGCATTCACGTGGGGATATCAGGATCTGCTGGATTATCCAGGAACGTTATCGCCGCCAGAGCAGCCTCGTTACGGCCTGCTTGTCACGTGCACACCTTTCCATCCATTGAGCGTAACGATGCGGAAAAAAGCGGCCGCCCAGATTCGTTTTAATTAGCCTGCTCGAGTGTGTCGACAATCCCCATAGAGTTGGCACGTGTCGTCGATGGAATGGCCACGTTACATTGTAGAGCTGTCTCGGGAAAGATGGATCGGGATGGCAGACACTACCGATGCCTTTTTCCCGTTTCGGAATGCAGTAAACTTTTCTTTTCGAGTACAAGAAACAGAGAAGCAGTGCTTCATATTATTTTTTTTTCCAGTACGTTTCTAATATTTCGAACTTCGTCAGTCATTCGTTATTCCAAATTTCGCACGCGTTAAACCTGAATAACATGCTGTTGAATAAAGTTTTATTCCGCAAGTGGTACGTTTTTCTACCATGAATACTGATTCAATGAATACCGATTCAATCTAATGAATACTGATTCTATGTTCCGTTTTTTATTTCAATATCTTTTATCATAATCATTACGTTGAATTTAAAGGGCACCGTTTTAGTTTCCAGAGTTCATCTTAGAACATCACTGATCTATCTATACCATTGAATATATAATAAAACATCACTGATCTATCATCTTAGATATGCTATCTTTTTCAACAAATACTTGTACAGAGTTTAAACTGTTTATTGGGAATGGGGTTTTATATTGCTAAATGAAATGAAGAACTCTTATTTGTGAAATAATACTTTGATAATTTATTAATACTTTTATACAGCACGAGGAAGGGCAATTTTGACCGCACCTAGCGAATTTTGTCACAAGACTAGCAGAACGCAGTGGTCGAAATTCTTACAACCCCGTCCGGGTCCTTCAGCCGCTTTTGTTCTGTTTCTCGATGTTTTTGAACTTTCTAAATAGCCAGATGTGGCTTAGCTTCTTGGAAGAAGCCCTTGAGAAAGTACGTTAAGAAAAAGCTGGTTTATGGTTAATTTTTGCTTCGTAGTATTTCTATATTCAATTTCCAACACTGTTCCTTACAATTTCAACACTCGAACGAGACACACCTATTCTATTCTTCTAGATACACCCTAACATCTCGTAACTATTTATAATATTCCTCCATCGGATATCGATGACGAATTCCAATCGTCCAACCTTCCACCGAAAAGAAATGAGTTAGATTAAGTAGGGCACGTCAGGCCTCGTACTTGCGCCTCCTTTTTGCTCCCTGATCGCCCATCAAACTTACCCAAAGCGATCTCACTCACCTACGCTAAACGCAACCAACTTTCTCGTCGGTGAACTTCGACACCGTGAAAGGCTCGCCGCCACTCGGAGTATTTCAATGATCCCATTAGTTCGGTCGCTTGACGATGTCCCGACGGGGGATCGCGTTCTAAACGCGACGCGGAAGCGTCGAGCCTCGCCGCGTCCTTGCGACGAGGCCTCGAAGAATGCACGAGCGCATATTAGATTTACATGTAGATAGTGCTCAAGCAACCGGCAACGAGACCGAGCACGAGAGAGGAAGCCCTGTCGGGGCGCAGCCCACATTCTGCGCCACGGTAGGAGCTGAAACGCCCTGGGGTGCGAATTGAAAATCAGAACGCGAGCTAAGGTGGAATAAATTAGGGGGCGCGCAGTGACGACTACTCGCCTGAGAGAGGCTGCTTGCGAGAGACACCCTTGTGCGAGACTTATCCCACGCCGTGAAATTTAGACGAGTGCGATAACGTTTGCTTAACGCTTTAGGTGTCTATAGTCAGCAGTGGTTAACACATTGCGTACGGCGCTCTGCTCGCCAAAAAATCGAATACAGTGCATATAAGCACCTTTTTCAATTTGCATTTGTAAATTCTCGAATGTTAGTGTATGTTTTTTGTACATCGGTTTATTGTGGAACAATAAACCTGGCAAATGTAACAAACATAATAAGCAGATCGTATTACTTGGAGTCGTGAATACGCGTGTGTAAGAAAGTATTAAAACGAAATATCTCGTGACCCGTACGCAATGTGTCAATACGATTCTTGCGCGATACTTGCGATTATAGCTATCTGCCATGAATCAGTTACTAAATATGTTAACATCAGTGGTTGTACTTGTTTAACCCTTTGACTGCTAAATACTTCGTTAAAAATGTTACACTCAACTTTTCGATAGAGATTCGATAAATCAGTTTTTGTTTTATGTAAATTATTCGATAGAAACATTTGTTGTTTAACCCTTTGAGTACTAAATGTTCCCGGTCGAAGTACTCTGCGTGGAATCTCACTCACTCTATTAGTAATTGTGTTGCTCTGAATGCGAAATCGAAAAAATTGACAAACGCATACATGCATCAATAATCCACGCGAGTAACTTTCGCCAAGAGACGCATATACGCGTCCATAGTTCACACGAGTAGCTTTCGTCAAACGCATATATGCGCCTATAGCAATCAAAAGGTTGAGTTGCACTTTAGTTTTAAGACCACAGGCAAACGATGTGAGAGACCATTATTCAACGTGACAATAGGCTGATTGTGAAATGTAGAAAAAGAATTTCATTACCCTCGCTTCAGAAACTTTCCCCATCGATTCGTTTGAAATAAGGCTGTGAAATTTCTTCTTTGTCCAGCGTTTTTCACGTTTCGTCCGCGAAGGGCTGCACGCATCACGGTCGACCTTTTCTCTAGTGTAAAAAATCAGTCAGAGAATAGTCGGTGACACGAATCCAGGGACGACGGGAAGCAACGAAACCGGGAGCACACGGACGCGACGAATCGTGAAACGTTTAATAAAACCTAAATGGCGGTAAAACGTGGCGACCACCGTTTGACGGCGCCGACTCGCCTCTTCCCCCCCTAGCTGCGGACGCTTCGCTGGATTTGATTTTATATTGTTCGTCGTTTAATTATATTATATACACGCTCGATTCCGGTTTCACGCGCCGCCGTTAATGGTTACGGGCATCGGCCGTGGTCAATTATATTCCCCGTGATGTAGCTAAAAACGTGACGCCGACGCGGCCGCGGAGCGCGAGGAGCATCCACCGGAAATTGACGCCCGGAAACCGGCTGTTTTATGGACCCGCCGACGAAACTGATAGCAACCGCCGGCATCCGATTAAACGGCGACGAAATCGTTCGGGTCCCGTATGAAAACGAACTTTTCCGCGAAACCATTGTTGCCGAATGATTTATCGACCTGTTCCGGCTCTACTTTCAACGATGAACAGCAGGATTAATGGTCGGCCGGAGGCTGCATAATTTTTGAACTCGCGTTCGATTCAAATTTGTTGGATTTAACTAGCTCGGAACTTTAAGCGAGTATGTCATTGAAATGAGCGTAACAAATAGTAAAATAAGTATATGTTAATGACTTATTACGAATTTTTCTTGTATTGGTATTATTTCTCGTTTACTTTTTATCCTAGAAACTGAAGTTTCAACAGTAGAATCTGTTAGAAATTTTAGTTGTTCTTTGTTACAGTTTAAAATACGTTTATCCTTGTGCGAGGTACAAACGAATATTTTGAACATATGAAAGTAAATTATTCTCAGCATTGATTTATTGAGATTTCTTGTATATCTATTTCTAATATTCATATATTAAGAAATAGGTATACATCGCACAGAATTTGAAATTGCAAAACTGAGAGGGAAATGGATTATAATGTATCGCTCCATCGATAAAACGTAGCAAAAATTGCTAGGAATAATAGTAATTATTTTTGCAAATTTTGCTCATGAAATATTGTAAACCTAGTGTTAATTATCAAGATGATAACGTTTCAATTAGCGTTGAAATTTTCACCGATTAATTATATAAAGTTGTTACACAACGTTCTTATACCTCTTAGCTATTCTTCTTCCCCTCTCCAACTCAGATTTACCTCAAGCTAATTAATGTATCGAATTAACCGAATATTACCGTAGTTGTATTAATGTAACTGCTTCACGAACAAGCATTGCAAACGGCCGCCATTATTTCGATTAATCCCTTTATAACCGAAACGAACGCGCGTGTTCTCGTGTTTTTCTTCTTTTATCGGAAACGGTAACCTACTAGCCGGTGTTTGAAAACAATTAACCAAGGTAATCCCGCAGATTTCCTCCGGAAGGTACGGTACCCACTTCGATATGCATAAGCTTCGCCGTTAACCGCGTTAAAATATTGATCATAACGTTGGAATTTTGCTTGTATAATTAAACGACAAGCGCTTAATCCGTTCGCTTCTACGGATAACGTTGCTTATAATTTTGTTTCGTCAAACTCGCCTCCGGACGACAGATCTGCGCCGGGTTAAGCTGGTAAAAAATTTATGGACTTTGTGCTGGGAATTAGCCGCGCGTGTTATACTCGAGAGTGTTCGGGTGCATATTAGTTGCTCATACGGCTGTGAAATATAATCATGCGATCCGTATTTACCGTTTGCAGAGCGGGAAATTAATTAGTGGGATAAATTGCAATTGTAAACCTTAAATCCAACAGGACCTTGTTCGATTCGAAACAATAATGGAGAAACAGTTCGAATGAGAAAAATTTAGAATAACAAAATATTTAAATTTAGATAGAAATTCTTAATGTATTAAGTTAATAACGTATGTAAAGCTTTGCAAGGCATTTAAATGAATAAATTATGTGAATCCTATTTTGGAAAGTCTGGGGTACTTCAAAGTGGTGACTGTTGAAAGTATATCTTTAGACCGTTGACAGTATATTTTTAAAACCATCTTACTGTTTGCACTATTTATTGCATAAAATATAAATAAAAATAGATACAATTTTATTATACCGTGCTGTGTATGAATAAAAAATACATCTAAATGAATTTCATCCAATTCCACGCTAAAGATATACAATTTAAAAGTCACGTCAATCAATGAATCAATCTTCTGACGATCAAATCAAAGTATATCAGACCCCTGTTCTCGATTCGTCACGTTCACAACGTTCGCAACGTTCACGGATAGCGATCTAGGGGGGGTTGGGATGTGGTAACGGGATACTCAGTCGGGACGAAACTTAATTTTCATACCGCACAACTTTTAATCAAGTTCGAGAAATTAGAGGGAAACCTCGGCAAACGTCGCGCTCTTTCTCTCCGTTCTCCCTCGCTTCGTTCCCTTGCTCGCGTCTTCCCTTCGCACCCCCAACCCCTAGCCGCCTCTTTCTCTCCCTTTTTCAGGTCTCACTTTCCTACCCCGGTATCTTCTCAATTTCTTCTCCCCTTGCTACCTCGAAACAGGCTGCCAGTGAAACTCGATAAGTAGGAAATGGGCAAGTTGGCACGTTGGCTAACTTCATATGTCCACCCTCGGTGTGATATCGAGAGCCCGAGGAAAACAAACTCCCTTGCACGGTTGCCTTTCTTTCCCCCGCCACGTTTTTTCTCTTTTTCCGATTTTCTCCCCTCGCCCTCTCCCGTCAGCTCGCGACACTGTGTTCTGAATTCTTATATTTTCCCCCGGACGCTTGGTCCTTTATCGTGGTCGACGAATTTCGGGGCGATTCTTCGAGGGTCCGATAGATCATTGCGAGTAAATAGAGTTATGGCCGGAGATTGATTTCGAGGAGGTTTGAAATGTGTGGCAATATTGAGGATTCGTTAAATCGGTATTACCCGTTTCATTTTCATTTTTCTTCGAGTATGATTTTTATTTTATTTAAAGAAAATGTAAGTTTGCAGCTAGACAGCCACAATTCAAAACAATTCAATGACTTATCTAGTACGTCTCATTGAAGTGTTGTATGTCAATCTCACGTGACAGACTTTCTGGAGTATTTAATTTGACGTTGAAGATCCACGCATCGATATTTACGCAAGTAATCAACGGGAAAAAGGAACGAATTGTTGGGTAAAATAAAAGAGGTCGCTAGATGACTCGGTATGACCTGAGACATCGCAGTTCTTTAATCCCGCGAAACCTAAGAACGAACCCCACCCTAAATCCAATTCACAGTAACAATCGCAACAGTTATCTAAGGCTACATTTCAAAGAAAATTCGCGCGAATTTCATTCCTTGCGACCTTTAAGCTCTCTTTCTCGAGCACCGGAATAGCGTTGCAGAGTCCCAGGTGGTGGATGGACTGTGGCTTTAACGCGATTCCACCGGCAATTTTACGCTTCGAGCATTTCGAAAAGCCACTAGAGTAAGGATGAAAGGGGTTAGCAGGAGGGACCGGGGTGGCTCGAAGGGAAGGAACGAGTGAAAAAAATGGAAATCCACTCGGAGTCCTTTTGGCCTGCACTCGCCCCTCCCATCCTCTGTTTTCCTCTCTCCGGGGTGTTGTAAACTCCCATAAAGGAGCCCTTTGAAGTTGTCTCCAATCGGAAACCGACAGGATTCGAATCTTCATCCCGTAATTACGAGTGCCCCGAGGCGGAAAATTGACATCCTCTCGCGGCTGATACACTTTCTGTCATCGGTCCGTGCAAAAATGTACAACTACTCCGAACGAGACCACGTTCTGTTGATGTCAACTGAATTTTATTGCACAACAGCTGTTGTTAAATTCAGCCGTGGACTTTCGAAGCATTTCATACGTGAAATGTCCGTTATCCGAACTAACGAAGAAACAATTCGTTAAGTTCGTAAATTGTCCGAATTTTGAACAATTCGTTTAAAAAGGAAATATCTCGGTACATAAATAATCATCGTCAAATACTTTCTAATTAAAACATCTATCTTATAGTTGTATTAAATCTGTTTTGATAAGACGCTACAATTATAAAATTAATTGGCAGTCAATATGTGGACAGCAGTTTCATCAAGTTGATAAGCTCTCAAAAGTTTCGCCCCTCTGTTCAAGCTTCTGTTTCCTTAACCCAAACACTTTCCTCATTTCCTTGGAATAGCACACCAAATATCCCTGCTACACGTTGCACGCTTATAGGGAACTATCTGTTGTTCGCGTTTTTTTTTTTCATAGTGCTTGCTTCAAAATCGGCAGATTTTCAAACAAACTTTCATCCCTTATTTTACCCGTATGAAACACGTGTTTCTTTATTTCTAACCAAAAAGCTGAATACCAGTTTTCATAGTGCTTGCTTTAAAATCGGCGGATTTTCAAACAACCCTTTAACCCCTATTTAACCTCTTCAGGGGTAGAAAATAAAAAAATCATTCTTTAGTGGGTGCCTACGTCATAAAATAAATCCGTTGTCCAAATTTCACGTTTCTAGCTTCAGTAGTTTAACGCATTGCGGACCGCTAAGAAATCTGTAAAACATACGCCTGGGACCGCACGTTTTTCGGCAAAATTGCACGTTACTAAAATCGTCGTAACATTTTTATCGATGAAGCAATGTTTGTCAAACAATTTTTTTTTTATTTCAAAAGAAGCACACCTTGACGGGTTTTATTAGCTAAGAAACGTAGCTTGTGGTATACTGAACAACAATTACATTGTATAATCTCCGAGAAAAAAAAGCGCATCGATCACGAGTTCACTCGTGGCCGGTCAGTAACGTTCGGTTTGTTAAATACGAGAAAACTCGTGAGCGGTCCTTAATGTGTTAAGCTCTGCGTTGATAAATCAGTCAGTCAGTCAGGACATGTCTTTTCGAATGTATAGATTAAAAGGAAAATCGAAACAGTGTGCTCGTATTTCGACAGCGTCATAAATTCCCATCGAAGCCGGAAAGAACGGAAACCGGTGGCGGAGAAAGCGCGCAGGATAATGCAATTTGTTCATTATCCGTGTGTTTGGCCGGCGATAATATCGAACGAAAGCCTTTCGCAGCGAAACGTTTCGGTTGTCCCCTGTTTCCCGCCGCCGATAACAATTATATACACGGATCAGCTGGCAAACGTAACAAATCCCTCGAGCTGATGCCCGGCGTCGCGTGTCCACGCGCCGAGCAGCCCACGTTACACAGATTACCGTTTACGAAAAACCGTAACCGCCAATTATCGTCGCGGCAATCAAAATGCAAATGAGCATTAATCGAGTGCCGTGCAGGCTGATCGCTCGTGTCCGCCTTTTTCCCCTTCGCTTCGCGTCCCTCTTTCTCCCTCTCGTTTTCCGTTATCCTTTGATTCCCACACTCTTGTCCCCTCGTCGGTCCCACTTTTTCCGGGATCCCGGTGATACGCCGTTTTGCGACTCGTTTTATAGCGGGGATCATTCGATTCGGTTGTTTACCGTTCACGCCGACTCCTGGATCGCTTCTGGGTAATTCCACGGATGCGTGAGTTTTGCGAAACTTACAATTTTGTAAATGTATAGAATTTGCAGAAAATTTCAATTATTAATTGCATCAAAACGAAACTACTCGGATCTCATCGATTTTTCTATCGCTTTTCTATTCTATTTTCTCCACTTTCAGAATTGCAGCCGTATCAAATTTTCGGTGACAATTTATTGTTCGTTTCAAATTAATATTGAAAATTTTAACACTAATTTCCTTTATCGTGGTAGACTTTTCGTGGAAGAGCTTTCCGAGATGCCACCATTCTAAACTCCTTTTCTTCTAATTAAGTGTATAGAATTTGAAGAAAATTTCAATTATTAATTGTATCAAAACGAAACTACTCGGATCTCATCGATTTTTCTATCGTTTTTCTATTCTATTTTCTCCACTTTCAGAATTGCAGCCGTATCAAATCTCCTGTGACAATTTATTGTTTGTTTCAAATTAATATTGAAAATTTTAACACTAATTTCCTTTATCGTGGTAGACTTTTCGTGGAAGAGCTTTCCAAGATGCCACCATTCTAAACTCCTTTTCTTCTAATTGAAATGTTTCTTAAAACCTAAGACAAAGGGTAAATTTTTGAAAATTCGTCTTCTCTACAAATTTCCCTTACGCGATCCAAATATCAATTTCTGCTTTCACCCTCACTCATATTTCCCCCCATTTCGTTTCTGTTATCAAAAATCCTCCCCTGTCGCACCTTTTCCTGCACGCTTCTCGTCGCGCTCTCCTCTCTGTCGGCCAACAGGCAGAACACAGACAGGTGTACGCAGACACCACGAAACGAAGCTTGTACTGCGGAGCGCACATGCGGCGCCGCAGCTGCCGTTGCCGGCGTACAAGCGCTGTAATTTACCGCCGGTACAATTAGTTTGCGTATATGAACCGGAGGCCGTTCGGTGTAAACTATGAATTCGTATCTGCTCGGTACACACGGCCGCGTGTATACGTGGCCCCGTGGATTGCGATTAAATGCAAATCGTCGAAGGCCCTCTTCTGAGAGGACCCCGTGGGAGATACCGGGCATCGCGACGCGCCCGCGAAATCGACCGAAATTCGTGTTCGCGCGCCGTGGACGCTCAAAAACTTCGCTAAAACTCAATTTCCCGCATTACTGATTCGCGGAGTAGCGAATTATCATTTTGTGAACAGTAGTGTAGTGATTTAGAGAGAGAGAGAGAGAGAGAGAGGTTTCTAAAGGACGAATGGGTAATTAGATTGTTTGTAATGCAGCGAATGATAGACTAAGTGAGGAAAGAATAAGAGGGAATGAGTGAGAGAGCGAGAGGGAGCGCGTGAACCGGTGTGACAAAAGGCGAGGTATGAGTCAGTAGAATAAGAGCCGCGAATGGCGAGCGAAGGCGTTGCGAGCGGACAAGTGTAATGTGATTAATAAAACTATTTAATATCTAAAACTACAACAGTAGTTGAATGAGAATGTGTGAGAGGGTTACTTTATTTCTTTACAAAAGGGCCTTTCGTTCGTGAAATACGTCTGCTGTCTTACTAACTAACTGTGCCATTTTTCCCATGCTTTTATGGGCACATCCCCACTTTTTGCACTTTCCCGAAAAACAAACCCGCCGTTGGTGCGGGCCTGGAAAGTGCTAGCGACCGTGACCGAGTCTCGCGCGTACTCGGTCCCAACCCTTATTGAGGACCTCTGATTTATGGGGGCCCTAATGACCACTCTGGCCATCGTCACCCCTGATTGTCTGGTTCCTCTTACAAATGACAGTTCTTGCTGGTAGCAATAATCGATGACATCCATGAAATAAATTCATTTTTCAGACTTTTTTAAATGCAGGGTAAAATGGATAAAGTTAACCCTTTGCACTCGGCTGTTCCCTCTCATGGGACATCGTAATCCTAGCATATGATGGTTTCGCAAATTTTCAGACTTTAGTTCAAACCC